>SJYV01026498.1:354168-371981 GCA_006410875.1 Neotragus pygmaeus | reverse complement strand
GTGGGTTTGGTTCCAGACTACTGCAATAAAGCAAATATTGCGATAAAGTGAAGAATGTGAAATTTTGGTTCCCATTACAATAAAAATTATGCTTGTGATATACTGTAGCCTATACGTGTGCAATAGCATTATGTATAAAAAATGTATGTACCTTAATTAAAAAATACTTTATTGCTAAAAATGCCAACTGTCATCTCAGCGTTCAGTGAGTCTTAATCTTTGTGCAGTAGTTAACATCAAAGCTCACTGATCACAGATCAACACAGCAAATATAACAGCAATGAAAAAGTGTGAAGTATTGTGAGAATTACCAAAAAGTGACACAAAGGCACAAAGTGAGCACATGCTGTTGGAGAATTGGCACTGAGAGACTGGCATGATGCAGGGCTGCCTCCAGCCTTCAATCTGTAGGTGAGACAAAATCTGCAAAGTGCAATACAATGAAGCACAGTATAACAAGATCTGCCTGCAATGCCCCCACTTTTTGCTCTCAAAAGTGTCCCAGGTTGAACAGTAAGTCACATGATCACCTTGGTTCTGTTTTGTGATTGCATAAATCATTGTATTGCCATCTTCATTTAGAAGAATCTTAACATTTAGAATGTGCCTGCATTTTCTGGAATCACTGTAATTATAAACACGGTGTCCTGGAGAATGCTACAGTCTCCAATATTTTTATTTTTTAATTTAAAACAACACTTATCTATTTGCTCATAACTCTGTTGGTTAGATGTTGGGTACAACATGGCTGAGTTTTCCGCTCCGACTATGGTTAAGACTGAGACCAAGATAATCAGCCAGGGTGAGCTGTCAGCTAGAGGTTCTGGGGTAAAGTCTGCTTCCAAGCCAATTCTTGGAATTGAATTCAATTTCGTGTGGTCATAGGAGTGAAATCCTTGATCAGAATGAGATTTCCCTTTCCTTGATGCCACCCTTCATATTTTAAAACAATTACTGATTACCTGCCAAACAGTGACTGAAGTACCAAAAGCAGCCCTCCATTCTTACAAACTCTTTACTTCTTTAAACACAAAAACCCTCTTTTTTTTAAAAAAAAATTGAGGTAATACTGGTTTGTAACATTATATGCATTTCACATGTGCAGCATTATATTTTGACTTCTGTATACACTGCAGTGTGCTCACCACTAAAAGTTTAGTTTCTTATCACTGTACAGTTGATCCTTTGACCCATTTTGTCCTCCTCCCACTCCATAATCACTTCTCTGTCCTCTTTACCTGTATGTTTGTTTGTGGTTTTCAAATTTTGGTTTGTTCATTTATTTTGTTTTGTTCTATATTCCATGTAAGAGTGAAAATACATGGTATTTGTCTTTCTCCATCTGACTTATTCCACTTAATATGTTTAAGGTCAGTGTTGTAGTAAATGGAAGATTGTATCTTTTTATGGCTAAGCAATATTCCATTGTGTACATAAACCACATCTTCTTTGTCCATCCATCCATCAGTGGGCCTTTGTTTCCGTATATTTGCAAGTTTGGAAAACTCAGCAGTGGCCACAGGACTGGAAAAGGGCAGTTTTCATTCCAATCCCAAAGAANACTCTGATGCTGGGAGGGATTGGGGACAGGAGGAGAAGGGGACAACAGAGGATGACATGGCTGGATGGCATCACTGACTCGATGGATGTGAGCCTGAGTGAACTCCAGGAGTTGGTGATAGACAGGGAGGCCTGGTGTGCTGCAATTCATGGGGTTGCAAAGAGTCAGATACGACTGAGCGACTGAACTGAACTGAAGTAGTACAATGAACGTGATGGTGTATATATCTTTTAGAATTAGTGTTTTTGTTTCTTTAAATAAATATCCAGGAGCAGAATTGCTGGATCATATGGTAGTTCTAGTCTTAATTTTTTGAAGAATCTTCATATTGTTTTCCATAAGTGATTGCACTGGTGTACATTCCCACCAACAGTATATGTGGGCTTCCTTTTCTCCACAGCCTTTCCAACACTGGCTATTTCTTATGTTTTTGATGATAGCCATTCTGATGGCCATGAGATGATACCTCATTGTGGCTTTGATTTGCACTTCCCGGATAATTTGTGATATTGGACATATTTTCATGTGCCTCTTGGCCATCTGCATGTCTTCTCTGGGAAAATGTCTATTCAGCTCCTCTGCCTGGGTTTTAATTGGATTGTCTGGCTTTTTATTGTTGAGTTGTAGAAGTTCTTGATATTTTTTTTAGATATTAACCCCTTATTGGATACATGATTTGCAAATATCTTCTCCCGCTTGTTAGGCCGTCTTTTCATTTTGTTAATGGTTCCTTCTGTTGTGGAGAGGCTTCTTAGTTTGACGTCGTCCCATTTGTTTCATGATTGATTTTGTTGCTCTTGCTTGAGGAGACATGGCCAGAAAGACATTACTAAGACCGACTGCAAAGAGATTGCCTATGTTTTCTTCTAGTAGTTACATGGTTTCAGGTCTTACATCAAGCTTTAATCCAATTTGAGTTTCTATTTGTGTATGGTTTAAGACTAATTCCTTTGCATGTGGCTGTCCAGTTTTTCCAAGAACATTTATTGAAAAGACTTGTATGTTCTTTGCTCTTTTGCCATCAATCAATTGTCCATATGTGTATAGGTTTATTTATGGGCTCTCAATTCTGTTCCATTGATCTGTGTATCTGTTTTTCTGCCAATACCACGCTGTTTTTTTTACTACTATGTTTTTATGGTACAATTTAAAATCAGGCAGAATAATTTTATAGTATAATTTAAAATCAAATCCAGCTTTATTATTTTTTTCTCAGGATTGCTTATTTAGGATCTTCTGTGGCTCTAAATACATTTTAGGGGTTTTGGTTCTATTTCTGTGAAAAATGTTGAAATTTTGATAGGTATTGGACTTAACCTGTAGATTGTTTTAGATAATATGTAAATTTTAACAATGCTAATTCTTCCAATCCATGAGCATGTAATATCTTTCTGTTTCTTTGTCTTCTCTTGATTTCATTCAGTAATGTCTTACAGTTTTCAGGGTGCAATCTTTCACTTCCTTGATTAAACTTACTCCTAGATTATATTATTCTTTTTGTTGTGACTTTTATAAATGGGATTGTTTTCTCAATTTCTTTTTCTGCTAGTGTGTTGTTAGTGCGCACTTTGGCAGCACATAATACTAATATTCGTTTGTTACTAGTGTATAGAAATGCAAAATACAATTTTATATATTGACTTTGCACCCTGAGGCTTTACTTCTAATAGTTTGTGGTGGGGTCATTAGGATTTTCTATATATAAAATCATGTATATCTTTAAATAGTGAAAGTTTTTCCTTTTCAATTTGGATGCTTTTTACTTATTTTTCTTGCCTAATTCTCTCCAGTACCATGTTCAATAAGTGTGGTGAGAGTGGGCGTCCTTGTTCCTGATCTCAGAGGGACAGCTTTCCGTTTTCAGTGTTTAGTATGATGTTAGCTGTGGGTGTGTCATATAAATTTTGCCTTAAAAAAATATATCACAACCCTATGGTCTCTCTTCCCACATCCCTGATTCAATTTGGCACATCGGTGATCTAACCAGTAATTTGAGATTTGGATATTCTGCTCTATAATACACTTGGCAAATCAAAAGACCATTCTGATTTTCAATCTTAAAAAAACAAAACAAAACACAGTTGTATCCTACAACTTAATCTTTAAGCTCCATATAGCTGAAGACAAGAACTTATCATGCTTATAGCCAAGAGGGAGGAAAAAGCCAGGTTTTTCTCTTGAATATTTACTCAAATATGAATGAGAGAGCAAAAAAGGAGGGTGAGGAAAAGCTGGAATTAGGTCATTTGTGTGTTACTGTAACATACAAAGGTAAATACCACTTACTATTCCTCACAGTGAATCCGATGGGTTAGATTCAACCAGTTTCTTCCTGAGAATATAGTGTAAATGGGCTTAGTTGGGGGCTCACTGTGGAAGAGAATGCATTTGTCCTGAAGCTGCATTCACAGAGAGAGTACTGCTTTTATTTTGATGTGTTTATTTACGGTGACATGGGGCCGAGTGGCTGAACTCTTGCTGTCACCACTGGACCTATAATACGATAGTGTGGTTTATCCCAGGCAGCGTTTATAATTCTGCATTTAAATTCTTTCATTACCTACCAGAGCAGATCTCTGAATGAACTCTCACCTTTTGAGACATAAAAATCAATTAGAAATTATATATGTATTAGACTAACAAATTCACTAAGGAACTCCATCTCCCTCAGCTACTCTTCTCTAATTTTTAGGTTCAAATATCAGAAGCAAATATAAAATGATTTCATTCAATAATCAATACTTAATTCCTAGATGTGCTAATATAATTTCTGAGTACAAATAAACGATAATGTGTTACTTAGGAATTGTAAAGACTGAATCATATTTCAAATCAGGGCTGCCCTGATAGCTCAGTTGATAAAGAATCTGCCTGCAATGCAGGAGGCCCCAGTTCAGTTCCTGGGTTGGGAAGATCTGTTGGAGAAGGGATAGGCTACCGACTCCAGTATTCTTGGGCTTCCCTTGTGGCTCAGCTGGTAAAGAATCTTTGAGCAATGTGGGAGACCTGGGATCAACCCCTGGGTTGGGAAGATTCCCTGAAGAAGGGAAAGGCTACCCACTCCAGTATTCTTGCCTGGAGAATTCCATGGACTGTATAGAGTTCATGTGGTTACAAACAGTTGGACGTGACTGAGCAACTTTCACTTTCACTTTTAATCATATTTACTTTAATAACTCAAAAAAAAAAAAAATCTGACAAGCCTCAGAGTATGAAATAAGTAATTAGAGTGAATTCAAGCATACTGTTATTTTAATCTCCAATTAACAGGACATTTCTCTATTTAATCCTCTAAAAAAAAAACCATTAAAGTTCCAGAGCAAAGAAAGATTCAGTAGAAACACAGCCACACAGATAATTCACTTAATGAAAGAACCAGCCTTCCAGAAGCTATTATATCCCTGATCAGACCCTAGTTCCTCCTTTGTATTGCTATTCATTAAGTAGATAGGCTTTCCGGAACTTGGGTGGGTAGGAGCTTTTAAAAATTATTTTCTTGGTATTTTACCTCAATTACAAAACTGAAACAAAAGATTATTTCATATTCAAATAGAACCACCACAGGAAGGGGTAGGTGCTTAGGAATTTTAGTGATTTATTTGCTTGATGCTTTTTCTAGCAATTTCATCTGTAATGACTGTAAAATCCTTCTGCTTGAAATGCAAATTGGTTAGCAACTGGATCCTTTTTTGATTCTTACAATATATCATCTCTCTGGTTTGAATGAAATATTCTAGCTAAGTCTCTGAGGGAATCTGTTTCCAGGAAGCGTTGGAAATGGAGTGTCGCATAGCATCCATTCTGGTCTCCTCCAGGTGTGCCTTCCTCTGTCTCTAGGCTGGAAAACCATCAGCTACATTTCCCAGAGTCCCTTGCAGCCAGGGTTCTGGGCACAGCTTAGGTTCTGCCAAGTGAGAGGACCTGGATGAGAAGCAAGGTAGAGGGTGTCTAAGGAAGATGTTCGCTGGCTTGCTTCTGTCCTTGGTAACCAGGTTCTGTTACTAGCTTCCTGCGTGGAGTGGCACTTTGTAGCAGCTTCTCTGATCACTGAACGCAGCTCAGAGAGTGAACTCTGATGTCAGCAGCTCAGGCAGTGGCTCCGATTCTCAGCCTCCGGACGTGGGCGATGAAGGCAGCAACTCTAGGATGCCAGTTCCGCGGAGCTGTCTGGGGCTCACCCCTCCAGCCCAGCCTGCAGCCTCTCCTCTCTGAGCAGCAGCCTTTCCTTCCAGCCTTCCTGTGGGCACCTGCTTCCTGTATGAAACCCCTTTCTGCTTAAAATAGCTGGGATAGCTTCTCTTATCTGCACCATGACGTTAAAACAAGAGAAAGGAAAGATGACAGCCTTCAGTGCCCAGGACGGTAGGTAACGCCTGGAGAGAACCAGGAAGGGAAAATGGTTGTGACCTCCACAGTGATTCCTTAAGGACCAGGGAAAGCCACAGGCCCTGCCACCAACTCCCCAAATCAGGGCACCACTCAGGGCCCAAGGATGAGGCCACAGCATAAAGGCTTAGAGACAGTCATGAGACATTTGGAGAAAAAGAAAAAAAGAAAAACATGAAAGGGAAAATAACAAGAGGGGAGAAAGGAAGGAAAAAGAAGGGAAGAGAGAAGAGCAGGCGGGGGAGGGGGGAACAAAAGCAGGCACTGGTGACAACATTGCTCTGCCAGCTTCCTCGTGTGACCTGCCTGGGCGGCGCTGCCCTGTCGGACCTGTTAGTGTCCCAGAGCTGGGCTCAGGGGGACTCAGATGCAGATGCAGGGGTACTTTCCACAGGAGAAAATCAAGCGAAGCCATCAGCTCTTGAATAGATAGATTCAAACTGGATAAATACACATGTTTTGTTTATTTCCAGCTATCCTATACACGTGTGCATGCTAAGTCGCTTCAGTCATGTCCAACTCTTTGTGACGCCATGGACGGGCTCCTCTGTCCATATATTCTCCAGGCAAGAATATTGGAGTGGGTTACTGTGCCCTCTTCCAGGGGATCTTCCAGACCCAGGGATAGAACCCATGTCTCAAATCTCCTACACTGGCAGGCAGCTTCTTTACTACTAGCGCCACCTGGCAAATCTGTCCATACATAGTGTTTTTTCTCTTAATAGATAAAGATAGATCAAAAGAAATCTAGTAGCTGGAAATTATAGTCCATGGAATTGCAGAGTTGGACATGACTGAGCATGCATGCATGCAGCTGGAAATATACAAAATATGTATTCTAAACAAAAATTTATTTTAGATTTTTAAAAAGGAAATGAATCCAGATGGCTTTAAAGTCAGACAGTTAATAATGCAAAGAGTTGACAAACTAGTCAATTATGGCAAATATTGGCTTAGGCTCTGAGCAGCTTAAAAAAAAAAAGATTGTCAGTATGTTTTTTTTATAATTCAGTAATCTGTAAGAAAAACAAATCCTAAGCTGTTTACACAAAACAATTAAGATTCTATGGAGATGTAATTCTTAATGTAAAAGAAAAGCAAGCGTGTCTCCTGGCCCAGCCTGCTGTTCAAGCCCCACTCACACACCACTGCCCGCCTTGACAAAGCTATCTGTTCTCTCTGCCGCTCGCTCTCTCCTCATCAGGAAACCTGCACACAGCAAGCACACAGAATCTCTGCAGGTTCACTAGGCTTTAACCCTTCCCAACTCCAGTATCACTTCCTAAAGCACATATTCCTGACCTCCCTGCCTCCATAGGTCAAATTCCCCGTCTCCTCCCTTGACGTGTTTCCTGCATAGCACTCAGCACAGGTTTAATGATAGGTTTGCCTGGGTAGTACCAGCAGCCATGCTTCCAGGAGGGGTTACATCTGCTTTTCTTGCATCCTGAAGGCTTTAGCTTGGTGTCTCAGGTGACTTAGGGATGCTTAACAAATAAAACCCTGCATGAGTCATATTGCTGCTTCAGCCCCAACTACTCCATTTCTAAATATGTACCTGCCCAGGGGAAAACTGTGGACTCTTACCGTTTTATGAGAACCACACTTTAATGGCATTAACAGAAGCTAGTTTATGAGATTTAAATTTGATTTTAGAATTTCATCTCCTTCCTCCCCCTGCTATCTTATCATTACCTCTCAGAACCACCACACATAACTTCGTTCAGCTAGATAAGCCAGTGGTCTGTCCATGGGGGAGGAGATACAGGCTTGACAGTATAAGCCTCTAATTCCTCCCCCCTCAAACACTGATTACTAAGGGTCTATTGTACCCTGTAATGTATTGTACAAAAGTATAATAAGTTAACCAGGACAGGAGAATGAGTAACCCAAATACTCAGTTCTACCATCAATTACACAGCAACCCCTCTGCAGCCCTAGGAGATGAGATTTAAGCCATAATATTTCTCTCTCTTGTAAGACAGCTCACAATGTGCGTTTTACACCAGTTGTTCCATTTGCTCCTGACTACCACCTTAGTTGGGCTTCCCAGGTGGCGCTAGTGGTGAAGAACCCACCTGCCATTGCAGGAGACATGAGATGCGGGTTTGATCCCTGGGTCGGGAAGATTCCCAGGAGAGGGCATGGCAACCCATTCCAGTATTCTTGCCTGGAGAATCCCACAGACGGAGGAGCTTGACGAGCTACAGTCCATAGGGTTGCAAAGAGGCAGACACCACACAAGTGACTTAGCATGCACGCACACACCACCTTAGTTACGAAATATTATTCCCATTTCACAGATGAGGAAATGTGGCAATTCAGTCCAGGTGATAGAGCTCAAATTCCAAGTGTTTCCCTGTTTGGAAAGTGAGTACCCAAAGTGAATGGTGCAACTCCTCTTGGACACCTCTTAGCTAGAGGTTCAGGCTGTCTGATGACATCAAGAGAAGAGAATCACACAGGCAAAGGGATGTTCGGTGGNCCCCCCCCCCCCCCCCCCCCAGCTTCTGTAACAATAGGGCTAGCTACTTTCTATCAGGTCCTTCGCCTGGTGCAACAACTTAATCTTCAGAGGCCTATGACTTAAAAATGCCGCTACCCAAAATTGGAAAAGTTACATGTTGAGTAACTGTTCTGCCCCTCCTTGTGTTTGAATATGACACTCCTGACCCTATGGGACGGAGATGAGTTGAGTTGTATTTCCAGGCACGGTTTTCTGTGGGGACCCAACTACACCTCTCATATAACACCTCGATGATGTTATTTAAGGCAGTACCAAGAGGAGCTCAGCAGATACAGCTTGTGATTCTGGAATAGTTTTCTAGTGCCGTGCTATATTGGGGAACTTTGCTTGGGCATCTCTGTCTTAATGCCCAAAGGTAATCAAATTGACATTTCCTTTTTATATAAACTCCGTTTGGCATTTAAAAGGGGAAGAATCATGAGTCTGATGGTACATGTTCTTCTTGTGCAGCATGCCAGCCCACAGAAGTGCCACTGCTCATTTTTGTTTCCATTCAGTGGAGTTAGAGCTGCGTTGTATCCTTGGACGAGGGCTCCATACTGGATACTGGGGTATTCCTTGGGCTCTTCTAAAAGGGCAGCGGGAGACAAAGCTGCATATATATATGGGTTTTATGGGCCTCTCCATCTTCCTGAACTATGTAAAAAATAACGCTACCAAAAATCCCACTCTTTCTCAAGCACCTGTCCTGGTTCTCTGCTTTTCTCTATCATCTTTCCCTGGACAGCCTCATCCATTTGATGAGTGCAAGCAGAATATCTGTGACGGTGTCTCAAGATCTGGTCTTTGCATAAACCTCCCAACCCATATTGCCAGCAGCTTGCTTGACATCCCCTGTGGAGTGACCTCAGTACATTTGAATCTGAGGTCCTGTGCCCTCCATGACCTCATCCAGCTTCTCTTTGCATTTCTCTATCATTCCCATCCTCCCACTCCCCTGGTTTCATCTTCAAACTGTTTGCTTCTCCTGGCCCTCCATATCCCACTGGCAGCCACCATCTACCATCAATCTTTGCAATACTTTTATTTACTTACTTCCCTCCCTTCTAATTGTTTCTACTTTACTTGTTTATGTCCTATTCCTTCTCACCCATGTGATTATATTGCTTAATTCCATGTCCTGACTTTCAAAACCATCTCTTCTTTGAAAACTTTTAGCTTTATCTGGAACTAATCACCCTGTCCTGAGACTTTAGTGGTCTTTATCTATGTACCTCCTATAACACTTATCACTAACTTTTGAAAGTATTTGTTCATTTTTTTTCAACACATATTCATTGAACATCTATTATGTGCCAGGCACTATGCTAGGAAAACAGTGGTGAGCAAAACAGATAAAATTCCTACCCTTGTAGTACTTATGGCCTAGTGAGATGACAGACATTAATCAAATAATCACAGATACCAAAATGAAATATGTCATTCAAACTGAAACCGGGCCCAGGGAGGATAGGTACAGACTGCCATGAGAGTTCATGTGGCTAATCTCTCTTCCTATGGGAACTTGGCACTGGGACTCAACCTCAATATGTAGCCCAGAGCTGTACGTGGGGAGGTGTTCAGAGTTTTTGTTGAATGAACATATGCATCCATTTCTTACATGTAACTGACTTGATATGTTTCTATATTGCACAGTATTGAATAAAATAACGACAAACACTGATCACAACCCACTGCTGCTTAAGCCATTGGCTATTGTTCCATTACGGCAAATCCACGGATCATCTGTCTCTAAATGCATCCTGTTTCCTTTGTCAGCATGGTGACAGGTGAATTTTTTGTAATCCCAGTAGCATTATCAAGAACGTTCTTTATGGCAGAAGTTCTTTTTTGTATGAACAGTTTCACCAGCATCAGCCCCTTCACCTTCCGTATAGTTCAAAACATTTGCTGAGGACCAAATAGCCTTGTTTTTCCTGCCCTGCTGGAAACTGTGTCACCCTCCACCCTCTGGGTCATTTCCCTGCTTCCTCTCCATCTCTGTAATTGTGTGAGCATTGTTTCTGCATCCCCTTTCTCTTCATTTCTGCTGTGTTGCTCTTTATCATCTTTTGCTTGTGATCCTGTCATTTTGGGAAATCAGTCTTTCACTGGAACAGTAAGTGATACATGTCTCCTAGTTTATTTTATCATTTTTTTTTGTAGTGCTACTATGTAATTCTTTTTCAAGAAGCACTTTTGAAAAAAAAAGACACAGAATCTCAAGTCTGATTTCTTTTATCTATTGTTTGTTTTCAGCATCAAATAGATATGGAGTGGGAAAGTGACCTTATTTTCATGGTAGGAAAATAAAGAGTAAAAAAGAAGTTCAAACAACAGAAAATGTGTCATATAAAAAGTAGAACATTTAGCATGTAGAAAAATACAGAGACATGATTTGGAAGATAAATTTAATGACCTGGAAATACAATAAAATGTTAAAGAGCATTTTGAATAGATTTTAGGTTAGGTAAATCATATGTTCACATGTGTGTACAGGAGAAATACTGTATAAGTATACCAAACTGATAATAGTGGTTTTCTCTGAGTGATGAAATTTTCACTGTTATATTCTTCTGTATATTTTTTTGAAGAGAAGGGGATGATATGCAGTTTCAGAGCAAAGCATATTTCTATTTGTAGCCACAGTCTGTCCTCATGGATTTTATGGATTCTGCCTCCCTGCTGTTATTAACACTAATCAAGTATGTGAGAAGTGGAATTAACATACGAAAGGCCCTCTTGTTCCTTTCCTTTAATAATATTTTAAATACTCAAGTGCCGCAGTTCAAGTCCAGTTGTTTTAAATATAGAAGTCACAATTACCACACTGTTTCCATACCGGAAAGCTGTTCCGCTATGTTAAAGACAACAGCCATATGTGCCCCATCTTGTATTGTGCTTAGATTACTTGTTGTAGTTATGTTCTGCTTTGTTAGGTACAGTCAAATGTCAACTCAACCCCCTGGGTAAGCATCTTGATTACATCTACCTATTGTTAATGGTGAACTTGAGTTTATCTGAATGTCAACTCTAGGAAAAATGGAGATGTAGATTCATTGTGTGTGTGTGTGTGTGTGTGTGTGCACGCATGTGTACACGTGCTTATGCAGTTATGTGTGTATATGCAGTTCCCAAAGATTAGATATTCTGGGGAAGATGGAAGGTGGATTTTAAAGTGGTTTTTATTTTTCCTTGATGGTAATTTTGGAACTCTTATGTGGGGTTAAAACTTTTTTTAAAATTTAGATTAAATTAGTAATTAAGATTAGGTCCTAATACATGGCTTCCCTGGTGGCTCNTATATGCAGTTCCCAAAGATTGGATATTCTGGGGAAGATGGAAGGTGGATTTTAAAGTGGTTTTTATTTTTCCTTGATGATAATTTTGGAACTCTTATGTGGGGTTAAAACTTTTTTTAAAATTTAGACTAAATTAGTAATTAAGATTAGGTCCTAATACATGGCTTCCCTGGTGGCTCAGTGATAAAGAATTTGCCTGCAGTGCAGGAGATGCAGGAGACACAGGTTCAATCCCTGGGTCAGGAAGAACTTCTGGAGGAGGGCATGGCAATCCACTCCAGTATTCTTGCCTGGGAAATCCCATGGACAGAGGAGGCTGGCAGACTATGGTCTGTGGTGTCACAGAGGGCCAGACACGACTAAAGTGACTGAGCACCCACCCACCCACATTACTAGAAGTCAACTTGATGTAAAATAGTTGCAGAAAACTGCACAATAACAAAATTTATTGGAAAACCATTTGTAATTGTCACATCACAGTGTTTTTATCTTCTGAGAACAAGCAAGACAATACTATTCTCCCACAGTCCTACCACCAGAATTACAATGGCCAGAGTTCTTGGACCCCGATCTCAACCAAAATCTCTGGGTCTTAGATGATTCACATGAAAATTTAGGGAACCAAGTTACACCTCCAGGGGTTTGCAAAGAGTCGGCCAGCAGTGAGGGACTAACACTTTCACAGTTGGCGCCTTGTTTATCTTACCCATTTATGATCTTAAGGTTGAGTAAGAGCTTCCTATTTTCCAATCTGGATTTAAAAGGATTGGATGCAGAGCTCATAGGTGGTACTAGCTTCTATTTAATTCACAATAAGAATTTAGGAAGAACTTGCAAGATGAAAGAGGAAGGAGATTTATTTCAAGGGGCTCCAGAGGCAGACTTGGGCCAACAAGGCAAGTTACAGGCCAGCACATTTAGACTCAACAAGAGCAAGATATTTCTAGAGTTTGAGCTGCCTGGAACCCAGCTCCTTTTAACAGGTACAGTTATTTGTATCTAGGCAGAAGGACAAAGAGGCCCTCTGACTTATTGCCAACCTGTTTGAAAGGACTCNACATTTAGACTCAACAAGAGCAAGATATTTCTAGAGTTTGAGCTGCCTGGAACCCAGCTCCTTTTAACAGGTACAGTTATTTGTATCTAGGCAGAAGGACAAAGAGGCCCTCTGACTTATTGCCAACCTGTTTGAAAGGACTCCACACATAAGATGGGAGATCATGCTTCCCAGGGGCCCACAGTCTCTTCCTAAGAACCATGGGATTTTTTGATGTGTTGTTGAGAAAGGGTGTTGAGAAACGGGAGAACACAAAGTCTCTTCAGGCGTTTGGACAAAGAATGAGGCTGATATTTTTACAACACAGCCTTTGCCATGCTGGTTTCTCCTTCCTTCTCCAGTTGGTTTCATCTTTGGTATTATGGAAATGCAACTGATTGTTTTTGGAAATAGCAGTCAAGCAAAGATATACACTAACATGAGGAAGAGCTGCAAAGATCGGTTTCACCCCATTATTCAAGGCAGTTGGCTGAGCAAGGAGTATAACCTAAAGACTATGAGGAATCTGTGTGCAAATCATCAGAGAAAACAGCATCTGTGGCTTGAGTAAGACTGGGCTCCTACCTGCTCCCCTGGAATTTGTTCTTCCTTTTCCTCTTTAACATGCGAAACAAAAAGGAAATAAGATAAGTAGGGAGGTGACTAAAAGCAGTAAAATATCCAAATGAGCAATAGGAAAAGCCACAGAAGATCAGAAAAAGGGTATGTTGGGTTGTTTTTAAATTTTAATTCTTTATTTTACCTTCACATCTAACATTCAATTTACCAGTAGATGTGTTTCCAAATATGTTCTTCTTTTTTTTTTTTTACTTTATTTTACTTTACAGTACAGTATTGATTTCAGCATACATTGACATGAATCTGCCACAGGTGTACATGAGCTCCCAAACATGAACCCCCCTCCCACCTCCCNGTATGCTGAATTTAAAAGGGTCCCAAGCTCACCAAGTTCTTCCCAGGATAGCCTGATTTACCAATATTTCACAAGAAAACAAAACTCAGACCTTTTAAGGTACCAGAAAAAAAGAAAAGACTGTGGGATGGCTAAAGTGCTATCAGTGACGGTGGAGAGAAGTGCATTTTTTTTTCCTTAGAATAGGTGTTCATCAGGGTTTTATAATTCTTTGAATATTTAATAACTCCCAGATGGGAAATTCATCATTAAACTTGACCTAAATTCCTTTTGCTGCGATTTCGAGTCTTCCATGATTCTCAGTTACCCTACAGTCAGAGCACTTTGAAGCAGGAAGAGGTATCGTTCTCATCAGCTATTTCTGTCTGGTTGATGTATTTACAGAAGAGATGGTAATGATTCAACTGCTCTGGATCAATACTGCTGTATTGTTTCAGGAAAGACAGAGTTTTGAGAGTCCTCTACCATGTATTGCTTTTCGCTTGTGGTTTCTGTAATTTGTCACAAATTCATGCTTACATGCAGGTGGAAAATTGGACCCTCATAATCTGGGGAGAAAGTAATGGGTAGCAACCTGTGAGGCTGACTCTATTGCTGAAGGCTCAGGAATTAGTACTATCCCAGTGATAAAATCAGGGAGTGTGTCGCATGTGAATAAGTAAAGTGGTGAAAATTGCATGGAATTAATGATTAAGAATATGGCCATTATCCAAAATATAAACACAATCTGATTTCAGAAAATATAGCTAACCACTGAAAATGCCTACCATAATCGTGATTATACTAAACAGCCCCAAGTTATGCCCTGAAATGTAATAAAATGTATTTATTGCCAGATATCAAAAAGGCAGCAAAATACACTTTTACATTTTAATTGTAAGATCCAACTATGTTTTGGTAAAAAATTAAACAATAAGTAAGATATACAGATTTTTTTATATTGGCTCTTTTCATGGCCTCTTTCCCACCCCAGATGCACTGTCCTTCCCAGAAATCACTTTTGTTAAGAGTGTGTGTAATGTCTTTAGAAAAGAGAAAGTCATGTCTGACTCTTTGCAACCCCATGTAGTATAACCCACCAGGCCCCTCTGTCTATGGAATTCTCCAGGCAAGAATACTGGAGTGGGTTGCTAATTCCTTCTCTAGGGGCTTCTTCCCAACCCAGGAATTGAACTTGAGTCTCCTAAATTTCAGGTAGATTTTTTACTATCTGAGCCAATGTCTCTAGACTTCTATGCAATTGCCAATAAGTTTTTGCCTGTACAAATATGATGGAGAGCAGTTTTTACATAGATGTTATCTTACTGCATATATTATTCTACAACCCTTTATTATTCAACCATTATATTTTGAAAGCACATGTCCATACAGATAGATTTGCCTCATTCTTAACTGCTGTTGCAACATCCATCATGTGGATTTACTACATTTTATTTAACCATGTCTCCAAGGATAGAGATTTAAATTTACTCAATATTTATTATTATGAATTGCTATAAAGAAAATCACTGCCTATGTCCTTATAGGCACATATATGAGTATTCTTACAGATTGGAAAGTCCCAGGTAAATACGATATCTGTATCAAAGGATATTTATCAGTTCAGTTCAGTTCATTCCCTCAGTCATGTCTGACTCTTTATAACCTCATGGACTGCAGCATGCTAGGCTTCCCTGTCCATCATCAGTTCCTGGATCTTCCTGAAACTCATGTCCATCGAGTAGGCAATGCCATCCAACTATCTCATCCTCTGTCATCCCCTTCTGCCTTCAGTCTTTTCCAGCATCAAGGTCTTTTCCAATGAATCAGTTCTTCGCATCAGGTGGCCAAAGTATTGGAGTTTATTTATATGTAAATATTTATATTATTTTATATAAATATTTTACACATTATATAATTATAAATTTGCTTCCCTGGTGGCTTAGATGGTAAAGCGTCTGCCTGCAATGCGGGAAACCTGGGTTCGATTCCTGGGTCAGGAAGATCCCCTGGAGAAGGAAATGGCAATCCACTCAGCACTTTTGCCTGAAAAATCCCATGGAAGGAGGCAACAGTCCATGGGGTCACAAAGAGTCAGACACAACTGAGCGACTTCACTTAGACACTTATGTAAATATTTATATTATTTTATTTTCTTATTATATATAAATATATATTTATATTAGTTCAGTTCAGTTACTCAGTCGTGTCTGACTCTGCGACACTGTGGACTGCAACATGCTAGGCCTCCCTGTCCATCACCAACTCCTGGAGCTTACTCAAACTCATGTCCATCGAGTCAGTGATGCCATCCAGCCATCTCATTCTCAGTCATCCCCTTCTTCTCCTGCCTTCAGTCTTTCCCAGCATCAGGGTCTTTTCAAATGAGTCAGTTTCTCACATCGGGTGGCCAAAGTATTGGAGCTTCAGCTTCAACATCAGTCCTTCCAATGAATATTTAGGACTGATTTCATTTAGGATGGACTGATTTGATCTCCTTGCAGTCCAAAGGACTCTCAAGAGTCTTCTCCAATATCACAGTTCAAAAGCATTATATTTATACTATATATGAATATTTATAGTACATTTAAAAATTCCATGGTTGTTCCTCAATAACCTTCCACAAGAACGACAATTCTTTATTGCCCCATCTACAGAATGAGCTGGGTATTGTTTTTGCTTTGGCTTCATCCCTTCATTCTTTCTGGAGTTATTTCTCCACTGATCTCCAGTAGCATATTGGGCACCTACTGACCTGGGGAGTTCCTCTTTCAGTAGCCTATCATTTTGCCTTTTCATACTGTTTATGGGGTTCTCAAGGCAAGAATACTGAAGTGGCTTGCCATTCCCTTCTCCAGTAGACCACATTCTGTCAGACCTCTCCACCATGACCCGCCCGTCTTGGGTTGCCCCGTGGGCATGGCTTGGTTTCACTGAGTTAGACAAGGCTGTGGTCCTAGTGTGATTAGGTTGACTAGTTTTCTGTGAGTATGGCTTCAGTGTGTCTGCCCTCTGATGCCCTCTTGCAACACCTACCATCTTATTTGGGTTTCTCTTACCTTGGGCATGGGGTATCTTCACAGCTGCTCCAGCAAAGCACAGCCGCTGCTCCTTACCTTGGACGAGGGGTATCTCCTTCCTGCCACCCTTCCTGACCTTCGACATGGGATAGCTCCTCTAGGCCCTCCTACACCACTCAGCCATCACTCCTCGGGTTGCTCCTCTTGGTTGTCGCCCCTGGCCTCGGGTGCTGCCCCTGGCTTGCAGCGTGGGGTGGCTCCTCAGGGCCACCGCCCCTGGCCTCGGGCATGGGGTGGCTCAGCTGTGGATGTGACTGGTGATAGAAGCAAGGTCCAATGCTGTAAAGAGCGATACTGCATAGGAACCTAGAATGTCAGGTCCATGAGTCAAGGCAAATTGGAAGTGGTCAAACAAGAGATGACAAGAGTGAACGTCGACATTCTAGGAACCAGCAAACTAAAATGGACTGGAATGGGTGAATTTAACTCAGATGACCATTATATCTACTACTGTGGACAGGAATCCCTCAGAAGAAATGGAGTAGCCATCATGGTCAACAAAAGAGTCCGAAATGCAGTACCTGGATGCAGTCTCAAAAACGACAGAATGATCTCTGTTCATCTCCAAGGCAAACTATTTAATATCACAGTTATCCAAGTCTATGCCCCAACCGGTAATGCTAAAGAAGCTGAAGTTGAACGGTTTTGTGAAGACCTACAAGACCTTTTAGAACTAACACCCCCAAAAGATGTCCTTTTCATTATAGGGGACTGGAATGCAAAAGTAGGAAGTCAAGAAACACCTGGAGTAACAGGCAAATTTGGCCTTGGAATGCAGAATGAAGCAGGGCAAAGGCTAATAGAGTTTTGCCAAGAAAATGCACTAGTTATAGCAAACACCCTCTTCCAACAACACAAGAGAAGACTCTACACATGGACATCACCAGATGGTCAACACCGAAATCAGATTGATTATATACCTTGCAGCAAAAGATGAAGAAGCTCTATACAGTCAACAAAAACAAGACCAGGAGCTGACTGTGGCTCAGATCATGAACTCCTTATTACCAAATTCAGACTCAAATTGAA
>SJYV01026498.1:336693-349905 GCA_006410875.1 Neotragus pygmaeus | reverse complement strand
ATTATAGTTGACCCTTGAAGTCACAGTTGGAGGTGCTAACCCTCCAAATATTGCAAAATCCTTGTCAGACTTTACTGTCTGCCCTCCATATCCGTGGTTTTGTATCAGAGGATTCAACCAGGGATGGTATCATAGTGTAGTATGGATTTAGTGAAGAAAAAAATCTGAGTCTCAACAGACCCTCATAGTTCAAACCCATGTTGTTTAAAGGTCAACTGTATAAACATTTAAACAGATAAATAGAATCCCCAGTAGTGTAAAAGTTATCAGGAGGGGAAACTTCCCCAGTGGTCCAGTGGTTAAGAATCTGCCCACTGTTAGGTAAAAAGATGACCAGGACACCAAAAAAGTGTCTAACAGGCTTTTTAATGGCAAAGCACTACCAGGCGGGGTTCCTGACCCGAACAGAGGCAGGTCGAGGAAGTCCGCCCAGACCGTGTTAGAAGCAGCGGCTTATATACCTTCGTTGCGAGGGATGGTCAGGTTAATGGACGGGGGTTCGGATAGGTCACGAGGCCGAGGCGTTGCGGGCTGATAGGTCCTTCTACGTGGCTGGGGTGGGGCAGCTTTAGCTGGTGAAGTGTGCTGTCATTGGTCCCCGGGATCTGGGAGGCCCCTTCCATTAGGGACTTCCCCTACCGGCGGGGGAGAGAAGGGGCGGCCCGTCGGCCTTACACCCACGAGTGCAGAGGACACAGAGGACCAGAGTGCTGTGTGAAGTGGGGCAACAGACGACGTGAGTATCTGAGGGAAAACCTTTCTGGACAGAGTGAGAAGCAAGCAGTCTGGGAATAGGAATAGTCTAGCATGGTGGGGGGTGGGGCGTAAGAAGCCAGAGCGGCCCCAGCAGAAAGCACAAGGAAGAGAGTGGAAGGAGGGTCTGCAGCCAGATGCCATCCCATAAGGACTTGGAATCTTATTCCCAGCGGATGGCGCACCTTCTGTGAGGGTGCTGACCAAGGAGGGATTGGGATCACGAGGCTTATGCTTGACCGAGTTGAAATGGGTCCTAGGGTCTGATGATCAGTTTCTACTCCAGCCTCTCTCTAGAGCGCCTCTTGGTCCTGGAGACACCAGAAAAATAAAACCCACATTGTTTAGTGAGAGTTCTGGAGGTGATGTAGGTTCTACCAAAAAGATGCAATCACATGAGATTTAATAGGGTTGAGGCCGTGAGATGGCTGATTCTTCTGTTTTCTGCTGGCTGGTCTCATTGCCAGGAGAAGCAGCTTCTGATCGTGCTGGCTTAATATTTGTGGCGAGGCTGTACGGTGTGGGGTGTGTTGCCTTACCAGTCGAGTGATTATGGCAGTGGCGGTAGCTCTCTTGGTGGCCTGGTTCTACCATATGGATCATCAAAGTTTTGATTGTGACTCAAGCTGGTGTTTGTTTCTGTAGCCTTTTTGCTGCTTCTCTTGAAACAGCTTCTAGTCAGTTCCTTTCTGCATTATTAGCAAGATGAGATTCTAGCCTATGCCTCAGGAGAGGAAGCCACGGTGGAGTCTGGGAGGCTAATTAGGGGGCTTCTGCAGAACCAGGGTGGGGGATGCTTGGTATTCTGTGGTCTGGACTGTGTTCACACACAGGGCTGTGTGAATGCAGTATTAGGAAGCAGTCTTGTCTCTTATTTTGATGCCTGGTGGTCACAGCATGGCCTTGTTTAAGGTGGATTTTCTGTGAAATTGTTTATGTTTAAGGGGAGTCCAGCTGTGCATGCAGGCAAGATACTGGCAACATCAAGGTCTGACCGTTAGCATCAGGCTAGCTCCAGACTCTTGGCTGCCATTCTCCTTCTCAGAGGAAACCAGAAGAGTGTGGCATTATCAAAGCCAGGATATCAAGATGACTCAAGAAGGGAAAAATGATCAGTTGTTTAAAACCCTGCCACAAAGTCTGGTGAGATGGAATTGAGACGGTCCTATTGGACTTTATAATATTGAGTTTTTGGAGACAGTGACAAAAACTTTCTAGAAAAAAACTTGAGTTCTAGTTTTAGCTATTAAAAAAAAAAAAAACAGCAAAACTGAGGAATTGGCTGGAGGTCCAGTGGTTAGAGGGCTTCCCAGAAGGTTCTAGTGGTAAAGAACCTGCCTGCCAGTGCAGGAGATACCACAGACTTGGATATGAACCCTGGGTTGGAAAGATCCCCTGGAGGAGGGAATGGCANAAAGCAAAACTGAGGAATTCTCTGGAGGTCCAGTGGTTAGAGTGCTTCCCAGAAGGTTCTAGTGGTAAAGAACCTGCCTGCCAGTCCAGGAGATACCACAGACTTGGATATGAACCCTGGGTTGGAAAGATCCCCTGGAGGAGGGAATGGCAGCCCACTCCAGTATTCTTGCCTGGAGATTCTCATGGATAGAGGAGTCTGGTAGGCTGTGGTCCATAGGGTTGCAAAGAGTCAGACACAACTGAAGCAACTTGGCATACATGCATGCCGGTGGTTAGGATTCAGATTCAATCTCTGGTTAGGGAACTAAGATCAGATCCCACAAACCATAGTGTGGTGGGGAGAACCTACCAATTTGACCTTGGGAAAGTCAGTTTGCTTTTCTGAATCTAAGCTTTCTATTTATAGGAGATGAGGTTGACCTTGATGCTTCCTAAACCTTGGGGGGAGACAGCATGGGATAGACTTTATTTTCTTGGGTTCCAAAATCACTGCAGATGGTGAGTGCAGCCATGAAATTAAAAGACACTTGCTCTTTGGAAGAAAAACTATGACCAACCTAGACAGCATATTAAAAAGCAAAGACATTACTTTACCAACAAAGGTCTGTCTAGTCAAAGCTATGGTTTTTCCAGTAGTCATGTATGGATTTGAGAGTTGGACTATAAAGAAAGCTGAGCACTGAAGAATTGATGCTTTTGAACTGCATTGTTGGAGAAGACTCTTGAAAGTCCCTTGGACTGCAAGGAGATCCAACCAGTCAACCCTGAAGGAAATCAGTCCTGAATATTCATTGGAAGGACTGATGTTGAAGCTGAAGCTCCAATACTTTGGCCACCTGATGGGAAGAACTGCCTCATTTGAAAAGACCATGATGGTGGGAAAGATTGAAGGCAGGAGGAGAAGCGGATGACAGAGGATGAGATGGTTGGATGGCATCAGCAACTCGATGGACATGAGTTTGAACAAGCTCTGGGTGTTGGTGATGGACAGGGAAGTCTGTAGTGCTGCAGTCCATGGGGTTGCAAAGAGTCAGACACGACTGAGTGACTGAACTGAATGAACTGAAGTCATGTCTGACTTTTTGTGACTCCTTGGAGTGTAACCTGCCTGGCTCATCTGTGCGTGGGATTTCCCAGGCAAGAATGCTGGAATAGGTTGCTATTTCCAGGGGATCTTCTGGACCCAGGGATCGACACTGAGTCTCCTGCATTGGCAGGCGGGTTCTTTACCACTGATTCACCAGAGAAGCCAGACACAGTACCGAATCCTGGTTCCACCTTCTAGCTATTGTATTTCAAGGCTGCCATTCAAACTCTTGGAGTCTCAACTGCCCCAAGTTGAGACTGTATTTCACAAGCTGCTGCTTCCCACACCTCTGGCCCTGGCAACCTCTGTTCTCAGTCCATGCTCCTTTTGAAGTAAGACTTAATGTTCCCCCACTGTTGATTTTGTTAAAATATGGGAGATTTTTTTGGAAGGAAGAGTGGAAATGGTTTATAGTGCAAATATTTAGCAAGAAAAAAAGTTTTAATTCTATAAAACACTTTTTTCCCTCCTGACGTCCCTCCTTCCTGGCCTGCTCTTGGCTTCCTTCCTTTCATCCTTGGATGCTGTCTTATGCAGCCTCTTCTTTCTCTTCTTCTATTTCTCTTCTCTATTTTTCTCTGCTTTTCTTAAGCAGAGGCATTTGATACCAAAATCTCCAAGTTACACAGTACTTCTACTCTCTCAAGATCAGCACACATTGGGGCTTTTAGGTGATCAGAGCTTACATGAAGTAGCCCTTAACAGATTTGAAAAATCAAAAGCATTTAGCTTGTATCACATAACAAGTTAGTAAGACTGTCTCTACCTTAATGGGTGTTTGGAGGATTAAATGAAATCTAAAGTGTGATGTGTCTAGCTTAGTGTTTGACCCATCATATGTGATCAGTAAAAACAAGTTCTTAGGCTTCCCTACTTCCAGATCTCAGTTATTGTGATTTACGATTTTATCTCTTTTATGTTTTAAGAATAATCATGGAAAGTGATTATTTTCCTAATGCACAATTGGAGAGCATTCCCAGATACAGAGTCCTGCTCATCCCAGTGTTCCTCGCCCTTTCAGCACAGTTGATAAGGACTCACCAGTGAGTTGTTCTGATCCTTTATACTGGTTGCCTTGGGAGCCAGACATAAGGGAATATGCCAGTGGATCAAAGTATGATAAAGACAATGTAAAAGACTTTTGGGGTATATTTTCATTTCCATCTCCCAATTCTTATCTGTCAGTTCCCACCTGGTAGCTAAAAGATTGGAAAGCTTAAACTTAATGTTCTAGCTTAAATTCAATGTTCCAAAAACCTTCCAACCTGACAGCAGTAAAATATTTAAGTCTGTTAGTTGTATGGTTCCAGGAATTTCTCAGAGAAGCTTTTGTCAGATGATTTCCAGCAAGGACATATTAAGATGCATTTATCTCATCTGTCTGTGGAGACCTTGAACTGAAAGCAGACCATTGGAGGGATTTTGCCGTAGAATCAGGTCCTTCTTTCAAGTCCTCATCGGTGACCTGGCTCTTAGTTTATGACATTTGAAGTGCTAACTTGCCAACAGAGATGAAAGGCAACTGTTGATTCAAGATATTGACAGTACTTGGTTGGACTCCTACACATAACCCAGACACTGGAATGGGTTTTTAAATTAACCTCGCTACCCAGTCTTCTCTTCAGTCCCCAGATCTGGGAAAACACTCCATTAACCATCGAATGCTGAGGTAATATTTAAAAGCTGCATCTCCCTGTTACCCAGTAACCCCAGATATCATTCCTTTCCTTGCACCTCAGATCTGTCTCCCACCTTGGAGATGCAGGCATCTGCCATATGCATTTTTCTTGCCCCAGGATGCAGTGTAATGCCTTATACATGCTAGAAAGAACTCAACAATTATTGAAGCCTGAAGAAAAACTGAGTACTTATGATCCACAATTTGGAGTCCTGAAGTGGTTTATAATTTCTGAATAAGATCCTTGCATTTAGGTCTTATCATCTCAGGAAGCAAGCTGAAACTCTTTATGTAAGAATGCGCGGACTGCCNCAAAATAAAGTCTGACACTGTTTCCACTGTTTCCCCATCTATTTGCCAAGAAGTAATGGGACCAGATGCCATGATCTTAGTTTTCTGAATGTTGAACTTTAAACCAACTTTTTCACTCTCTCCTTTCACTTTTATCAAGAGGCTTTTTAGTTCTTAAAGTTTATTAGAGCTTCTTAAATTAAGAAGTAAAATTAGGATTTTAATAACCAAATACACAGGGGAATTTTTCCCTCTCCCCCAGTACTTGCAAATTCAACTGATATGCTACAACTAATTATATATTTAGAACATGTAAGTATTTGAAAACTCTTCTATAATAGACCAGTACAAAATGAGATTATTATTTAGTTCAGAGACTATTTTGATGCCCTGCTTCAGTCATTTCAGGAAATGAGCTTGGCTCTATTTTAAACTGATAATACTGATAATTTTTAAAAGTTAAACCATATCTACAATATATTTTAAAATATATGTATATTTGTGTATAACCACCTACATGCCAAAAACGTACAGGAAAGCAATATATCTAAAACTTAATAGTAAATATCTTTTGGTTATGAGATTATGGTTGATTTTTCTTTCCTTTATGTTTTCCTCTATTTTAGAAATATTTATCATAAATGTAGAGTATCTTTATAATCAGAAATAAAGGATAAGCATTCACTGTCAATAATCCCTTCCTTCTTATGGTGGTCCAAATAAAATCATATTTGCATGTAGTTCAGTCTTCATTAAGATTAACTCAGTTTGTACCACAATTTGGGCCAACTTTTAGGATCTCCGTTAAAGGGAACCTCCCTAAAATCTACACACACACACACAAAATAATAAAGTAGAAGCTCTTTGAAACAGAAAATTATTTTTCTCTCATTTATGGTTATAAGTAGCAGTAGGTAGCAATATATCATTTCAGAATTTTTTAAAAAGTGATTATAAAACAATCTGAACTTGAAGAAGCTAAGACAAATACTCTCACCAGTTGAATTAAACCACAAATTCATTTTCACTTAATGTTTGACTTCCCTATTGCTTTTAAGCTTTTTCAAAATAGACTGCTCTCTTCTAGAACCAGGTGATAAAATGAAGAAGCAATTCAACATTAATTAGGAGTCTGAAAAAGTGAATTGGAAAAAAAAAAAAAACCGGGAATATATGCAGGTATGATAAGCATTCACATAAATAGTAATTCATAATAGAAAAGGAGAAAATTAAAAGAGTCTACTTGCTTAAAGGAGCTATTAGAGTTGATAAAAACAAAATTATTAACTAAGCCTCAGATATACTTAGAATATTGACCTAAAGTTACACTTTTAGTCTAATAAAGTAGTGAGAGCTAGAAAGAAAAAAAAATAATGAAAGGTGAAAAGAGAAAGAGGAAGGAAGGAAAGAGGGACGGAAAGATGGAACGAGTGAAAGAGGGCAGGAAGAAAGGAAAGAGGGCTGAGAGGAAAATCAGCTATACCATAACCAAGACTGCAAATGGCCCCAAATAGGCAGAACATAGAGAAAATATAGTCACAAATAATAACTGAACTAAGATATAAACATTTATGTGCATATTCAATTGTCTTAATTGAAATAATATCAATTAAAAATAAAGTGCAATTAATTTTTCAGAGATGGGAACAGTAAATATAGTTTTGTCTACTTCCAGACCCTATACTGGCAAGTAATAAGCTAAAAAGATAAGCTAGAGAAGAACCACAGAAAGTAGTCTGGATCATGCTTTTTTTGAATATAAATTTATTTATTTTAATTGGAGGTTAATTACTTTACAATATTGCATTGGTTTTACCATACATCAACATGAATCCCCTACAAGTATACACGCGTTCCCCATCCTGAACCCCTCTCCCTCCTCCCTCCCCATACCATCCCTCTGGGTCGTCCCAGTGCACCAGCCCCAAGCATCGAGTATCCTGCATTGAACCTGGACTGACGATTAGTTTCGTATATCACACATATTTCAATGCCATTCTCCAAACCATCCCACCCTCTCCCTCTCCCACAGAGTCCAAAAGACTGTTCTGTACAGATTTTATAATACATCTGTGTCTCTTTTGCTGTCTCACATACAGGGTCATCATTACTATCTTTCTAAATTCCATATATNACCAAGTGAAAGTATTTTAGAGAATTATTTTTTCCTGTAAATGATGTCATTAGCATTAGATAATCAAAGTAAGTTTACTCGCATCACTAATAGACAGTTTTCTCTTTTTGTTTAAATGACTAGCTGGAATTTTTTTTTAATTCCTTATTTCAAGAATCCTAAGTAACTTTTCTCTTCCCAGAACTCTGCAGCCAATAATGCAAACTGAAGAAATGCATTGGATTAGATTCTCTAAATTATAAATGATCAGAGATGATGTGTTTGAGATAAGCTGCTCTTTAAAATTATGGAAGGTCCAAAATGCCCTCTTTCATCTTTATTCATGAATATTATCATTGAATTGTTGTTGATTTGTCAAAAGAAATGCTTACTATGGTATGGCTAATCCTTGTGTCACAGAAATAAATATAGCTGATATGTAGATCATGAAAATTATCATTGCCAACATATGATATAGATATAAATGTATATAAATATACATACACTTAATAATGTATTATAGTGATCACTGTCTATAAAGTGATAAGGAAAATTCTCAATAGAATAATATAGTTGGAAAAATTAAATATTTAGTTACTTTAGAGACCATCTCTTCCAAAATCAATTCAAACATTTAATGTGTTTTTTGAAATCTACAATGAGCAAAATTTTATGTTTATCAGTGGTCTTCAACCAAATTAAAAAGTCATAAAACTTAGTATTTTAAGTTATGCAGTGTTTAAGTGTTTAAGTCTCCAGTGTTCCATATTTAAGTCAATTTATTCTTTATAAAAGCATCATTTGATTAAAAGCATTTGCTAGTTCAAATTCCTCAGGCATTTTTTTTAATCTGTAAGCTAGGAAAATAATATTGAATTTCTATAAAGATATAGAAAATGTGTGCAAACTATGTGTTATAGTGCCTTGCATTTAATATTTCTGAAACAGTCAAAGCTTAAATTGAATGAAAAATTATGAGTTTTGTAAAATAAACTATGCTGATTCCTCAGAAGAAACTGTTTTGCAAATACTAAAAACTGTTTTTCTGCTTTATGATGGATATCTGAGCTTCTGTATTAATCTTTCTTACTTCCCATAGAGCCATTCAATTAACAGAAGTGACTTAAAAATAAGAATGAATCCATGGTAGCGCTAGAAATCTGGGAAGGGTGCCAGTAGCAGACAAGAACAGTGGAGGATTTCTGAAAGATATAGGCAGATGGGATCAGACTGATAGTAAAATCTGATAGAACTGAGCCTGTAGCACTGAAAACGCACAAGAGAACAGTATTAAAGAAGTGTGTTCTTTCTTTTCAGAACCCAAGAAAACACCAAGATCAAAGACAGCGGGGACTAAAAGCACAGTTAGACAGGGGGATGGTGAACTGTAGTGGAATGGAAAGCTGAACTGCTGATTGTATCATGACCCTCACTAAATCCTCAAGAAAATGTCTCTAAATAAAGTTAAGGATCTGCCATAAGAAACTTACAGAAGTTATTGAAACAGAAGAATATCTCAGAATAACTCAGAAGATGTCAGTGGTACCCCCAGGTAACTTCTGGTTCCCTTAATAGATGGATGTATGGCAGCCCATACAAGTACCAAGCGAACTCTTTGGGTTATCTAGAGGAAATATCTTTCTGGTCACCATCATGTTCCCACTCTCTACACAAAATTTCTCCATAAATAGAATCTAAATTCACTCATGGAAGGAATTATTTTATTCACTTTCCCAGGGGGAACCATCTCTAACTATCATTACTCACCACCCTCAACCCTCAATTCTAAATACAAATACCACAGAAAAGTCAATTGTGAAGAAAGCTGAGCACCAAAGAATTGATGCTTTTGAACTGTGGTGTTGGAGAGCACTCTTGAGAGTTCCTTGGACTGCAAGGAGATCCAACCAGTCCATTCTAAAGGAGATCAGCCCTGGGTGTTCTTTGGAAGGAATGATGCTAAAGCTGAAACTCCAGTACTTTGGCCACCTCATGCAAAGAGTTGACTCTGATGCTGGGAGGGATTGGGGGCAGGAGAAGGGGATGACAGAGGATGAGATGGCTGGATGGCATCACCGACTCCATGGACATGAATTTGAGTGAACTCTGAGAGATGGTGATGGACAGGGAGGCCTGGCGTGCTGTGATTCTTGGGATCGCAAAGAGTCAGACACGACTGAGTGACTTAACTGAACTGAACCAATCTGACCAAAAACATTAAAGAATAAAATAAATAAGAGAATAACCAATTATAAAACGGGAGAAGGACTACATAATGTAAAACAATTGTGATAAAATATGTAGCTTTTCTTAAAACATAAACTTTCAGATTAGACCAACAAATATCCAGTTATATGTAAGTTACAAAAATAAATAAATAAATAAAATATCACAGAAAGGTGACAAATGAAGAGCTAGATAGATCCACTAGGCACATATATCAACAACATTTTTAAAAGAAAAAATAGTAAAGTAGGCTTACAGCAAAAAATAATTATATGACTGTAAAAGAGGATATAATAAACATAATTGTTTATCCAAATCAAATGTCCTCAAAAGATTAATAGATAAGCATTCACTTCAGAAGGTCGATGTATGGCAAAGCCAATGGAGTATTGTAAAGTAAAGTAAAGTAAAAAAAAAAATCAATCAATCAATCAATCAAATCATTATGCTGTAAAAAAAATAAATAAATAAACAAATTGTGTGTGNCATATTGATGAGAAACAGAGACCTGGAAAGTGGGTTGAATGGTTCAAGGACACACAACTGGTTTTTCATTTATTCAAGAATTGTGTGAGTGTGTGTGGTGGTTGTTTAATCCATTGTTATATGAACTCACTTTTAGTGGAAGAGTCCAGATTCTCCCCTGACTCCAAGACCACTACTCTTTTCCACTAATTCTTTTGACAAAGACTCATGAATCATCACTGCTGGATACAAATATTTATTATGTAACTCTCATCTATCTGCAGGGATCTCATGGGTTAGTCTATTAAATACTCTGCTAATATTAATGTAAATTTGACTGAGCCTTCTCGTGCCCTAATAAGTAAATGGTTTTGTGGATTTAACTTGGCGTTGCTTGTATGAAAATTAATAAAGAAAAACTTCACCACAGCGGAGTCTGGAGGGCAGAAGAGGGAGCTCTCACGCATGTAGGTATGCACAAGGCCAGTATGTATTCCAGCAGGAAGTGGCGCACCTTGCCTTTCTAGAAGGAAGTGAACACTACATTACTACCACCCACAGGAGCAAGAAAGATTTTTCTCCCAGTCTAGCACCAGCTCAGCCACTGAACTTCACAGTTCCACTTTCATCCAATGAACTTTTTGTTTAGACATCCCTTCCCAATTTGCCCTTCTCCTCTATAAAATAGAGTTTCCTTCCCTTTGCTTTACTGATCTGTACATGGTTCTCCAGAGTAGCACATTGCAGTTCCTTGCTGCTCTCAAGTAAACCTGTTTTGCAGGTAAAATAACTGGCTCTTTTATTGTTTTTAGATTAACTCTTGTGTTTTAGTGAACATGTTTACTCACTCCATCCCCCTTCCTCTTCCATGCTCTTCTATTCACCCAACTAGGAAATTTTACCCTTTGTGATGACTCCCACATACATATCATCAATTCCTGTCTCTCCTTAAACTTTCAAACTTTTCTCTTCCCATGTACAGCACAGACCTCAAACTCAACATATTGAAAACCAAACTCATTGTCTCTTCTTTGTCAGTTCCGTTTCTTGTCCTGAACTTAATAATAGACATTTCTTGTCTACTATTTCCTACTCTGTTCCTCCTCAAGTTATCTTTATACCTCCAAATTCTTTCAGTTTAAATGCTCATTTTATCTTGTTTTGATAGCCACGATAGCATCTTAACCAGTTTCCAAGTTTCCACACTTCTGATATTCTCTCTGGAGTATTCTTTCTACAACATCCATCCAGTTGTTTGTGTTTTTTTTTAAACCAAACTGGGCAGCTGTGAAATATTATTTTGCAGTATCCTAAAATATTTTCCATAGAAAAAAGTTGCTTATTGTGGTAGGCAGAATTTTTAAATGGATCTTCAAGATTCCTGGTTCCTCAATCAAATAGTCATTACTGCTGTGAAGAGATTTTGTAGATGTAATTAAAGGCCCAAATTGATTGACTGTAAAATGGAAATTTTATCCTGGTGGGCCTAAGCTAACCTATGAGCCCCCTGGTCAGAGACAGGAAAACAGAGAAATGTGCCCTGGCTTGCTTTAGCTCAGTTCAGTCACTCAGTCGTGTCGGACTCTGCGACCCCATGGACTGCAGCACACCAGGCTTCCCTGGCTGACTTAGAGGAAAGCAAGCTCCCCCTTCCCCCATACTGTGAATTGTGAGTGAGGCAGCAGGGTCCACAGCCAGCAAGGAAATGGCATCAGTTCTGCAACAGCAAAGAGGCAAAGATCTGAATTCTGCCAACAATATTAAAGTTTGGTGGTGGATTCCTCTCTCCTCCCCTACCCAGGCCCCACAAAACCTCCAGATGAGAATTTAACTTGGGCAACACATTGATATTAACCTTGTTAAACTTCAGCAGGGAACCTAGCTGTGCCATGTCAGACTTCTGACACACAGACATGAGCTAATAAATAGACTTTAACTTTCTAAAACTGAGATATTTTGTTACACAGCAATAGAAAAACAATACACATACTTAGTTGTATTTTGGAAATACTATGCTAAACCAAGTTAAGCTTCTTTATTTTAAGAATTCTCAAGTGTGAGGAGTACAAATGAGGAGTATGAGATTAACATATACAAACTACCAGACATGAAATAGATAAGCAACAAAGACTTAGTGTGTAGCACAGGGAATTATACCCAACATCTTGTAATACTTATGATGGAATATAATCTGCAATAAAGATGAGAATTACTATTCGATACACCTAAAATTTACATACTACTGTTAGTCAACTATACTTCAATTAAAAAGTTAAAAAATAAAGTACAGGGTACAAATATTCTTGCACATCCTCCTTCGAATACCAAAAAAAAAAAAAAAGAATTATTAAGTGTATATTATGTTCATTAGAGTTTTTTGTGAATCTCTAGGAAAGAGATATGTTGTGATATATTTCCCAAATCATGTTGACTACAGGCATTGGTGAGAGACATTGTTATACAAACACCAGTTTGGGGAGCTTCTCACATAATCATTCTATTTCCTATAACATCTGTGATACCTTGCTGTCATTTGCCCCCGATGTTCAAATATCCTAATTTGGTCTTTGGGGACTTGCATGCTGTGATCCCAACCTCTATTTCCAGTATCATTCCCATCATTTTCCCACATCCAGCTTGGCTCACTATTGCATACTAAGTCATGATAGTTCAGGGCTTTGACTTTTCATGTGTCTCATTTTTTTGAGACACATACAGCCCTTTTGTGACAAGTCCCGGCCCACCTTCCTCACAAGCAAATATGTTTGCTGTGCATTGTAAACTGCCATTGTAACTTTGTGCATGGAGCTCTTGGGTCCCATGTCATATTACATAACAGTAACAGTTCACCTCCTCTTACCTGATTGTGAACTGCTTGAGAAAAGGGACTGTATTTCATTCATCTCAATCTTCTTCACGATAGAAGTGGACCTTAGGCTTCATCTTCTGAAGTCTCTTGATAGCTTATTCTTTCCTTATAAAAATTGGGGTTATGTTATCACTTCATGGGAAATAGATGGGGAAACAGTGGAAACAGTGTCAGACTTTATTTTGGGGGCTCAAAAATCACTGCAGATGGTGACTGCAGCCATGAAATTAAAAGACATTTACTCCTTGGAAGAAAAGTTATGACCAACCTAGATAGTGTATTCAAAAGCAGAGACATTACTTTGCCGACTAAGG
>SJYV01026498.1:277076-331725 GCA_006410875.1 Neotragus pygmaeus | reverse complement strand
TCGTGTCGATGTATGGCAAACCCAATAGAGTATTGTAAAGTTAAATTTAAAAATAAATAAATAAATAAATAAAATAAAATAAAATAAAATATATATAAGCAATACAAAGTCAAACAATACAGAAGCACAAAAATGAAACATTAACAACAGCCATCCCCTTCCTCACCCCCACCTACAATTCCATCTCACTGGCAGTAGAGTTAGCACTCTGTGTGTGTTCTTCCAGGCCTTTCTCTGTGCAAACATATGCAAACAAACATGTTGATGCCGATGTAGGAATTTTTTATAAATATGAATTCACACTCGATGCATCCCTCTGCTGCTTGTGCTGTCGCTGACTATATTTCATGAGCAGCCCTCCAAATTCATACTTGTAATATACTTCATTACTGTTAGTAGGTGCTTAGTATTTTATAGAATATATTCTGGCTTATTCAGCCATTCTTTTTATAAACATGTTGGTTATTTTCAGCTGTTTTTTTTTTTAAATAACTGCATGTATGCTTTAACATGGGAGTTCCCTGGAGGCTTATACAGTAAAGAATCCACCTACAATGTAGGAGATCTGGGTTCAGTCCCTGGGTTGAGAAGATCTTCTGTAGAAGGGAATAGTAACCCACTCCAGTATTCTTGCCTGGAGAATCTCATGGACAGAGGAGCCTGGCAGGCTACAGTCCATGGGGTCACAAAGAGTCGGACATAACTGAGTGACTAACACTATGCTATATGTATGCTTTAATGCATATCCTGGTGCATAAATCACCATGTTCCAATGCTTTTATTTCCCAGTGAGGTTGTTGGGTCAGTGAATGCACTGTAAACATGAAGAGAGAGAATCAATAGCACCAGATTGTTGAGTAGTTGAAACCAGTGTCAGCAGCATGGGACGTTTCAACCACATTTTGAGCAGCCCTGGATGTTATAAATGTTTTAATTTTTATAAATCTGATATGTGATAATGGTTTCATTATTTTTCTAATCTATTTTTCTCTCGGCTATTGATAACACTGAACGTCTCAGGGCTTCCTTATTGAATTTTATAAGAGCGCTGAGAACCATCTTTTTCTCCTGGTCTCTTGTGAGGGTGTATTTCCTGTGAGGAAGCTGGTTGAGTTGGCGCATACCACACAGCAGTGCTGACCTTGCTTTTTCCTCTGCAGGTCTGCATTATATTTCAGTCTCCCAGAGTGAGATGAAATAAAACTTAGCCATTTCCAAATTCGTTTGATGCAGGCTGTGTATAGGATTTTTTTTTTTAATGCTATTTGTTATTATCTCATCTTGGAAAATAGGACAAGAGAATGGTTGTCAGCTACTTGCTTCTGAGTGTTATTGTAATTTATTTCCTTTGAGGAAGTAGCACTGAATACATTTAGCTATTGAATATACTCGGTTTAAAATGTACCGTCATTTTGTGCTGTCATTGAGACCTGATGACACCATGTTCTGCAGTTTCAGTATTATTAAGCTTTGTCTTGCTAAGCAGGGTGAATCTAGGAGCAAAAAAAAATTAAGCCCTGGTTTCTTTGGAGTGAGTCTAAGATAAATAAACCTGTGAGGGCTCAGTGATTACTTCTGATGTAGCGGCCTTGTGGGGAGGGAGATTGGCAAGGTGGCAGTGGCCTTATATTAATAGCCAAGACTGATAAGGATGAGAGGGTGATGGTGAAGTCAGAGTTCTCCAGAGAAACAGATTCAAAAGGATCTTTCTCTCTCACTCTCTCGGTGTCTCTCTCTGTTGATAGATAAGGAATTGGTTTATGCAGTTGAGAAGCTGATAAGTCTCAAATTTGTACAACAAGCCAGCAGACTAGAAGTTCAGGTAAGAGTGGATTCACAGTTTGGGGCCCAAAGGCTGGCAACCCAGGCAGAATTTCTGCATTGCCGTCTGGAGGCAGAATTCCTTCTCCAGGAAACCTCAGTCTTAGCTTTTAAGGCCATCAACAGATTGAAGGAGGTACCTTGTATAGAGGGTAATCTGCTTTACTTAGAGCCAACTGATTGTAAATGTTAATCACATCAAATAAAAAATACTTTTACAGTAATGGGCACATTATTCTTGCCAAGCTGGCACTCAAAATTAACCATCACTGTTGAGTATGTTTGGTTCAAAGGAGTTCAAATGACACAAGTAGTATTCATTTCTCTATGAAGCAAGTAATTTACAGTGGAGCCTGGCTATAGTCAAACTGTGGTCAGGAGAGGTCTTTACTGTCCCATTCATTTCCAGCATTTCTATCCCCATGAACAACAAGTGCAGAGATCATGAACATACTCTAATTTAGGGAAAAGTAGGAAAATAAGTGGACACAGGAGCCTGGTGGGCTGTAGTCCATGGGGTCTCTAAGAGTCAAACACAACTTAGCATAAACTTTCATGAGAATGCATGATTCTCTTATTCCACAACTTTCCTTCTTTTCCTCCTTTGTCAGTATAACCCAATAAATTGACCTATTTTTCTTGTTTAAAATAGCTGGTGTGAAGAGTGCTCCATTGAAATGGAACAAAACATTTATTTTCCTGGCACAATTTTTCTGCCTAATGGGGAAAAAACATTCTGTACCATATGGTGAACTTTAAAATTTGCCCTAAATCATTGGTCATACCATCCAGATCGACGAAATACATTGGAGAATTTTTAAATTATCCACTTTTACTTCACTTGTATAATTAAACAAAATAATTGACTGAGGTGAAACTCACATAAATCATTTAAAAGTGAACAATTCATTAGCATTTAGTACTTTCACAGTGTTGTGCAAACACCACCTCTCTCTAGTTCCAAAGTGTTTCCATCTTTCCGAAGTGAAATCTTTATCCATTAAGCCATTTCTCCCCATTCCTCCCAGCTTTTGGCACCCACTAATCTGTTGCAGATGGTGATTGCAGCCATGAAATTAAAAGATGCTTACTCCTTGGAAGAAAAGTTATGACCAACCTAGATAGCATATTAAAAAACAGATATTACTTTGCCAACAAAGGCCTATCTAGTCAAGGCTATGGTTTTTCCAGTGGTCAAAATGGATGTGAGAGTTGGACTGTGAAGAAAGCTCAGTGCTGAAGAATTGATGCTTTTGAACTGTGGTGTTGGAGAAGACTCTTGAGAGTCCCTTGGACTGCAAAGAGATCCAACCAGTCCATTCTAAAGTAGATCAGTCCTGGGTGTTCATTAGAAGAACTAATGCTAAAGCTGAAACTCCAATACTTTGGCCACCTCATGCGAAGAGTTGACTCATTGGAAAAGACCCTGATGCTAGGAAGGATTGGGGGCAGGAGGAGAAGGGGATGACCGAGGATGAGATGGCTGGATGGCATCACTGACTCTATCGACATGGGTTTGGGTGAACTCCGGGAGTTGGTGATGGACAGGGAGGCCTGGCGTACTGCAGTCCATGGGGTCACAAAGAGTCGGACATGACTGAGTGACTGAACTGAACTGAACTGAATCTGTGTTCTGTGGTTATGGATTTATTCATTTTGGATATTTCTTATAAGTGGAATGATACAATATGTGATATTTTATATCTGGCTTCTTTAACTTAACATAATGCTTTGGAAGAATNCTCTGTCCATGGGATTCTCCAGGCAGGAATACTGGAGTGGGTTGCCATGCCCTCTTCCAGGGGATCTTCCCAGCCCAGGAATCGGACTCTGGTCTCCTGTATTGCAGGCAAATTCTTTACTGCAGAGCCACCGGGAACCTCTTTGCAATTGGCTAGTTGAAATAATTTCTTCAGGCTCTAAGCTACACGGATGGTCCCAGATGCTGGGTACCTGGCCTTGGGGTGATTGAGGCAGAGGAATGGTACCTCCTGGGGTGCACAGGCCAGAGAATGGAAGTGTTACTCTGGATCAGTTAGTTTGCATGTCAGAGACTCGCTGGGCTGAGCCCTGTCCTGTCTCAGAGGAGTGGCCAGATCAGGGAAAGGGCAGTCTCTCCCCAGCCAGAAAGGTTTTTTTTTTAAGATGTCAAAACAGTGTACAGAAAATTTAGACACAGGCACCCCAGTGTTCATTGCGGCACTATTTACGATAGCTAGGAGGCAACCTAGATATCCATTGACAGATGAATGGATAAGGAAGTTGTGGTACATATACGTCATGGAATATTCCTCAGCTATAGAAAGAAACGAGTGGATGAACCTAGAGCCTATGATACAGAGTGAAGTAAGTCAGAAAGAGAAAGACAAATATCGTATATTAATGCATATATATGGAATCTAGCAAGATAGTACCGATGATCCTACATGCAGGGCGCCAAAGGAGACGTGGACCTCAAGAACAGATTTTGGACACAGTGATGGAGGGAGAAGGTGGAATGGTCTGAGAGAAGAGCGTTGAAACACATACATTACCATATATAAAACAGATGGCCAATGGGAGTTTGCTGTATGAAGCAGAGAACCCAAAGCCAGAGCACTCTGACAGTCTAGAGTGTGGGAAAGGGAGGGAGCGAGGAGAGGGGTTCAAGAAGGAAGGGACATATGTATACCTAATGCTGGCTCATGTTGATGTATGGCAAAAACCATCACAGTATTGTAAAGTAATTATCCTCTAATTTAAAATATATATAAGCATAATAGTATATATTCTTCAACGCCATTCTCGCAGATCATCCCGCCCTCTCCTACTCCCTCTGAGGCCAAAAGTCCATTCTCTATGTCTGTGTCCTTTTGTTGTCTCACATACAGGGTCATCATTACTATCTTTCTAAATTCCATATATATGTGTCAGTATGCTGTATTGGTGTTTTTCTTTCTGGCTTACTTCACTCTGTATAATAGGCTCCAGTTTCATCCATCTCATTAGAATTTACTCAGCGTTGGATTGTTCTTTTGATGAAATTGTGTGGGAGAAAGTGATCTCCCGTCTTATTCCTCCGCCATCTTCCCGCCCTCCCCCTGCTTTTGTTTTAAAACAAGCTGTGATTGCAGTCTGGGCGGTGAATTGGCATCCTCCTTGCTGAATATAAACCTGTTAAAGGGGAAATTTTCCTGGGGATTATCACTATATGTAGTATTGTCAGACCTTTGATAAGTTTCTCTGAATAGGAAATTGGCTACTACAAGCCTAAATATTATTTTACTATATTATTTATTAAACTAATACTTCTGTGCTTAGTCGCTCAGTCATGTCCGACTCTTTGCAACCCCATGGACTGTAGCCCACCAGGTTCCTCTGTCAAGGGGATTCTCCAGACAAGAATACTGGAGTGTGTTGCCATGCCCTATTACATAAAAAGGACATTAAGGTAAAGTGAAAATGACTTACATGCTGTCAGAAGTAATGTCTCAAGCTCATGCTGTTGATGAACCTGCTATTCATCAGTAAGTCACCAGCTCACAGATATCAATTTTTTTTATAATCTACTCATAAATCAGTTTGATGGATTTCCTTATAAATTTTTCCTTATAATGAGCAGAATATTGTGCTTATCAGAGACAGTTAAGTTAACCATTAACCTAGGGGTCATGAAAATTTAACTTAGAATGAGTTGACAGCTGTTAATAGGGAGGGTAGGTGGTCTGGTATTCCCATCTCTTTCCGAATTTTCCACAGTTTGTTGTGGTCCACACAGTCAAAGGCTTTGGCATAGTCAATAAAGCAGAAATAGATGTTTTTCTGGAACTCTCTTGCTTTTTCCATGGTCCAACAGATGTTGGCAATTTGATCTCTGGTTCCTCTGCCTTTTCTAAAACCAGCTTGAACATCTGGAAGTTCATGGTTCACGTATTGCTGAAGCCTGGCTTGAAGAATTTTAAGCATCAGTTTACTAGTGTATGAGATGAGTGCAATTGTGCAGTAGTTTGAGCATTCTTTGGCATTGCCTTTCTTTGGGATTGGAATGAAAACTGACCTTTTCCAGTCCTATGGCCACTGCTGAGTTTTCCAAATTTTCTGTCATATTGAGTGCAGCACTTTCATAGCATCATCTTTCAGGATTTGAAATAGCTCAATAGGAACTCCATCACCTCCACTTGCTTTGTTTGTAGTGATGCTTTCTAAGGCCCACTTGACTTCACATTCCAGGATGTCTGGCTCTAGGTGAGTGATCACATCATCATGGTTATCTGGGTCATGAAGATCTTTTTTATATAGTTCTTTTGTGTATGCTTGCCACCTCTTCTTAATATCTTCTGCTTCTGTTAGGTCCATACCATTTCTGTCCTTTACTGTGCCCATCTTTTCATGAAATGTTTCCTTAGTATCTCTGATTTTCTTGAAGAGAACTCTAGTCTTTCCCATACCATTGTTGTCTGAAGCAACAGTTAGAACTGGACATGGAACAATGGACTGTTGTTTGGACTGTTGGACAACAACAGTTCCAAATATGGAAATGAGTGGATCAAGGCTGTGTATTGTCACCCTGCTTATTTAACTTATATGCAGAGTACATCATGAGAAACACTGGGCTGGATGAAGCACAAGCTGGAATCAAGATTGCCGGGAGAAATCTCAATAACCTCAGATATGCAGATGACACCACCTTTATGGCAGAAAGTGAAGAGGAACTAAAAAGCCTCTTGGTGAAAGTGAAAGAGGAGAGTGAAAAAGTTGACTTAAAACTCAACATTCAGAAAACCAAGATTATGGCATCTGGTCCCATCACTTCATGGCAAATAGATGGGGAAACAGTGGAAACATTGACAGACTTTGTTTTGAGGGGCTCCAAAATCATTGCAGCCATGAAATTAAAAGACGCTTGCTCCTTGGGAGAAAAGTTATGACCAACCTAGACAGCATATTAAAAAGCAGAGACACTACTTTGCTAACAAAGGTTCGTCTAGTCAAGGCTATGGTTTTTCCAGTAGTCATGTGGATTTGGGAGTTGGATTATAAAAAAAGCTGAGTGCCGAAGAAATGATGCTTTTGACCTGTGGTGTTGGAGAAGACTCTTAAGAGTCTCTTGGACTACACGGAGATCAGACCAATCAATCCTAAAGGAAATCAGTCCTGAATATTCACTGGAGGGACGACGTTTAAGCTGAAACGCCAATACTTCGGCCACTTGATGCGAAGACCCGACTCATTGGAAAAGACNGCCACTGCTGAGTTTTCCAAATTTGCTGGCATATTGAGTGCAGCACTTTCACAGAGTCATCTTCCAGGATTTGAAATAGCTCAACTGGAATTCCATCACCTCCACTAGATTTGTTCACAGTGATGCTTCCTAAGGCCCACTTGACTTCACATTCCAGGATGTCTGGCTCTAGATGGGTGATCACACCATCGCGGTTATCTGGGTCATGAAGATCTTTTTTCTATAGTTCTTCTGTGTATTCTTGCCACCTCTTCTTAATATCTTCTGCTTCTGTTAGGTCCATACCATTTCTGTCCTTTATTGTGCCCATTTTGCATGAAATGTTCCCTTGGTATCTCTAATTTTCTTGAAGAGATCTCTAGTCTTTCCCATTCTGTTGTTTCCCTCTATTTCTTTGCACTGATCACTAAAAAAGGCTTACTTATCTCTCCTTGCTATTCTTTGGAACTCTGTATTCAAATGGGTATATCTTTCCTTTCCTCCTTTGCCTTTTGCTTCTCTTATCTTCTCAGCTATTTGCAAGTCCTCCTCAGGCAACCATTTTGCCTTTTTGCTTTTCTTTTTCTTGGTGATGGTCTTGGTCACTGCCTCCTGTACAGTGTCACAAAGCTCCATCCAATCAATAGAAAATTGCATTAAAGATTTACTGAGCATGGCCCCACCCATCAGAACAAGACCCAGTTTGCCTGCAAGTCAGTCTCTCCCATCAGGAAGCTTCCATAGCCCTTCAGAGGGCAGACAGAATGAAAACCACAATCACAGAAAACTAATCAAACTGATCACATGGACCACANTTTTCTCAAGAGGCAGGTTAGGTGGTCTGGTATTCCCATCTCTTTCAGCATTTTCCACAATTTTTTGTGATCCACAGAGTCAACGGCTTTGGCATAGTCAATAGAGCAGAAATAGATAGGTTTCTGGATCTCTCTTGCTTTTACGATGATCCACCGGATGTTGGCAACTTGTTCTCTGGTTCCTCTGCCTTTTCTAAATTCAGCTTGAACATCTGGAAATTCTCAGTTCATGTACTCTTGAAGCCTAGCATGAAGAATTTTGAGCATTACTTTGCTAGTGTGTGAGATGAGTGCAACTGTGCAGTAGTTTGAGCATTCTTTGGCATTGCCTTTCTTTGGGATTCAAATGAAGACTGACCTTTTCCAGTCCTGTGGCCATGGCTGAGCTTTCCAAATTTGCTGGCATATTGAGTGCAGCACTTTCACTTTCAGCACTTTCCAGCTCAGCTGGAATTCCATCACCTCCACTAGCTTTGTTCATAGTGATGCTTCCTAAGACCCACTTGACTTTCCACTCAGGGTGTCTGGCTATAGGTGAGTGATCATACCATCGTGGTTACCTGGGTCATGAAGATCTTTTTTGTACAGTTCTGTGTATTCTTGCCATTAATATCTTCTGCTTCTCTTAGGTCCATACCATTTCTGTCCTTTATTGTGCCCATCTCTCCATGAAATGTTCCCTTGATATCTCTAATTTTCTTGAAGAGATCTCTAGTCTTTCCCATTCTGTTGTTTTCCTCTATTTCTTTGCATTGATCACATAGAAAGGCTTTTTGCTGTTCTTTGGAACTCTGCATTCAGATGGATATATCTTTACTTTTCTCCTTTGCCTTTCACTTCTCCTCTTAGCTATTTGTAAGGCCTCCTCAAACAACCATTTTGCCTTTTTGCATTTCTCTTTCTTGGGGATGGTTTTGATCACAGCCTCCTGTACAATATCATGAACCTCCATCCATAGTTCTTCAGGCACTCTATCAGATTTAATCCCTTGAATGTATTTGTCATTTCCACTGCATAATCATAAGGGATTTAATTTAGATCACACCTGAATCATCTAGTGGTTTTCCATACTTTCTTCAAGTCTGAATTTGGCAATAAGGAGTTCATGATCTGAGCCAGTCAGCTCCCAGTCTTGTTTNCTGGAAGAAGCACAAGCTGGAATCAAGATTGCTGGGAGAAATATCAATAACCTCAGATATGCAGATGACACCACCTTTATGGCAGAAAGTGAAGAGGAACTAAAAAGCCTCTTGGTGAAAGTGAAAGAGGAGAGTGAAAAAGTTGACTTAAAACTCAACATTCAGAAAACCAAGATTATGGCATCTGGTCCCATCACTTCATGGCAAATAGATGGGGAAACAGTGGAAACATTGACAGACTTTGTTTTGAGGGGCTCCAAAATCATTGCAGCCATGAAATTAAAAGACGCTTGCTCCTTGGGAGAAAAGTTATGACCAACCTAGACAGCATATTAAAAAGCAGAGACACTACTTTGCTAACAAAGGTTCGTCTAGTCAAGGCTATGGTTTTTCCAGTAGTCATGTGGATTTGGGAGTTGGATTATAAAAAAAGCTGAGTGCCGAAGAAATGATGCTTTTGACCTGTGGTGTTGGAGAAGACTCTTAAGAGTCTCTTGGACTACACGGAGATCAGACCAATCAATCCTAAAGGAAATCAGTCCTGAATATTCACTGGAGGGACGACGTTTAAGCTGAAACGCCAATACTTCGGCCACTTGATGCGAAGACCCGACTCATTGGAAAAGACCCTGATGCTGGGAAAGATTGAAAGTGGGAGAAGGGGACGACAGAGGATGAGATGGTTGGACGGCATCACCAATGCAATGGACATGAGTTTGAGTAAACTTCAGGAGTTGGTGATGGACAGGGAGGCCTGGCGTGCTGCAGTCCAAGGGGTCACAAAGAGTCGGACACGACTGAGCCACTGAACTGAACTGCCTGTCAGCTGTCATGTGGGCCTTTATTACTTTGTTAGACACAAAACTTGCTGATTTTTCTCTAATGCTACTGTGAGGTAATATAAAAACATACGTTTTTAGGTCTCTGCCCCACTTCCTGGCACAGAGGTCCTAAAACTCTTGCAATTTCCTAGTGATCAGAGCACGGGGAGCACTTTCTGTTCTAGTATTTGGTCTTTGAGCCCCTGTCCTGACAGATTTCCTCAATCCCTTGGAATTTCCTGGGTGATAATAGTGTCCTTTGTTCTCATGAGGTGACTCTTGGTGGGTTCCCAAATGGGGGCTAGTCACCAGAAAGACCAACAAGCCAGGACTGGAATCTTAGGATCTGCAGCCCCATCCCCTTCTCCAGAGAGGGAAGAGGGGCTGCAAGGGGAGTTAATGATTGGTCGCCCCTATGGGAGAAAACCTTCCACAAAATCCCGGGGGGTGGGGGTTTGAGGAGTTTCTTGGTTGGGGGCCACGTGGTGATCCTGGAAGAAGGGTACACCTGGACGGGGCATGGGCCCTCCACCCCTCCCCACATACCTTCCTACACACCTCTTCCACCTGGTGTTCATCTGTGTCCTTTATCATATCCTTTAAAAAAATATTTGTTTATTGTTATTATTTGCTTCCTTGTGGCATAAGAGCTTCATTGCTCCAAGGCATGTAGGATCTTAGTCCCCCAACTGGGGATTGAATCCACATCCTCTGCACTGGAAGGATGGTTCTTTTCCATTATGGCTTATCATAGGATATTGAATATAGTTGCCTGTGCTGTACAATAGGACCTAGTCGTTTATCCTTTCTATTTATAATAGTTTGCATCTGCCACTCCCAGACTCCCAGGCCAACCCTCCCCGTCACCCCCTCTCCCTTGGCAACCACACATCTGTTCTCCATGTCTGTTTCTGTTTCAGAGATTCATCTGTGTCATATTTTAGATTCCACATAAAGTGATATCTTATTGTATCTGTCTTTCTGACTTTCTTCACTTAGTATGGTCATCTCTAGGTCCACCCATGCAGCTGCAAGTGGCATTATTTCATTCTTTTTATGGTTGAATAGCAGGAGATCTTGCCTGGAGAATCCCAGGGACAGGGGAGCCTGGTGGGCTGCTGTCGGTGGGGTCACACAGAGTCGGACACGACTGAAGCAACTTAGCAGCAGCAGCAGGAGATCTGGGTTCAACCCCTGGTTTGGAAGATCCCCTGGAGGAAGGAATGGGAACCCACTCCAGTATTCTTGCCTGGCGAATCTCCATGGACAGAGAAGCCTGGTGGGCTACCGTCCATGGGGTCATAAAGAGTCGGACATGACTGAGTGACTAAGCACAGCACAGCCCAGTATTATAGACAGAGGTACACTCACATCACCTTCTTTATCCATTCATCTGTACACGAACATTTAGTTTGCTTCCATGTCTTGGCTGTTGTGACTAGAACCACTGTGAGCATTGGCGTGCATGAGTATTTTTGGATTATAGTTTTGTCTGGGTATATGCCCAGGAGTGGGATTGCTGGATCACTGTGATGCTGCACAGGGGGCAACCAGGTTCTCAGGGTCCAAAACAGCTGCCAGGCAAGCGTCTCTCTGTTGGCTCTTCTCTGAGCTCCTGGACACTGGCAGGATCCTTATGATGATTATCTCAGACAGAAGAACAAGTGAGTTTTTGTTTTTATTGCCAATTATTGTTCATGTCGCTTAGGGCTGAGATTGAGTTTTTAAATCACAGTAGATGCCTTTGAAGAAGCTTAGAAAAGACAGACTTTCCCCCAAGGTCTATAACCAGCTAGTGGCAGAGTTTGCATTCATTCCTGTCTCTACCACACCACCCTTTATTTCTGTCTCTCTACAGTGTCTACATACTAGTTGCTCAACAAATTGTTACTGGTTTAATCTTACGCAGTTAAGTGAATCATCATATGAGTTAATCTTGTCACAGCATTTGGCTCTGCTGCAAAGCTCCTGCCCAGGGAGTAACTCCAGTTCAGACACGAGCCCCCTCATCCCTCTTCTGAAGGCTGGCTGGAGCTGTGAGGAAGCCCAGGCTGCCATCCCTGCATCCTTGAGACCGAGGGTCGGTGTGGCAGAGGAGAACCATCCCCCCCTGACTGTCTGCCCAACCTCTCTGGGTTCTGTTCACCTTCCCTGGGAGATACTCATCCTCCCAAGGGTGTGGAACTGAATGCAAGTGAATCAGTCCACTCGTGTGATCAGCAGACATTTTCTGGTGCCTCCTCTGGGTCTGGTACAGTGCTGGGCTGGGAGTATAGAGATGCAGGACATGGCTCTCATTCCTTCCAAGGATCTCAAGGATGGAAGGATGTGGCTGGCCAGGGTGGACCTTTCATAGGCTTGATGAGCAGAATGCAGTCTTGCCTAATTGAGGAGTAGGTAGAGCCTGGAGAACCCTTCGTTCATTCCCTGGGGAGGTTCCTAGACCGGGGAGTCTCAGCAGTGGTGCCCCACCCTCAAGGACTTGGGACAGGCAGCTAAGGCAGAGCTGGTGGGAACCACTCACTGCACTATAACCCAGGACATGCTGGTGTGCCTGAGGGGTGCCTCCGTTACTATGGAGATGAGATGCTGGCACCATCAGATCTAGGAGCTGGCAAAAGGCCTGAGCCTTGTCAGGGGAATAGGTATAAAGGCTGGTCGCAGCGATGTCATCTAAGCTGCATCAAGTTACAGAGCCCTGAGGAAGTCCAAGGCTGAGGGGAGCAAGCCCTCCTCTCAGGGACACAGTTGCTGCTGCTAAGTCACTTCAGTCGTGTCCGACTCTGTATGACCCCATAGATGGCAGCCCACCAAGCTCCCTGTGTCCGACTCTCAGCGACCCCATGGACTGCAGCCTACCAGGCTTCTCCGTCCATGGGATTCTCCAGGCAAGAGTACTGGAGTGGGGTCACCTTCTCCACAGTAGGGAGGCCCTATTCAAAATGAGTCTGGGTGAAGGAGCCTGGGCACCATTGGCACATGGAAGTGGGTGCAGTGATCACAGGATTCCCGCTGACCCTGGAGTCCCCTCAGAGCCAGGGATGGGGGAGGAAGGGGCAGCCACGTGGTCTCAGTGGGCACTCCAAGCACTCTGTCGAGCGCTGGCATCCACGGCTCTGAGCTTTCCAGCCTGCAGTCTCTCACCCACCCCGAACCAGGACCTGGTCTGTGTCCCTTGAAGACACCCCTCACTGATAATGAGTGAGGCCTGGAAGCAACGTCTGCCACTCGATTGTACCCTTATTCTGAATATCCTTTGTGCATTTACAAGCCCTCAAACCTGACCGGGAGCTCTGAGTTCTGGCCAAGCACATGAGGGAAACCTGTATAGAACAGAACTATTCAAGTTCAGGAAGATGTGGGTGGGAGATCCACACCTGTCTTCAGGCAGGCGGGTACCAGTGACCCTATAACCCAGTCCGAGATGGGAGACTCAAGGGTCTCAGCTTCCGAGCTGAACTGGAAAAGAATGAAAAGTTATTCAGGAAAAAGTGGGTGGGGACAGATGTGTAGGAGAAGGGGATTCCCGGCAGAAGGGTCCCTGTGGGCAGGTGTGGAGTTCAGGGAGCCTGTGGTAGGGCTGCTCAGTCTTTATTTTCAAAGTTGGTAAATATCCTAAGACACTCGGAAGGTTTCTAGAGAGACTTGTCTATCATTAAGGCATTCAGTCATTCAGCAGACGTATATTGAGAGCCCACACTGTAAAGGCAAAAGGAATTAAGAGATTAATAAGGCTTGAGAGCAGGAGGTAAGGGAGATTAAGAGGTACAAACTTTCTGCTGCAAAATGAATGAGACTTGGTTGGTTATGAAATGTACAGGTGGGGAACATAGAAAAAAAGAAGAAAGAAGAAGAGAGGTATAGTGTAAATGTGTCCAGTTTTGTTGCATATCAGTTTTACCCCCATGAAGCTAAACAATTTTTCCCTAATGTTGCAAACTGAAAAAAAAAAAAAAAGTAGATAAGACTTATTCTCTGTCCTCAAGGAACTCACAGTTTAGCAAATATTATTTATAAAGGAAGATGTGCAGTGATAGACATTAGAACACAATGTTACAGGAACACGAAGAATGGACTTATTACTTGTGATTAAGCAGGTCAGGAAGGCCTCACGGGGAAGAGATTTTGAAACTACCAGATAGAATGGGAAAGAGCCATTTGCATTTCCAAGATGTTTAAACATGTCCAGACTTATTTTAGTTTGCCCTATTTGCAAGAATGCTTCAACTGTTGAGATGCTTATAAATTAGATGTTAATTAATGNTTTACATAAATGGACGTACTTTTTTTTTTTAAAGTCTGGCTACTTTCCTCAACATTGTCTCTAAAACTGAACCCATGTCCCAGTCAGTTTTTTCTTTTTCGCTGATATGTTATTTATGAATATACGAAACTTAGGTATCTGTTTCTGTTGGTGGCATATTTCCAGTTTGGGGCTACTGTGAACAAGTCTTGGAGATGTCTTTGGTGGACACATGCATTGATTTCTCCAGGGTGAATAGGAGTGGAATTTCTGGGTTACAGGGTAGACATATGTGGGACTTTAGTAAAAACTGCTACTGAGTTTTCCAAGTGCAACAATTTAAACTCTTCACAGCTGGGATAAGAGATTTGATATTCTGTCTTTTTAATGTTAGCCATTCTAGAGAGTGGGTAATATAGCTCATTGATTTGATTTTCGTTTTGCTGATAACAGTGTTGAGAACCTTTTCATTTGCTGGTGGCCAGCTGGGTATCCTCTTGTGAAAGGCCTACTTTAATATTCTGCCCATTTTTAAAATTGGGTTGTCCTTTTTTACTGAACTGGACGGTCCTTTGACAGATACAAGTATTGTACGTCTTCTGTCTTCAGAGTGCCTCTCAGTCTTTCAGTGGTGTCTTTATCTTGGAAGGAAGTTCTTGACTTCAATAGCATTCAACTGGAGCAGTCTTTTCTTTTGTGATTAGTGCATTCTGTTTCCTTTTAAATGAATATTTGCCTCTTCCAGAGAAAAATTCTAATGAAAGCATCAAAGACTGTAACATTTCTCATAGAACCCTCAAACCTCTATGCGTGAACTTTTAGATTGCCACCTGAGAGCCACACACTACTGTGCTGTTGCAGAACATTCTAGCCAGAGATAGATCCCCCCAAACAGCACTGCAATACAACCATGGTAGGATTCCATTTTAAGCCAAAGAGGCAACAGGTTTAACTTTAAAGAAGCAGCTACTTAGAATTATCATATAGTAAATAAATATAATATGCTGCTGCTGCTAAGTCGCTTCAGTCGTGTCCGACTCTTTGTGACCCCATCGAAGGCAGCCCACCAGGGTCCGCCGTCCCTGGGATTCTCCAGGCAAGAACACTGGAGTGGGTTGCCATTTCCTTCTCCAATGCATGAAAGGGAAAAGTCAAAGTGAAGTAGCTCAGTAAGTGTCCGACTCTTCATGACCCCATGGACTGCAGCCTACCAGGCTCCCTCCTCCATCTCCATGGGAGTTTCCAGGCAAGAGTACTGGAGAGGGTTGCCATTGCCTTCTCGGTAAATATATATTAAATAAGTATTTTTGCCCCATTATATTTCAGAGATTCAATAACCTGGGAAAGTTCTGAAAAAAAGAGTGTGAGATGAGAAAATCAATTCACTTGAAAACGCTGGAGCAAAACCTTGGTCCTTCCCCATCTGTGCCTAATTAGGAACACTCATCTCTCCCCTTGACTACTTTTATCACTACTCCAACACACATACACACACACACACACCACACACACAGCACTAGTCCCAAGGAAAAAACACAATCGAGATATTTACGACTTCTGAAACCTGCTCCAACTTGACAGTCCACAAACATAACAGATGGTCTGTAATAACTGAACTGTTGTTGGATGTGTCTTCAGTGGTTAATTACACACTCATTTCTTAAAATTTAAAACACATGGAGAGCAATTATTCTTACCAAAGGAACATACTCATATTTTCATATTCTGTAAGTCATATTATCATACAGTTTTAGATAGACATAGATAGATGATAGAGAACAAGATAGAACAAGATAATAGATTTCAAACAGTTAGATGTATTTAAAACACAATTACCATTTGTGATATCAAACATAACTTTTAATTTTCAAGTCTCTGAAAAACTTATAAATATCAGGGTCTTGGGTAGTAGCTTGCTTTTCTTCATGATACCTTAAAATTCAGAGTTGTCTTGCTATGAAGATTTTTTGTATAAGTAGGATTTCATAATCTACAAAACATTGCTCTCTCTAGCAAGTTTCCAACTAGAAAGCAAGAGACATACCAAGAATGCATATGCCTTACAAGGGTCAGAGCAAACTACTGAAATATTTGAAACTGTTTTAAAACTGGACAGAGAGACCTCTTAATATTCAGATGAAGATAATTCACAATACTGAAACTGTCTTCTTTTTGGTATGATCTTGTCCCAATTCATCATGATTATTTTGAGGGGAAAAAAGCCCTTAGTGCCGGAATATTGTGTCTTTATTTTTCATTTGTTCAGTTTTAATCCCTCACTTATAAAAATTTTTATTCATATGTAAATAATAAATGCAACCACAGTTAATATGCTTTGACCGAAGTGGGTATGGAGAACAATGGGCCTTAAAATAAGGAAGAGAGGAATTTAGGAAAGTTGGGCTTCCCTGGTGCCTCAGACGGTAAAGAATCTGCCTGCAGTGCAGCGCTGGAGACCTGATCAATCCCTGAGTCGGGAAGATCCCCTGGAGAAGGGAATGGCTGCCCACTCCAGTATTCTTGCCTGGAGAATTCTGGGGATGGAGGAGACTGGCGTGCTCGAGTCCATGGGATTGCAAAGAGTCAGACGTGACTGAGCAGCTGACACTTACAGAGCCATAGCATGACTCTTGAAAATCAGTGGGTTCTTCACTTGCCCGTGTCTGTTCTTCCTGGATTTTCTTTTTCCTTTCTCTTCACTGCTGTTCTGTTCTCCAAAATGTCTTCATGGATGTCTTATCACTGCTACAACCAGTGGAGGTAGAATCTAGAAGATCCCTTTAATACCAACACTGCAGAATTCACGTCTATTCCTGGGCTCAGTGTCAACAGATCACCCACCAATAACAAAATACACGAGAGACTGCTTAGGGTAGATACTTGAAAAGCGTCAGGTCAGAAGGATACCTTGTATTAGTGGGAAAGCTCTGAAAGTCTGACTTGGGTAGCAGACAGACAGAAAATTTGGTCGTCTTTGGTTTAGCTTTGAATTTCTAACGAAGGTTGGGTTTTTAGTCATCCATTCCATATTGTACTGTTCCTTGTGCTTAAGTACATTTCATTCTGTTCTTCTTGGAGCAGGACTAAAGTTCAGATTGCAAGGAGCCTAATAATGCCAGATTTTGAACAATTAGATTCTGCAGGGGTTTTAGTTGAATAATTAGTATAGAACTGAACCAGCTCAGTTGTTCTTCCTCAGATTAAATTCACAAGGATACTTTAGTTTCAGGGAGAAAGCAGTGAGGGGCAACTTAGAACTCCACTATGTTTTTTTCTTCTAGACTTTTCCTGAAACTTTACAACTGATTGTTGAACAGCGTCCTCCGATTCTGATAATTAATTTGCCTGTTTACAAAAGAAAAATGAAATACAGAGATAACAGCCTGAGCTGAAGAAATCATGTATTATTCATCCAACCAAAAAACTCTTTGCTATTGCTAAGATAATGGGTTAGACTTTTCAATCCTGCCAAGTTTTTTTTTTTTCTTTTTAATTCTTTCCCAAAGGGCTATGCTTATTTCTTTTTCACACTATTATCAGACACATTTTCTACTTCAAGACTTGTTTTTCAGCAAGTTTAAATTAGGAAGACACTTTTCTTAAGCAGGAAAGCATTTAGGATTTTTTAAAGTTTGAGTCTTTTGATCAGAGGAAAGGAGAGAGAGGGGAAGGGAATAGAAAAAGGAGAAAGTGTGTGTGTTATCTTGACAGATGTAGGGACCTAATACAAGGGAGGAAAAAGACATTTTCAAGAAAATTGCAACAGTTATGATAGGTCTTTTATTAGTGGGTATTGGGAAAGTGCTGGTCTTCTTTGGGTGTGATGTTGACTAGATCTGGTGCAGTAAGCTTAAGAAGAAGTAGTACCTAAAGTCTCTGATCACTTTGCTGGGGTGAAGGTGTGTAGGCTAACCCAGAAACTTTATGGTCTTCTTACGACTACTTTGTTCAAAATGTCTTTACCAGCTATATTTTTGTTGCACTAGCTTCCAGTGTTGTTTCTTAAGGGCTTCAAGTCAAAATTGTGATACTGCTGGCTTTGTCACTGGCAAAAGCTTGATGCTTCAACAGTCAAAATTCAGACACCCCGTGTGAGTAGAAAAGGTAAGGCTCATCTTTAACTTAGTCTCATTTTGATGGGCAACTCCTGATGTTTGCTTTGGTTCACAAGGTCTCTGAGGACACTGTAGAAGACATGAGGAAGCACTGCTTTACTTGTACATGGGTGAAGTCAACAGCCACCTACATATTCAATTAAAAATTCCCGAAGTACCCTTACTCTAATATTGTTTGCATTGTTTGGAACTTTTGCTTTGTCAGAGCTGGCATTTTGCCTTGTGGTTTGTATTTTCCATGCAGCCTCTGAGTTTGCTCATTGCTATGTCTCCTCTGTTAGCTCTGTTTCCAATTGGTAGCGCTTCTAAATTTGGGGCTGCTCCTTCATTACACTATTTTTCTGAAAGGTTGGGTGATTTTTAGTTGCTTTTCCATATTAATATCTATCTTCAAGGTGAAGGGGGGTGAGACAGGTGAATGGAGAAGACTTGTCCTTGAATGGGTGGTTGTTGGTGATAATCTGTACCTGGGGGATTCATCATATTCTCTACTTCTAACATTTGATAATATCTGTTTTCAATATTAATATTTGCTGTCTGTCTCAGGGTAGGTGGAACTTGCCATTCTCGGTAAGAGAAAACATTGCACTTGCTCGAGGCTGACTTTGGTGATAGGAGTGTAAGTGTGATAAAAGTGGTAAGAATATGTGAATAAATTTTAATCGCTAGCACAGAGCAGGGCTTTCCTTCTTAAATCAGCATACCACCTTAACTTCTTTTTTGCTTTTTCTAGCAAGTCGTTTCCCTGCCTAACCTTTCTCCCATGCCCACTGTTCCTTCAAAATGTTTACGAGCGTCATTATGGAGAGATCCCAGAATAATAGCTTTAAAGCCAATATTATTGTTGGTTCAAACTGCCATTTTGTGTGATCACATAGGATCTGCAATAGAATCCTCAAGGTTACACCATGGATACTTGTTTTATGTTAGGTGAATGTCCTACAATGTCTCTTGGAAATATATGGTCCATTATCTGGGACACATAGGATGCAGAAGTCATCCAGATTAGCTACATCTTAATCTGGGAGTAAAGTAGGAGGGGAACTTGGGGCCCAGCCATTTTTATGAGCAGCTCAGAACTGAGAACTGTTTCTACTTTTCAGTTACAATTAATATAAAACAAAATTCTGCTGTTAATAATTTTCAATTATTTGAAAATTTGAGCCCTATATCTGGATTTAGAACAGTGATAAATTTTATTTCTCTGCATCAGACTTTCTGGCGGCATGCCTTGCTAAAGTGCATATCCGTGGGATACATCCACAGATTGGAGCTCTGTATGATGGTGTTGGGCCAGGGATCTCCTTTAGTAAAAGAGCACTCCAAATAGTCTTTTGAAAATTAAAATTTTCGGAACTATTGGTCTAGTGAGTTCTTCCCTGTTCCTGTCAGACATCAATTTGATTGACACTGTAAATAGGGACGCATACACTCGTATTTAATATATGGCTCCAAAGGGACTTCTACAAGGGGCCAAATGACACAGAACCTTCAAGGCCAAGGTAAAATGTTTGGGTTTTATTCCAGCTGTGAAAGAGATGAGTTTTTAAATAGGGCTATAGATAAGAATCCCATGGATGGAGGAGCCTGGTGTCCATGGGGTCGCAAAGAGTCAGACACGACTCAGCGACTTCACTCACTTTCACTTATAGGTAAGAAATGTGATGTAATGTGATGTAATGTGATGTGATTCTTTTAAGGCTCTATACCTAGCATTGTGTTTGTAATTTGTTATTCTTTTTGCTAAAGAAGGCCCCAGGTTGGATGTCTTAGACCTGCAAGATCCTGGGTCTGCCTGGTGATATGGTGCATAAAGGGCCTGCCGGGGGGGCTGGCACACACGGGTCTCAGGAAGTGGGGCGCTCTCACTCTGTTTCTCTTCGTCTTGAAAGCTTTATCTCACCCTAAATATTAATGCTTCTTAATCTCCAGCTCAGTGACTGTCAGCAAGGGACAGTCTTAAATATTTGTTGAATGACTGATGGAAAGCAAGACAGGAGGGAAAGAGAACTGACTCATTGTTATTTTTCTTTATATATCACTAAGGGTACCAAGTAGCTGGCTTTTCACATATTTTAACTCTAGAAAATGCAGACCAATCTCATATAGATGCATAGCAGAGCCTCCTCAATGTATATGACTCTGGTTTTCAATGGACAGTAAAAAGTGGTAGATAAGAATTTTATTGGGAAATACTACTGATTTGCCAAAATGCTAGAAAGTCATGACAGTATGTTAATAGAGGCAGTCTGTTTTCTTGATTATGAGGCTGACAGAGTAGTGACCTTTTTTTTTAAGGAAACCTTCACATTTTTTTCAAAGAAATTACCTGGAAGAAATAGGCGTTCTCTTGTTTATGTATATAGCATATATGTCTTCCACTCCCCCCCAAAAAATCTTAGACATTTTGCAAACATTAATCAATATTATTTTATCCCAATATTACTCTAAATAAAAACTTTTAAAATTGCCCTGTCTTCACAATGTGAATCCAGAAATGCTCTGACAGCCATCTCAGCAGAAATACAAAATTGGGTTTTTGGTTTTGTTTTTTTAAAAGAAGCTTCCTCTTATTCCGATTACTGGGATGGGATTCCCACTTTTTCCTACCTTTCTGACTCTCCTTGTTCATCTCTTTTTGGACTCCTATTATTTTTCCCCCTTAAACTCAAAATCACCTTGAACAGTTACTGCAGCCATAAAATTAAAAGACTCTTGCTCCTGGGAAGAAAAGCTGTGACAAACCTAGACAGCATATTAAAAAGCAGAGACATTACTTTGCCAACAAAGGTACATCTACTCAAAGCTATGGTTTTTCCGGTAATCGTGTATGGACGTGAGAGTTGGAGTGTAAAGAAGACTAAGCATCAAAGAATTGATGCTTTTGAACTGTGGTGCTGGAGAAAACTCTTGAGAGTCCCTTGGACAAAAAGGAGATCAAACCAGTCAATCCTAAAGGAAATCAACCCTGAATATTCATTGGAAGAATTGATGCTAAAGCTCCAATACTTTGGCCACCTGATGCAAACAACTGACTCATTGGAAAAAACTCTGATGCTGGGAAAGATTGAAGCCAGAAGGAGAAGGGGGACGACTGAGAATGAGATGCTTGGATGGCATCACCAACTCAATGGACATGAATCTGAGCAAATTCCAGGAGACAGTGAAGGACAGGGGAGCCTGGCATGCTGCAGTCCTTGGGGTTACAATGAGTCGGACATGACTTAGCGACTGAACAACAAAAATTCAGACATTTTCTAGGCTTATGTCCAAAGTTTCTTTCCTATTTTCTATGTTCTTCCTGGAAAATTGCACTCATGTCTGTAGCTTCATCAGCCTCCAGTGTCTCCAGGTCTCCATCTCAAGCTCCAAGCCCTTTCTTGCTCTAATGAGACTCACAATCTGGTGCTCCTGGGAGTTTAAGACTCAACTTGCAAGAGCTCATGAATATAGTCAATAGTCAGTTGGTTTAAGATCTTTAAGAAGGAGTGCTGTGTTCTAGCCATGGGGCTCCAGATGAAACTGATGGTACAGAAATGGAAGCCAAACAGATGCACACAAACATACTGTCTCATGGCGAAATGATACAAAGATAGATAATACTTCCTAATTAGATGGATAATACTTCCTATCTGCAATTGAAAATGGTAAAATTAACGTGAATTAATTATTTCTATTTTCACTAATTCAGTTGTCTATCCCCCATTATTCTGAATTAGAGTGATTCTTCTTTCCAATCTTTCCCTTCAAAATAAACTTCTGATAATTATTTTTGAAACATGTTATATGTGAAAGCCCTGTGAAAAGTAACTAAGAACATTGTGTTCCAGCATTAAAATGACATACAAACTCCAGATTAAAATATAATTGCTCATTCCAAAGCTCGAATAGAATGAAACTCAAAAAGAATTGTATCTGATAAAATTCAGGTCATTGAAAGAAACTTCGAAAAAAAACATTCTCTATAACAAGTAGCACTTTTATTCGATTATTGGTTCAGTTAGTTTTCATCCACTTTAAATGCTGAGTTTAGCACCCTCAGTTATTGACAATCCTGGTAACACGTGGAAATAACAAATTTCAGGAAGATTGCAATTAGTTATGAAGGATTTTAACCTCCATCTCCCTATAACGTTTGTCCCCATCACATCCTCCCATTTCTAATCTTCTCTGATTCCTTCCGCAATCACTACCCCAATATCCATGAGGCAAGGACAAATAAACAGAGCTTAAATATAAGCCTCAAAAGATCCATATTTGAACAAACATTGAGGAAAGAACTTCTTTGTGGTTTATAAATTTAAAATGAATTGAGGTTGAGTTTCTAAAACTGTTTCAAGTGGATAGAAAAAAACACCATCTCCAAATCCAGTTGGTTTTGACACCGATTCTAAAGATAATTGATGCTCAAGATTCTCTGAGCTGTGTTCCTCCATCGTAGAACTTTTGTCTTTCCAGGAACAGTAAAGCCACTGCAGGACCTGCTCAGCTCTTCTAATAAAAAATGTGCGTGAGTGATCTATCAAAGTACTTCTTGGCACATGTGACTCACAAATCCTTGAGACGGTTTTCAGTGAGCCTTGAAATCTGCGGGCCTGATGACTATATTCTGATAGGAATGGAGGGATCTCTTCAGGGCACTGTCATTTTATATAGTTCAAATAAACTGTGACTGCATAGGTGGTATCATGTGAGAAATATTATTTGGGGATGTAGACACTTCAAAAGACAAAAAATACAAGCATCTGTAGTTGTATCATGAAACTAAAGCAAGACAAGAATCAAATCTAGCTTGGAATCACCCGTTGAAGAACAATTTTGAATGAAAAAGAAAAGTTGGTGCAGCAGAAATGATTCATTTGTCCTCAGCATCTGCAGATGGCTCCCCAGAGCTCCCCTCCCCACTCCTCTCTGCTATGTAATTAAGCAGAAAGAGGGGGCCCATGTTAAAAAAAAAAATCCTGCAAAATTCTTTATAACTGAGGCCACTAGCCAAAGTCGGAATAACACTTGAGAATGGCTGCAAGTCACACAAGAAAACCTTCCAATTCAGCCCCACTGGGAAAAGACTATTCTTTTCCCTTCAGAACATTAGTTTCTGAGTGGAGGGTAAAATATTAATATGAAAGGAAGCACAGATGTGCAGGCTCTTCTCTTAGAGCCTTCTGGGAAAAAAACAGCTTGCTAACCAAATTAAAGACCTCTGTCTGGAAGAGATTGCCAGTCTCAGTGTTCAAAGAATAAAGTCTGCAAGTGAAATAAGCATTTAAGACTAGGAAAAAGAAATTAAGTTAGATTAAATGGAAAATAGACTTGAAGATAAAGTAATCTTATATATTACATTTTTAGGAGATAAAAACATGAAAAATAATGGATGGAAAATAAATTTTCTGCTATCAGAGTAGATAAAATATCTAAAAAAAGATTTTTAAAAGTTCACTAATGGCTTATTAGCCTGTTTTATTCTAGGGTCTTGTGATGAAACCACTTAAAATTATATCTCTTTAGCTTTTTCAGCTAAGTGCTTCTTTCTTAGGGATTTGTTTTTATTGAACTACAGTTTGGGCTACAGAGGATGAGATGGTTGGATGGCATCACCGACTCAGTGGACACGAGTTTGAGCAAGTGAAGATAGTGGGAGATAGTGAAGGACAGGGAAGCCTGGCATGCTGCAGGCCATGAGGCTGCAAGGGGTTGAACAGGACTGAGCGCCTGAAATGAACTGATAGTTTTGTTTTGTCTTTTCTTTTGGCTGTACTGGGCCTCTCTTGCTATGCCCTGGCTTTCTCTAATGGTGGCGAGCCAGGAGCTAGTCTTCACTGCAGTGTGCGGGCTTCTCATTGCGGTGGCTTCTCTTGTTGCAGAACACAAGCTCTAGGGCTCCTGGTCGCAGTACCTGGCAGCTCACAGGTTTGAGAGCACTGGCTCAGTAGTTGTGGTGAACGAGCTTTAGTTGCTCTGCAGCATGTAGGATCTTCCTGGACTAGGGGTCAAACCCAGGTCTCCTGTGTTGGCAAGTGGATTCTTAAATACTGGACCACCAGGAGAGTCCGTTATTGAAACATAGTTGACTTACAATATTATGTTAGTTTCACGCGTGTGTGTGTGTGTGTGTGTGTGTGTGTGTGTGTGTCTGTACTCAGTCATGTCCAACTCTTTGAGACTCCATGGACTATAGCCCACCAGGCTTCTCTGACCATGGAATCCTCCAGGCAGGAATACTGGAGTGGATTGCCATTCCCTTCTCCAGAGGAATTTCCCAACCCAGAAATCGAACCCTGATCTCCTGCATTTCAGCCAGATTCTTTACCGTTTGAGCTATAGTTTCACATGTACAACATAGTAACTCGATATTTTTATAGATGCCATCAGAAAAATTATTAGAGCTAATAAATGAATTCAATAGAGTTTCAAGATACAAGATTAATATAAATAAATCTGTTGTGTGTCTTTACACTAATAGTGAATTATCAGAAAGAGAAATCAAGAAAACTGTTCTGCTTATAATTGAAGCAAAAAAGAATAAAATATCTAGGAATAAATGTAACCAAGGAAGTGAAAGACCTGAAAATACTCTGAAAAGTATAACACACTGCTGAGGTGTATTGATGACTATACAATAAATGGAAAGATAGGGACTGGAAGAATTAATATAGTTAAACTGTGCATGCTACCTAAAACGATCTATAGAATTAATGCAATCCCTATCAAAATGCTGATGACATTTTTTTCCACAGGGCTAGAACAAATAATTCTATAATTTATATGGAACCACAGAAGATCTTGAATAGCCGTACCAATCCTGAGTAAAAACAGTAAAGCTGGAGGTATCATGCTCCTTGGCTTTATATTATACTACAAAGCTACAGTACTCAAAACAGTATGATATTGGCACAGAACAGGCACATAGATCAATTGAAAAGAACAGAGAGCCCAGAAGTAAATCCACTTATTTATTGGATCCTTTGACCAATCCGCAACAAAGAAGGCAAGAATATACAAATGGAGAATAAACAGTCTCTTCAGTAAGTAGTGTTGGGAAAACTGGACATAAAATAATGAATAGTTGAATAAATAATGAATAGAAACGTTTTTAGAACTAAATGATTCTTGAAGGAAATTTCTCCCCAAATTTAAAGATCTGAAGTAATTTGTAAAGTAGTTATTAACAATCATTGAAATGTCATTAAAGGAGTTCAACCAGTCCATTCTGAAGGAGATGAGCCCCGGGATTTCTTTGGAAGGACTGATGCTAAAGCTAAAACTCCAGTACTTTGGCCACCTCATGCAAAGAGTTNATCCCCCATTATTCTGAATTAGAGTGATTCTTCTTTCCAATCTTTCCCTTCAAAATAAACTTCTGATAATTATTTTTGAAACATGTTATATGTGAAAGCCCTGTGAAAAGTAACTAAGAACATTGTGTTCCAGCATTAAAATGACATACAAACTCCAGATTAAAATATAATTGCTCATTCCAAAGCTCGAATAGAATGAAACTCAAAAAGAATTGTATCTGATAAAATTCAGGTCATTGAAAGAAACTTCGAAAAAAAACATTCTCTATAACAAGTAGCACTTTTATTCGATTATTGGTTCAGTTAGTTTTCATCCACTTTAAATGCTGAGTTTAGCACCCTCAGTTATTGACAATCCTGGTAACACGTGGAAATAACAAATTTCAGGAAGATTGCAATTAGTTATGAAGGATTTTAACCTCCATCTCCCTATAACGTTTGTCCCCATCACATCCTCCCATTTCTAATCTTCTCTGATTCCTTCCGCAATCACTACCCCAATATCCATGAGGCAAGGACAAATAAACAGAGCTTAAATATAAGCCTCAAAAGATCCATATTTGAACAAACATTGAGGAAAGAACTTCTTTGTGGTTTATAAATTTAAAATGAATTGAGGTTGAGTTTCTAAAACTGTTTCAAGTGGATAGAAAAAAACACCATCTCCAAATCCAGTTGGTTTTGACACCGATTCTAAAGATAATTGATGCTCAAGATTCTCTGAGCTGTGTTCCTCCATCGTAGAACTTTTGTCTTTCCAGGAACAGTAAAGCCACTGCAGGACCTGCTCAGCTCTTCTAATAAAAAATGTGCGTGAGTGATCTATCAAAGTACTTCTTGGCACATGTGACTCACAAATCCTTGAGACGGTTTTCAGTGAGCCTTGAAATCTGCGGGCCTGATGACTATATTCTGATAGGAATGGAGGGATCTCTTCAGGGCACTGTCATTTTATATAGTTCAAATAAACTGTGACTGCATAGGTGGTATCATGTGAGAAATATTATTTGGGGATGTAGACACTTCAAAAGACAAAAAATACAAGCATCTGTAGTTGTATCATGAAACTAAAGCAAGACAAGAATCAAATCTAGCTTGGAATCACCCGTTGAAGAACAATTTTGAATGAAAAAGAAAAGTTGGTGCAGCAGAAATGATTCATTTGTCCTCAGCATCTGCAGATGGCTCCCCAGAGCTCCCCTCCCCACTCCTCTCTGCTATGTAATTAAGCAGAAAGAGGGGGCCCATGTTAAAAAAAAAAATCCTGCAAAATTCTTTATAACTGAGGCCACTAGCCAAAGTCGGAATAACACTTGAGAATGGCTGCAAGTCACACAAGAAAACCTTCCAATTCAGCCCCACTGGGAAAAGACTATTCTTTTCCCTTCAGAACATTAGTTTCTGAGTGGAGGGTAAAATATTAATATGAAAGGAAGCACAGATGTGCAGGCTCTTCTCTTAGAGCCTTCTGGGAAAAAAACAGCTTGCTAACCAAATTAAAGACCTCTGTCTGGAAGAGATTGCCAGTCTCAGTGTTCAAAGAATAAAGTCTGCAAGTGAAATAAGCATTTAAGACTAGGAAAAAGAAATTAAGTTAGATTAAATGGAAAATAGACTTGAAGATAAAGTAATCTTATATATTACATTTTTAGGAGATAAAAACATGAAAAATAATGGATGGAAAATAAATTTTCTGCTATCAGAGTAGATAAAATATCTAAAAAAAGATTTTTAAAAGTTCACTAATGGCTTATTAGCCTGTTTTATTCTAGGGTCTTGTGATGAAACCACTTAAAATTATATCTCTTTAGCTTTTTCAGCTAAGTGCTTCTTTCTTAGGGATTTGTTTTTATTGAACTACAGTTTGGGCTACAGAGGATGAGATGGTTGGATGGCATCACCGACTCAGTGGACACGAGTTTGAGCAAGTGAAGATAGTGGGAGATAGTGAAGGACAGGGAAGCCTGGCATGCTGCAGGCCATGAGGCTGCAAGGGGTTGAACAGGACTGAGCGCCTGAAATGAACTGATAGTTTTGTTTTGTCTTTTCTTTTGGCTGTACTGGGCCTCTCTTGCTATGCCCTGGCTTTCTCTAATGGTGGCGAGCCAGGAGCTAGTCTTCACTGCAGTGTGCGGGCTTCTCATTGCGGTGGCTTCTCTTGTTGCAGAACACAAGCTCTAGGGCTCCTGGTCGCAGTACCTGGCAGCTCACAGGTTTGAGAGCACTGGCTCAGTAGTTGTGGTGAACGAGCTTTAGTTGCTCTGCAGCATGTAGGATCTTCCTGGACTAGGGGTCAAACCCAGGTCTCCTGTGTTGGCAAGTGGATTCTTAAATACTGGACCACCAGGAGAGTCCGTTATTGAAACATAGTTGACTTACAATATTATGTTAGTTTCACACGTGTGTGTGTGTGTGTGTGTGTGTGTGTGTGTGTGTCTGTACTCAGTCATGTCCAACTCTTTGAGACTCCATGGACTATAGCCCACCAGGCTTCTCTGACCATGGAATCCTCCAGGCAGGAATACTGGAGTGGATTGCCATTCCCTTCTCCAGAGGAATTTCCCAACCCAGAAATCGAACCCTGGTCTCCTGCATTTCAGCCAGATTCTTTACCGTTTGAGCTATAGTTTCACATGTACAACATAGTAACTCGATATTTTTATAGATGCTATCAGAAAAATTATTAGAGCTAATAAATGAATTCAATAGAGTTTCAAGATACAAGATTAATATAAATAAATCTGTTGTGTGTCTTTACACTAATAGTGAATTATCAGAAAGAGAAATCAAGAAAACTGTTCTGCTTATAATTGAAGCAAAAAAGAATAAAATATCTAGGAATAAATGTAACCAAGGAAGTGAAAGACCTGAAAATACTCTGAAAAGTATAACACACTGCTGAGGTGTATTGATGACTATACAATAAATGGAAAGATAGGGACTGGAAGAATTAATATAGTTAAACTGTGCATGCTACCTAAAACGATCTATAGAATTAATGCAATCCCTATCAAAATGCTGATGACATTTTTTTCCACAGGGCTAGAACAAATAATTCTATAATTTATATGGAACCACAGAAGATCTTGAATAGCCGTACCAATCCTGAGTAAAAACAGTAAAGCTGGAGGTATCATGCTCCTTGGCTTTATATTATACTACAAAGCTACAGTACTCAAAACAGTATGATATTGGCACAGAACAGGCACATAGATCAATTGAAAAGAACAGAGAGCCCAGAAGTAAATCCACTTATTTATTGGATCCTTTGACCAATCCGCAACAAAGAAGGCAAGAATATACAAATGGAGAATAAACAGTCTCTTCAGTAAGTAGTGTTGGGAAAACTGGACATAAAATAATGAATAGTTGAATAAATAATGAATAGAAACGTTTTTAGAACTAAATGATTCTTGAAGGAAATTTCTCCCCAAATTTAAAGATCTGAAGTAATTTGTAAAGTAGTTATTAACAATCATTGAAATGTCATTAAAGGAGTTCAACCAGTCCATTCTGAAGGAGATGAGCCCCGGGATTTCTTTGGAAGGACTGATGCTAAAGCTAAAACTCCAGTACTTTGGCCACCTCATGCAAAGAGTTGACTCATTGGAAAAGACTTTGATGCTGGGAGGGACTGGGGGCAGGAGGAGAAGGGGATGGCAGAGGATGAGATGGCTGGATGGCATCATGGACTCGATGGATGTGAGTCTGAGAGAACTCCGGGAGTTGGTGATGGACAGGGAGGCCTGGCGTGCTGCAATTCATGGGGTCGCAAAGAGTCGGACGCGACTGAACTGAACTGAACTGAACAACATAATGGGTCCAGGTCCCAGTTGCCACATGGGGGAACTCTAGTTTTCGCATGTGAACTCTTAGTTGTGCTTTGAGGGAGCTAGTTCCTTGCCCAGGGATGGAATCTGGGCCCCTTGGGTTGGAAATGCCAAGTCTTAGCCACTGGACCATCAGGAAAGTTGCTACTATCTTTAATTTTTATTTGTTTCTTTGCCTTTTAAAATTTATTTTTAATTGAAATATACTTGATTTACAATGTTGTGTTAATTTCAGGTATCAGCAAAGTAACTCAGTTATATATATATATATTTCACATTCTTTTCAATTATAGTTTATTACAAGATATTGAGTATAGTTTTGCTTTATATTTCTGGCTGTGTTGAGTCTATGTTGCTGTGCAGGCTTTCTCTAGTTGCAGCGAGAGGGGCCTACTCTCTAGTTGCAGTGTGAGGGCTTCTCATTTCAGTGGCTTCCTTTGACTCTTGTTTAGGAACACGAGCTATAGGGCACGTGGGCTTTAATAGTTGTGGCACAGGCCTGCGCTGCTCCATGGCTTATCAGATCTTCCCAGATCAGGGATTGAACCTGTGTCTCCTGCATCTCCTACATTGGCAGGCAGATTCTTTAACACTGAGCCAACAGGCTTTTGTTGGTTATCTGTTTTGTGTATAATATCAACTACTTACTTTCTAGATGAATGGTGCAGAGAAGTGATTGGCAGGTGTGATAGACAACACCATGGCAACTCTTCATAAAGGAAATTGATGGCTGAGCAAGTTGAGGGTTTGTATTAAGAGCTTAATAATCCCCAGGCTGTTTGTTCAGGTTCTGTAACTTCCTAAGGATTTCAGATTTTATTAGTTTAGAAAGCCTCACCCACAAAATATATATTTATCACTTCAGTTTGTTTTTTGGCTGCCACATAGTTTAGCCTGCTGAAATATTTTATTTTTCTGTTAGTGGCATTTGCGTCAAGAGCTCTGACCGAATATGACCTCGGTCAGTGCTAGATTCCAGCCAACACACACCAGACACTGAAAGCGTCACACCCTGTCTTCAATTTACCCCTCCAAGACCAGCTACATAATTCTAGGGACTCAGTGCAAAGGAAAAATGTAGAATCATCTGTTGAAGCATTAGGGAGGATTTCCAAACAATGACAGAACAGCATTAAGGCACGCCAAGTCCCTTTGGCACAGCTCTAGTTTGTTCGTCCACAAGGGCAACCAGGCTCCCTGTCTCCTTGCCCTCTCCTTCTTTCATCCAGGCTGACATTTTCTTCTCTCCTGCTTGTTTTCAAGAAGGTGAAAATAGCTAGAAGCTTCCCCAGGCAGCCGAGTCTTACTGAATCCTCATTCTTCCAAGTGAGAGAAAAGATAAAGGCTCACTCCTCTTGCAGATGTGGGTGATGAAAGAGAACACCACTTCTGAATGCTGACTGTACAAAATTATTAGCCTGAAAAAGTCAGAAAACGTTGCCCTGAAAGGATCCCTGCCCTGACAGAGATGAGACTGAACAGCCTTTTGGTCTTTTTCCACTTTTGAAAAAATTTCTAGAACTCTGTACAAATGTGTCTAAGTATAGTCGATACTTAATATACCAAATCAGAGCTCTGATTGTTTTAAGAGTGGTAGAAACATATCTATGGTTTCGAGCAAGCCATTGTCTTTCCTTCAAGTATATTAACAGTAATAAGAAAAAAAGAGAAGTTCTTTTAAGAAAATAGTTGAGAACCAGTCTCATTCTCATTCCACAGTATGGATACAGGAAGGCATTTGTGGTTGAAGGATTTATGTCTCTGATGGAGGATAACTTAGTGTTTCCCTAAATGTGCTTTGCAATTGCTAGTGTTCCATGATTGTGAGAAGGACTCCATACTCAAATAAGGCTGGGAAATTCTGCTTTAGAGATCCGCATAAAAGTCTCCTGGATGTCCTGCAGCTTAGAAAGGGGAAAAAAGAAAACAAAGAGAGAATCTATAACCCATCTGCTCTTCGTTTAACCCAGTTTTGTCCAAACACATTTAATCCCAGAATGCTTTCATTGTGTAGTAACTATTAAAGTCACGGTGTTGATTAGGCACACTGTGGGAAATGCTGATTTAATGAATCCATGGAGATCATTGGAAAGGCTTTTGTATTGTTGGTCACCTGCTAGATTTCAACCAGTGTTTTATGCCACTGCCATGTCTTCATTCAGATAGAACCAGCCCTCAGAGGTGATTATTGTAATCCTGATTTTATATACAAGGTGAACAAGTTAAGTGATTGACTTGGACACACAACTTTAGGTGGCATAGGGTTTCTGAACTGGTGTCTAACTCTGCAGTCTGAGGCCCCTTCCTTCACAGCACTCAGAATTTACTAACAGTGGTGAAACAGGGCAGCATAAAGTATTTATAACATCTTATGAATGCATGCTCTCAGTTCTGAAGGTTGAGTCTTTCTTAAGATACATGGAATTCTCTTGACAGATTTTTTTTCCACAAATGAAACAATAAATCTGCCTTCTCTTGTGGTTTGCCATCTGTTATGAAGCCCAAGAGAAAAATCTTTCTCTTTACAGCAAAGCTTGGCTGAACATTTATACCAAGTAACTAAGGTGCAGAATGCAGAATACCTCAGCGGAGAATCACAGCTAATAGGCCTGCATACTGTTAGACTGAAACTAATACTGGGAATATTGTACTTCTCAGTAAGTAGGTTAGTGAGCCTCTAGCAGAAATTTTCAAACTTTTATTAACCAGCTACCAGAGGCAAGCGTGGGTACTAAGCTGGATCAAAATCAAAGGAAATAATCAGGTTTGTATTAACTTCTGCTCAGATCCTGATTTACCCTTAAATTTTTTTTTTTGGCTCTGCTGGGTCTTAGTTGCAGCACACAGGATCTTTGCTGTGTCATGTAGGGTCTTTAGTTGTGCTGCATGCACTCTCTAATTGTAGCTCATGGATTCAGTCGCTCCGTGTCATGTGGGGATCTTAGATCCCGGACCAGGGATTGAACCCATGTCCCCTGCATTGCAAGGCAGATTCCTAACCACTGGACCACCAGGGAAGTCCCCTGATTTACTCTTTATACTTAAAGCTAAAAATGATATTTACCGTTGAGCATCTTTTCTCACTTGATCGGAAATAATTCAGTGTTTTAGACTTACTAGTTTCTCCAGATTTTCAGGAAGACTTAATTGGTGAATCATTGCACACATTAAAATTAAAGGAAGTATTCCATAAATAAAGTCAGTGTAGAATAGAGGCTGCATCAAGTAGGCACCTGTACAAACAGCCATAGCAAGGAAGAAGAATACATGGTAAGAAGGGTTAGAATAGACTGCTCAGACCAGAGGTCACAGAGAGAGGAGACCCACCCATTTAGAGAAAGCTCAATTCATGTCAGCACTTGAGGGATAAGTGGGGATTAATTAAAGACACCAAGTGGATTGGCTGTAAAGCAATCTGTTTGAAACACTGACATATAACTGGGAAGCAATAGACCTAAGATTACAAGAGAAACTGCCTCTCCTAGCAGCTGGGGGCCTTGAAAGCAGTGTCTCTTCTCCAGTGTGGGTTTTTGGATAAAAGCATCACTGTGGGCTTCCCTGCTGGTCCAGTAGTTGAAACCTTGTCTTCCAGTGCAGAGAGTGCAGGTTAGATCCCCGGTTGGGGAGCCAAGAAACCAAAACATAAAACAGAAGCAATATTGTAGCAAATTCAATAAAGACTTTTAAAAAAACACAGGCAGTCACCCATGCAGAACTGTTTTCAAAAGAGCCACACCACCATGAAGGTGCCCCACCAGAGACAGCAGCCAGGGGTCGAGATGGGGAGACAAGGGCCAGAAAAGCTTATTCAGGAACATACAGGAGAAGAACCTTTCAAAACTCTCTGAAAGAATTGAAGGGATTCTTGAGGGTGGCTAATTTTGAGCTGTCAATTAGAGCCTGTACAGGAAGTATCAGTATAAGTCTGTGTTACAGAGGCAGGCTGGAAAAGGAAGCAGGAAGTGACCATCTACTTTGGGTTGCATCGGTTATACTGGCTGTGGCCCCCACTTAGCTTGTAACAAAGTCCTCTCCTCCTGACCAGGGTTGTGGGCAATCACAGTATGTCATGCATGCCCACAGGGCTCTGCAATTAATAGAGGTGTGAGCATGTAACCAAGATGGAGCCTCTTGGGATACATCCTTAAGCTTGTTAAGAGCTGGATTCAGATAGTACCAGAACATTTATAATAAAGCTTGGGAAAATGAAATGCTGACCATTTAATGGAGTTGCAGTTCATGTGTTAGGTGCAATAATGTGTGTGCTCAGTCGCTGAATCATATCTGATTCTTTGCAACCCTGTGGCCTTGGCCCGCCAGGCTCCTCTGCCCATGGGATTTCCCAGACAAGAATACTGGGCTGCCATGTCCTCTTCCAGGGGATCTCCCTGACCCAGAGATCATCTTTGGCATCTCCCGCATTGGCAGGTGGATTCTTTACTCCTGAGCCACCTGGGAAGTCTATAAGTTACGTTTAGTGTAGTGTACATACAGACACATATAAAATAATATATGTAAAACTCTAGTCCATCTGGACTATATTTTAGAACATGAGAAGAATATAACTTTTTGTCTCCAAATAATTATACCAACACCATTTATTGAATGATTCACAATTTTCCCACCAGTTTGATATGCCCCTGTAACCAAATCCTCAGTAGTTAGGTTCATATAATCCATTATGTTCTTTTGGTCTATATGTCTTAGCACATGTGTGATAGCATGTTAATTATTACTATAATGCTTTATGACATGATACAAAATCTGAAAGTTCAGATTTTGTAAAAGTTCCCTCTTTAAAAGTTATTTTCATTTTTCAGTGTTTTAAATGCCTTCCTAAAGTTTTATTTTGGGGTGTAAAATTTAGAATAATCTTGTGAAGTTTTTAAAAGTGCTATTGAAATTTAGATTGTAGTCTCATTATATTTATATATTGTTTGGAAGAGTTTTTAGAACCTTGAATATTTTAATAAGCTTTCTGAAAATTGCATGGTTTATATATAGGCCTAGATAAGAGAATTCAAAATGCATAGTACTTCTGACTTTCTTTTTGAAAAAGCTGTCATGACTTTTTAAAATTCGAAGTTCTTTGTTTAATGTTTCTGCTAGATATTTTTGTATAAGCTTCTCCTTTATTTCCATTAGCATGGGTAATCCTGATTTGTTCTGCCAATATAAATTTATTTGAATGGCATTTATCTCTATTTCTAATGTATGTTTGAGTTTCTGGGGGAACTTTTTATCAAAGCTGAGTTCTGTTTTTCATATGCGTTGCTGCTGTCTTCCAAGAGGAGGCAAAGAGCATATATATGAGAATTAGGCTCCCCCTGCTGGTAGATTTAACCTACAACATCTTACTCTTCAGTTACTCGGTCAAATCCGACTCTTTGAGACCTGGTGGACCATGGACTGCAGCACGCCAGGCCTCCCTGTCCATCACCAACTCCTGGAGCTTACTCAGACTCACGTCCATTGAATCAGTGATGCCATCCAACCATCTCATTCTCTGTCATCCCCATCTCCTCCTGCCTTCAGTCTTTTCAGCATCAGGGTCTTTTCCGAGTCAGTTCTTGGCATCAGGTGGCCAAAATAATGGAGCTTCAGCTTCAGCATCAGTCCTTCCAGTGAATATTCAGGACTGATTTCCTTTAGGATGGACTGGTTGGATCTCCTTGCAGTCCAAGAGACTCTCAAGAGTCTTCTCCAACATTGTAGTTCAAAAGCATCAATTCTTTGGCGCTCAGCTTTCTTTATAGTCCAACTCTCACATTCATACATGACTACTGGAAAAAGCATAGCTTTGACTAAATGGACCTTTGTTGGCAAAAATAATGTCTCTGCTTTTTAATATGCTGTCTAGGTTAGTCATAGCTTTTCTTCCAAGGAGCAAGTGTCTTTTAATTTCATGGCTGCAGTCACCATCTGCAGTGATTTTGGAGCCCCCAAAACTAAAGTATCTCACTGTTTCCATTGTTTCTCCATCTATTTGCCATGAAGTGATGGAACCAGATGCCATGATCTTCATTTTTTGAATGTTAAACTTTAAGCCAGCTTTTTCACTCTCTTCTTTCACTTTTATCAAGAGACTCTTTAGTTCCTCTTCACTTTGGTCATAAGGGTGGTGTCATCTGAATATCTGAGGTTATTGATATTTCTCCCAGCAATCTTGATTCCAGCTTGTGCTTCATCCAGCCCAGCATTTCACATGATGTACCCTGCATATAAGTTAAATAAGTATGGTGGCAGTATGCAGCCTAGATGTACTCCTTTCCCAATTTGGAACCAGTCTGTTGTTCCATGTCTGGTTCTAACTGTTGCTTCCTGACCTGCTGACACTTCTCTGCTACATGGTCTGCGTGGATGTTGATATGAAAATTAGGAAGGCACTATAGTTTGAAGATAGTGGTGTGCTGGTATATATTTAGCAGTTAACACTCTGAAAAGCACTGATTTGTAATGTTTGCTAATCATTTAAAGTCACAGATCTGAAGTCAGTGAACGTGCAGCCAGAAACATTTATAATTGACTTATGATTGGTTCTGACAAGCCAGCTCCAGTACACTGCTGGTTGAGGCTGGTAAAGGCTTGAACTAGATTTCATATTCTGCGTAGGGTATGTGGGGCTTCCCTGGCTCAGCAGTAGAGAACCTGCCTGCCAGGGCTGGAAACTCAAGAGACGTGGGTTCAATCCCTGGGTCAGAAAGATCCCCTGGAGAAGGAAATGGCAACCCATTGCCGTCTTCCTGCCTGGGAAATCCCATAGACAGAGGAGCCTTGGTGGGCTACAGTCCATGAGGTCTCAAAAGAGGCAGACATGACTTAACAACTAAACAGCATCAACAACATGGAATATGTGGGAGGCAAGAGTGCATAGCAGGAAAAAAAAATCAAGTGCTTTAAAGTTAGATCCAAATTTAAATCTCACTCAACTGATTTCTAGCTTTGAGCAGAATGTTCTTTGAAATTGTGTTCTAGCTTCTAAAGTGAGTTAATACCTCACCTGCAAAACTATTATTGAAAATAAAAAGAGTATGTATGTAAATCACCTCAACAAAACTTTTCTAATAATTTTTTATAATAATAATAAGTGTTTCTAATAATGGCAAGTTAAACATCCACGTCTAGTCTGGAGTAAAGATGATTAGACACCAAGATGCTCACTGAACGCTGTGAGCATCCTCCTGGAGGAGGAAAAGGCAACCCACTCCAGTATTCTTGCCTGGAGAATCCCACGGACGGAGGAGCCTGGTGGGCTATAATAGTCCATAGGGTCGCAAAGAGTCAGACATGACTGAGAGTGACTGGGCACACACGTACCTAGGCAGCTGAAGGCAAGCAGGTCACTGGGTTACTTGGACAAACAGCACAACAGCCATTCACAGCCCCACCTCTCAGGAGTTTCAGCAGGAGGGCTCCCAGGAACCACCCCCAGGGAACCGAGAAAGACTCCCTCAACAAAATGTGCCTGGTCTTCGGTAAGTTTAATTTCTCCACAACATTAAACTCAGAAGATGTCAAAATGTCTTTTTTTTTCCTCCTTCTGATAACTGTTTTAGACAATAGGAATGGACCTGCCAGACTCATTTCCCCAGCAGGATTTCTAGCTGGAGAAGCCTATAGAATGCCAAGACTTCTAGCTGGGGGCAGGGCAGGGGGGTGGAGGGAGGCTGCAGCCCAGTCCTAACCACGGGACCTCCAGGCAACGCCCAGCCAAGACTTTTTTTTAAAGTTTTGTCTTTGTAATAAAAAATAAGCGGTGACAGGTTGTTTCCTGAGTCCCTAAACAAAGGGAAGAGGGGAGAGAGAAAGGGTCAATGAGTGTAAAGGCAGAACAAAACTCTGATTACCTGTGCCTTTCTAGCCAGGGCAGAAGGACCACAGTCTGCCCCGATCAAAGCAAGAAGGAGGGCGGTCAGACTTCAGGAAAGACGTCCAGGAGTCAGAGATGCACGGTTGACAAGGTGATCAACACCCTGTAGAACCTGAGGGGGCACTTCCACTGTCCAAGGTGGCAGCTGCTTTCAGAGTGGAATTTCCAAGAAGATTTCCATCTCCTGGTTGTTCAGCTGTTTGACATTTATTACCATGGGATCCTCTAAGATATTCTTAAACAGCCCCCGGCCCCCTGTACAAATGCCCAGAGAAAAGACACTTTTAAACTATTTCAGTAAAAAGCATGAAAATATACCTAAGGTTTTTACTTAGTTAGCTCCCAGTGGGCATGTCCCCAAAGTGACTGCAACAAATTCAGAGAGTTCATTTTAAACTGGGTATACTTTTTTATACTTATTTTGCAGTCAAACGCAAGATCATTTTGGAAGGGCCTGAAGAATACAGCGTGATAAAGAGATTCTGAAAATTCCAGTCGTTTTTTGACATCCCAGTTGCCACTCCAGGATGCGCTGTCCTTACGGATCCTGAATGAAGCAGGATGTGGAGGACTGGACATGAACAGGTGCCGCCTTAGAGCTTCTTTTGGAATATCTGCCCCACAAAGGTAGATTCCAGGAGTGTGTGCGCAGAGTTCTGTTTCAGGTATCAGCTCCACAAAGCCCTAAGATCTTGCCAAATACTATTGCTTTACTTCGAAGCTATGGGAGCAGAGGGAAACAGATTTTGTGGCCAATTTTAGCTCTTTGTAATTGACTTCCAACTCAGGAGAAGGTAGATTTTTATTTTTGAAAGAAGATTCTTTTTCTCATTAAAAAACAGTGTGTTTTTTTTTAAAATAAAACTTTTAGGGAGGAGGTTTGAGAAAATTTAGGGGAAGCCTCCTTAAGGAAGAAACTTAGTTTGTGTATTAATTTAGTTTGTATGCTCTTCTTACTGTTTGTTTTCATTGGAAACTGAACTTGGTCGGTTTTTGCAAAACATTTAGCCAAGTTTTGCTTTGGGGCTTTGGGCTGCTATTTTTGCGGCTTGTTTTATTTGAAAACTTTATTTGTTTAGAAACTGAGGCCCCAGAACTTTCAACAAAATCAAGTTTCTAAAGAAGCTCTCCATTTTTTCCTCCCTACTTCAGGTCCAAAAATATGGTGGAAGATTTCTATAAATAATTTTTTTTTAAACTTCTGAACTTGAGCTTGCCCATTTTTAATTGGAAACTGAGGCCAGGGAATTTCAATATGTTTTTTAAAAATCTGAATCTTTCTCTGCTATCTTTATTCTTTATATCAGAAGCTTTTCATTTTCTTAGCTTATGTCTGTTACTTTGTTTTATATTGGTAACAGTAGCATGGGAGCTTGAAATACCATCTCACATTGGAAAACTTCAAAGGCACTTAAAAACTATACAACCAGACTTTGGGGTGCATATTTTTGCTATCTTTATTTTGTTTGAAAGCAGAAGTTTTGATTGCATGTTGTGTATTTATACCATATGGTATTTCAGTGTGAGTGGCAGTTAAATTCATTTCTTCTTTATTTTACTTACCATGTATTTACTGAACTCCTTCTTGGTGCTGGGTACTCCCCTGGGTATAACAGTGGGCAAAACCAAGCCCTTCGCCCTGTGATTGGATTCAGTGGGTTCTTGGTCGGATATTCCATTTAGGAATGGGGGCTTTGATTTGGGGTTTCCCAAGTGGTGCTGGAGATAAAGAACTCGCCTGCCCGTGCAGGATACATAAGAGACTCAGGTTCAGTCCTGGGTCGGGAAGACCCCCTGGAGGAGGGCAAGGCAACCCACTCCAGTATTCTTGCCTGGAGAATCCCATGGGCAGAGGAGCCTGGCAGGGGTTGCCAAGAGTCAGACATGTCTGAAGTGACTTAGCATGCACACACACTATTTATGGCTGGACAGGGGACTGAGGGTTGAAGGATGTGAGAGATAGGTTTCAGGTTGAGCTGGAGTTAGTGGTCGGTGTTGGTTGTAGAATTGGGGAGAAGGGGTTACCACTGGGAAGGGTGGGCTGGAAATGAGAGACTAAGGGAGAAGGATGAAGTCCAGATTTGGGTATTTGGGTTGAGGACTGATGGGGTCAGGGCTTCCTAATGTCACCCGGCGTATGGGATGGCAGAATGCATGCCTGTTTGTACAGGTATGTCTCCTTAGTGCTGACTGGACGATCTGAAAAAGATCCCACTCTAAACGTGTAGAAGTGCCCTTCACCCACTGAAGCATACACACACACATACTAGGCAGTGAGTTACACTCATTAATTCTGTCTTCATTTCTTTTGACAAATATTTACAGAGCTCTTGCCTTGTGCCAGATACTTATTCAGGCCTTGGGGTATGTCAGTGAACAAAGCAGATGAAATCCTTGACCTCAATCTAATGATGCTTAGATGGAAGTGAGTGTACATCTAAATAAGTACTCTTTGAAATGCATAGCTGAGCTAGAAATTACGACAAAATAAAATTATGCTTTGCTGGGATGTCAGGCAGAGTCACGTAGGGAGTTGAGTTTAATGCTTGAGTGGGGGTAGGAAATTAGGCTCTGGGTCGACACATAAAAAGAGTTATAACCAAGACCCTCCCCACCCCCTGAAAAGTCATGACATCTCAGTTGGACCAAGGAAAACGTCCCACTCTGGCACAGAGGGAGCACAGGGAAGCTCTGTCTCAGTGTGGAGAATCTGCAGGGAAAAAATTCAGCTCTTACTCTCAAAAGGCACAGACCAGAACCTCACCTGAATTTGTGATCTGAAATGCAATAGCCAGGACATTGGGAAGACTTAAGAAAGTCAAGTCTTGGGGGGTAAAAAGTAGAGCCATCAGGAAAAGCAGATGTAACACTGCTTAAAACAACGTTCCTCCAGCTCACACACCGAAGAGGGTCTCAGGGAGAACCAAGCTCTGATAAAGATGAGCTCATTGTGAAACGTGTCAACTTATATAAGAGGACACAGTGAGTGAATGGCAACAGAAACAATATGTGAGTTTACAGTTCTGAGAACTAAGTTTAATGGAATGACCGTCAGAAAGAGGATATAAAGAAAGGCTGTTCAAAATAATTTAAAATGTGAATCAAAACTTTTAAGAAAGAATAAGACCCTGTGTTGACAGAGCCAGCAGATTTGAAAAAAAAAACAAACCATCAAATAGAGATTCCAGAAATAAAGAACACAGACATTTAAGGTTAAAAAAAGTCCTGTGAGACGTTAGGTTGGACATAATCAATGAAAAAATTATGAGGGGAAATTATCTATAATACAGCAATAGAAACAAATACATGGAAATATTTGAGATTAAGAGACATAATGGTTAAGAATGGAAAATTATAGGTATATATAAAATGAGTTTTAGGAAGAAAAAATAGAGAAAAATATTTGTTGCAAATGATAAAAGGAATAATTCATCAGGAAGCTATATTTCTAAACTTGTGTGAACCTAACAATAAAGAAAATTTTGTCATAGTTATACATAAAGAAATTGTTTTAAAAAAACAGAGTGATTTCCAGTTTTAACACACCTCCCTTCATTTGTACTATTGTATGTTTTAGGCAGGATTAGTAAGGATATGGAATATATAAAAAACACAAGGTAGATTTGATTTAGTGAACTTGTATAGAGCTAAACACTAGCTAGACATTCTTTTTTAAGTAAGTACACTTGAAGCATCAGCAAAAACTGACCATATGCTTGTCCAAAAGGCAAATCTAAAAAAAATCCAAAGAGCGAATAACCAAACAACCATGTAGTCTAAATGCAAATTTATAAAATTAAAAAGGAATAAAATAATCTCTCCCCAAAATATTTAGACATTAAAAAATCCTGTATTTAAGTAATTCACAGATCAAAGAAAATTTTAAATCAAAAATGAGAAAATATTTAGGCTGACAAAACCATCACACATGAAAACTGGTATGATACAGCTAAAGCCATACTTAGAAGAAAATCCAACTGCATGTTTTAGGTGGATTTTGACCAAAGGTAGAAAAATACTAGCTTTCTCTTTACAGATTCAAATAATTAAGAAGTTCTTTTTAAAAGAGCCTCTGTTATTAAATATTTTAAACATATGTGAATGTGTGTGTGCTTAGTCGCTCAGTCGTGTCTGACTCTTTGCAACCCCATGGACTGTAGGCCGCAAGGCTCCTCTGTCCACAGGGATTCTCCAGGCAAGAATACTGGACTGGTTTGCCATGCCCTCCTCCAGGGAATCTTCCCAATCTAGGAATCAGACCGGGGTCTCCTGCATTGCAGGTGGATTCTTGCAATGATCTCAACCAGCTGAGCTGCCATGGAAGCCAGGCTAATGAAGCTTCAGATACCTATCACTCAGCTTCAGTAGGTGCCCATCACTCAGCTTCAGTAGGTGCCCATCACTCAGCTTCAGTAGGTGCCCATCACTCAGCTTCAGTAGGTGCCCATCACTCAGCTTCAGTAGGTGCCCATCACTCAGCTTCAGTAGGTACCCACTCACAACCAGTCCTGTTTCATCTGTGTCTCTGGGCTGCCCCCCTCCCAGACATGACTGGATTATTCTGAAGCAAATTACTGGCATCATACCATTTCATCCACAAAAATTTCATTATTCATATCTAAAGATGAGGGGCAGGGAGGCCCGACATGCTGCAGTCCATGGGGTTGCAAAGAGTTGGATACGATTGGTGACTGAGCAACAACATCAAAGATAAATGTTAGTTGCTCAGCTGTGTCCGACTCTGCCACCCCATGGACTGTAGCCTGCCAGGCTCCTCTGTCCATGGGAATCTCCAGGCAAGAATACTGAAGTGGGTTGCCATTCCCTTCTCCAGAGATTATCTCAACCCAGGGAGCAAACCCGGTCTCCCGCATTGCAGGCAGACTCTTTACTGTCTGAGCCACCAGGGAAACCCCACATCTAAAGATAATTTTTTTTCTTTAAAAAAAAAACCAAACCATAACATCTTAATCACAGTGATGTTTTAAGACAACAATTCCTTAATATAATCCCGTATTCAGGCAACTTCCCTGTAACTGATCAGATTGTGACCGTCTGGCTGGCTCCCCGTCTCCCACACTCAGCTGTATCTAACATCTTCAAGACTGTGTTCAGGAAAGGAAAGAAGGAGAGAAAAGAACTTTCTCATTCTCTTTGTAACGTCTGTAGGCAGCACATTCTTGAGACTCTGGAACTTGCTCTGCAATATGGAAGCCACTAGCCATACGTAGTTATTTAAATTTCAATTAACTAAAATTAAATCAGCTTTAAACTTCAGTTTCTCAGTCGACTAGCCACATTTCAAGTGTTCAGTAGACAAAATAGACAAGAACATTAAAGAAAGAAAAATTATTGGATAATCTCACTTTTGAGCAGAGAGGCATATAAAATATATCACCCAAATCCAACATGGTGTTTTTAAAAGCCCACCCGAACCAAGGAGAAGTTTTCTCAGGAAAACAGAATAACACATCTTTAGAGAATATAAAATTCATCACATTAATGAATATGGGGACAACTGAGTCAGGAAAATTATTTTTCTAAACTTAAACTCCTATTCATGATACTGCCTTTAGTAAACCAAGGATAGAGGGGTCTGTCTGCCTTAACTTGTTGAAGTGTATCCATGAAAACCCTACAACAAACACCCACCTGGATGGAAGTGTAGATTAGTACAACTTTAGAGAACAATTTGGCAGTGTGCTGAAGTAGGCTAAAGGTGTACACACTCAGCATTTCAGAAATTCCACTCTAACTGTAGGCTTTAGAGCAATGGTTCTCAAAAGAAGAGATTTTGCCTCACAGTGACATTTGGCAAAATCTGGAGATATTTCTGATCATCATGATTCAAGGGGAGGAGTATGGATGGATGATGGGGTAGTTGATACTGGCATCTAGTGGGTAGAGTCGAAGGATGTTGCTAAACATCTTACTATGGACAGACAGCCCCACAGCAAAGAGCTATCCAGCCCCAGATGTCACCAGAAGCTCTGCCCCAGAACCGTGATCAGTAGTATTCATAGCAGCACTCTTTGTAATCTCTTCTTAAAAAGTAGAAGCATAGTTCTTGAAATGGAGCCACAGTACATGGGCTCATTTGCATGGATTACAAAGATGTGTTTCAACAGGAGAAATCTCAAAGCAGTGCTGAGTGAAGGAAAAAACACACCGCTAAAGGATGTACACAAATGCAATTTATGTAACTTTGTAAGCCTAATCCTTCCTCATGGTTTACTGCCACTGGCCATTGTTGGCGCTTGCCCTCCTCCTCAAGTCTTACTCTTAGCTTTACTAACCCAGTGACAAGACATCACATTTTATAGGATTCTTTTTTTTTTTTTTTGGATTCTATTTATATTGTTTTTTTTTAATTTGCATGTATGATAAAAGTAAAAAAGAATACATGGAAAGGATATGCTCCAACTTCAGGAGAATAGTTATTTGAGGGAGGAAGGGAAAGGAAAGGCCTGGGTGGTGCTCTGACAATATCTGGAATGTTTTATTTCTCTTAAGAAGGTAAAGAGATTGATGCCAGGGCAGCAAAATATTTTCTGTTTTAAAATAGCTCACAGTTAATGACTAAGAACAAAAAGAAAAGGAATGAAAGGCCAGCCCTGGTCTTTGAATGAGAATAAATACACATCACAGCTCTGATGTTTTCTGGATTAAACCCTGGGGAAATAACTGCATTTCCCTGGCATTCTTCCTCACCTATGAAACAGGCTGACGATTCTTAGTCTCCATCAGAGTTTTTAAACTTCAGTCATCCTGTGATGCTTCAGCGTGTCTGCTGATACTCTCTTACTGCCTGTGATATTTGAGAGACTCGTTGCGCCACCTGAAACCATCTTCCGTCCTGTGACCCTCATCCCCCGCTTTGGAAAACGTTGCTCTGTTATAATAAGGCACTTTGTGGACGAACTGAGGCTCCGCATGTAAAAACCCTCAGCTGTGTGAGCACATCTTATGCCTTCAGCAAATACAGTAAATGTATGCTGGATCTTAAGCTACATAGTTTATGTTGTAACTTACTTTTTGTAATTTAAAAATATTTAATTCAGGCCTTCTAAATGCACATTTTTAAAAACCTGTGATTTTATGTAGCTTGGGAAATATAGTCAATATTTTATAATAACTCTGTAGGGAGAATAAGCTATTAAAATATAGAATCGTTTTATTGTATACTAATATAATATTAGTCAACTATACTTTAATAAAAATATAAAGTAAAATATAGTAAAAAATAAATCTGTGATTTTAGTAATCTAGAAAACAATGCTTTTAGGTTTTTTCCCTTTAATTTTCCCTAGATACAGTAAATATTTCTTCTCCAGCCTTATCTATAGCATTAAATTTTTATACTGATAAATTTGTTGTTCAATGATAAGAAAATGAGGACAACTTGAGAGGTTCAAAACTGTAGGTTTTATTGAATAATGAATGAGTCTTAGGCATCCCAGAAGCGAGAGATGTCAAAGTCCCAGCTCCTCTCCCCACCCCTTCTCTTGCTTGTGGCCCCTACTTCAGATGTTGATGATTCTTTGGGGGCAGAGAATACTCCATGCGCCGCTCCAGTGGATAATAAATAAACAATGTCACAGGTGGTGACTCCAGCTATAAGTCAAACATTCATCTTCTCAGAAGCACAGATTGCAAAAAAAAAAGGGGGGNCCATTGTTGGCGCTTGCCCTCCTCCTCAAGTCTTACTCTTAGCTTTACTAACCCAGTGACAAGACATCACATTTTATAGGATTCTTTTTTTTTTTTTTTGGATTCTATTTATATTGTTTTTTTTTAATTTGCATGTATGATAAAAGTAAAAAAGAATACATGGAAAGGATATGCTCCAACTTCAGGAGAATAGTTATTTGAGGGAGGAAGGGAAAGGAAAGGCCTGGGTGGTGCTCTGACAATATCTGGAATGTTTTATTTCTCTTAAGAAGGTAAAGAGATTGATGCCAGGGCAGCAAAATATTTTCTGTTTTAAAATAGCTCACAGTTAATGACTAAGAACAAAAAGAAAAGGAATGAAAGGCCAGCCCTGGTCTTTGAATGAGAATAAATACACATCACAGCTCTGATGTTTTCTGGATTAAACCCTGGGGAAATAACTGCATTTCCCTGGCATTCTTCCTCACCTATGAAACAGGCTGACGATTCTTAGTCTCCATCAGAGTTTTTAAACTTCAGTCATCCTGTGATGCTTCAGCGTGTCTGCTGATACTCTCTTACTGCCTGTGATATTTGAGAGACTCGTTGCGCCACCTGAAACCATCTTCCGTCCTGTGACCCTCATCCCCCGCTTTGGAAAACGTTGCTCTGTTATAATAAGGCACTTTGTGGACGAACTGAGGCTCCGCATGTAAAAACCCTCAGCTGTGTGAGCACATCTTATGCCTTCAGCAAATACAGTAAATGTATGCTGGATCTTAAGCTACATAGTTTATGTTGTAACTTACTTTTTGTAATTTAAAAATATTTAATTCAGGCCTTCTAAATGCACATTTTTAAAAACCTGTGATTTTATGTAGCTTGGGAAATATAGTCAATATTTTATAATAACTCTGTAGGGAGAATAAGCTATTAAAATATAGAATCGTTTTATTGTATACTAATATAATATTAGTCAACTATACTTTAATAAAAATATAAAGTAAAATATAGTAAAAAATAAATCTGTGATTTTAGTAATCTAGAAAACAATGCTTTTAGGTTTTTTCCCTTTAATTTTCCCTAGATACAGTAAATATTTCTTCTCCAGCCTTATCTATAGCATTAAATTTTTATACTGATAAATTTGTTGTTCAATGATAAGAAAATGAGGACAACTTGAGAGGTTCAAAACTGTAGGTTTTATTGAATAATGAATGAGTCTTAGGCATCCCAGAAGCGAGAGATGTCAAAGTCCCAGCTCCTCTCCCCACCCCTTCTCTTGCTTGTGGCCCCTACTTCAGATGTTGATGATTCTTTGGGGGCAGAGAATACTCCATGCGCCGCTCCAGTGGATAATAAATAAACAATGTCACAGGTGGTGACTCCAGCTATAAGTCAAACATTCATCTTCTCAGAAGCACAGATTGCAAAAAAAAAAGGGGGGTGTTATATGGAGGCCGTTTCAGCCTCACCACGTGAATGAACTCACCCCAGCAGGGCCGCCCGGATCCTGGTTTACGGACCGCCGCCTAGAGCTGCTGAGTGAGGAGGTCCTTTTGCTCATGGACGTCCTTGGATAGGCTCCAGTCACTGGGCTAACATTTCCACAGTGATCCCCATTTTCAGTGAAGCATTCATGCTGATAATTGAAAATCTCAACCTAGCCCACATTTTCGGGGCTAGGTTGAGAATGACAAAAAGTATAATCTAAAAGCATCTGTTTATCTGTCAGGGGAACCCATCCTTAAAGGTGTGGAAGGGAAAGAGCTGAGAGTTGGAGAACATCGAAAGGTGAAGTTGTCCAGGTTGTTCCTGGATGGAATCACTGGAGTACGTAAGTGCAGAGTTAGTGCCACACACCGGGGCAGCTCAATAAAAATACATTTTGAGAGTTTATTCTGTACAGGATATCAGATTAGGAGCTTTGGAGCATGTATAGAAAACCCAGCTATGGCCTTTAGTCTCCAGATTTTAAACTGCATCGGAGAGAAACCCATGTGGAGATAAAAATACCAGTGCACACGAAGAGATAATCAGAAATTCATTTCAACACTTTAAGAGATGGACTGTGACACCCACATACAAGATTCTGGATAAATGGGAATGATAGTGGCTCGATAGTGACACAGTGGTTATTCTTACCGTACTCTATTTGAGTGCTTCCTTCCTCTTAGGCATCACGTGAGCTGATTTTCAAATGTAACTCAGTTGGTCCCATGTCCTTTGGCTTTCTGTGGGCCTGTTTTCTTTAATGTTGAGATAAAATGCCTGGAGCCTCTATCCCTCATAATCTGCAAAGTCTGATACAATATCGGGGGGAGGTGGGCTTTTTTAAAATTGAAGTATAGTCGGAGAAGACAATGGCACCCCACTCCAGTACTCTTGCCTGGAAAATCCTATGGACGGCGGAGCCTGGTAGGCTGCAGTCCATGGGGTCGCTAAGAGTCAGACATGACTGATCGACTTCCCTTTCACTTTTCCCTTTCACTTTTCACTTTCATGGCGACCCACTCCAGTGTTCTTGCCTGGAGAATCCCGGGGACAGGGGAGCCTGGTGGGCTGCCGTCCATGGGGTCGCACAGAGTCAGACACGACTGAAGCGACTTAGCAGCAGCAGCATAGTTGATTTACAATGTTGTGTTGGTTTCAGACATAACAAAAGTGCTTCAGTTTTATATGTATATGTATTATGCATGCTCTGTGCATGCATGCTAAGTCACTGAGTTGTGTCCGACTCTTTGCAGTTTCATGGACTGTAGCCTGCCAGGCTCCTCTGTCCATGAGATTTTCCTGGCAAGAGTACTGGAGTGGATTGCCATGCCCTCCTCCAAGTGATCTTTCCGATCCAGGAATCGAACCCACGTCTTCTGTGTCACCTGCACTGTAGGCAGATTCTTTACTGCTGAGCCATCAGGGAACCACATTATGCATATGTGTGTGTATATAACCTATAGCAGAAAGAATCTGAAAAAGATACATATATATATATGTATGTGTAATATATAAGATATGTGTAATATATATATTTATATGTATTTTCATATGCATATGAGTTACATTTGAATATATACATACATAGATATATGAGATATATATACATACATAGATTAATGAGATATATATACATACATAGATATATGAGATATATATATGACTTCCCAGGTGGTGCAGTGGTAAAGAATCTGCCTGCCATATGGGAGACACAGGTTTGATCCCTGAGTCAGGAAGATCCACTGAAGTAGGCAGTAGCAACCCACTCCAGTAATGTTGCCTGGAAAATTCCATGGGCAGAGGAGCCTGGCAGGCTACCGTCCATGGGGTTGCAAAGAGCTGGACATGACTGAGTGACTGAGTACACACACATACATATAAATATATTGTATATATATAACACATGTATATGTCTTCTTTTTCAGCTTCTTTCCATTATATACATAAAGATATTGTATATATTACATTTATATAAAGATATTGAATATAGTTCCCCATGCTACACAGTAAATCCTTGTTGCTTATCTATTTTATATATAGTAATATGTATCTGTTAATCCCAAACTCCTAGTTTATCCTCCTCTCTCCCCTTTGATAACTGTAAGTTTGTTTTCTGTGTCTGTGATCTATTTCCATTTTGTAAATTAGTTCACTTGTACCGTTTTTTTTAGATTCCACAGATAAGTGACATCATATGATACTTGTCTTTCTATGTCTGACTTACTTCACTTAGGTCCATCCAGGTTGTTGCAGACAGCATTATTTCATTTTTAATGGCTGAATGATATTCCATCATATATATGTACCTCATCTTCTTTATTCATTCCTCTGTCAGTGGACACTTAAGTTGCTTCTATGTCTTGGCTATTGTGAATAGAGCGCCTGTGAATATTGGGATGCATATATCTTTTCGAACTAAGAGTTTTCCTCTCTTCTGCATAAGTGCCCAGGACTGAACCTGCTGGATCATGTGGTAGTAGCTCTGTTTTTAGTTGTTTAAAGAATTTCCATCCTGTTCTCCATGATGACTGCATGAATTTACATTCCCACCAGCAATGCGGCAGGGTTCCTTTTTCTTGGGAGGCTTCCTCAGTGTGTCTTGAGGGACACAGAGTGGGTGGTGAGTGTTACATTCCTCTGCCTCCTCTCCCCAGATTTCCTCCTCCTGAACTGAGTCTCAAGCACACCCCTCTGAGCCATCCCTTGTATGCTGATCGTCTTCCTCTTAAGCCCACTCATGAAAGTCTTCCCTTCTTCATTCATTAAAACCTCACTCCCACACATACATTATAGCAACAAACTTTTCTGAGAGTTAGAGGGAAAAAAATAAAGGGAAAAATTAAGTACAGAATAGAAAATAACCTAACATTGAATATTTTACAACTAATACTTTTTCTTCCCTCCAAAGTCCCCTTCCACTTAGCCCACCTTCTCTCCATATTTCAGCCTCATCAACCTTATGCCCTCTTTCCTGGACTGGCTAGAGATATCTGATTTCAAATACTTTATTCAGCAGAGAAATTTAGCTCTCTTTGAATTCAGTTCTTTGCATGATCTAGACTTCTGTGGAAGGAGAATAAGAAATGTAGGTTTGCCTTTCAAACCCAAAACCACAATATTTTCTAAATAAAAGAGCAATTCTCTCTTTAAGAAATATTATTCTGCATTGACCAGTGACTCAGATGAAAGTAATCTTTAAAAATAACAGTCTTGCTCTGCCTCACTTTACATGCATGTATATATTATGCCTGGAACAACTGATTATTTTACTCCCATTTTACAGATGAAGAAATTGAAGTTTAAGGAGATTAATGTGTTTAACTTACCCAGTTTGTAAGGGACAGAATTAGATTTCAGACCCATATCTACTGATTCTAAAGCCTTATCTTCTTGACTACCTCCTACTTATAGATCTCTGGTACAGAAAGCAAAGGCTACAGGCATTCAAGAAAAATAAGATACTGGCAGAAAGAAGAACAGGGGGAGATTTCAGTTGGAAGAGGAGGCACATAAGTGAAAATTAGTCTGGCCGTGACACTGTAAAGATTTAAACTAAGGGATGGCAGAAGGTAAAAAGAGTCTTGACCATTTGATGGAGGGAGAGAAGAAGAAGCAGCCTTTAAAAATAGCTTCATGTTTTCTAGTCTGGATAGCAGGCATTGTTCATTCATTCAGCGAAGAGGCATCGATGAGTCAAGCACTGGGTGGGTCAGCATCGTGCCCACCGTCGTGCCCAGCGTCAGTGTTGGGAACAGTAGCAGGAATAGGAAAGTCAGGGGTGAGAAGCTGCAGCGTCTTCAGCAAGGCAGGAAGAGGCTGCAGTGAGAGACGCATCCTGTTTAATGTCCAGCAGGCAGCAGGAAATACCAGACTCATTTGTGTCGAAGTTTGAGGCCCTCAGAGAGCAGCAGATGGCAGCACAGACTCGGAAGCCAAAGGGAAGCAGGCCTAGCCCTTCTCTGCAGTCTTGTGTTTTGCATCTGAAGCAGATTAAAACGAAATGCCCTCCTTCATAGGAGAGTACTTTTAAAATATTAGCAAATAATATTAATGTCGTTAAATGCTTGTTTAAACATTTACTGAATGACCTTTCCATCTGGCAAGCTAAGAGTTGTTTTAGTAGAAGGCTATGTGTACTAATACTGCTAGGTATTTATATAGTATAGTTTATCCAGATATCGAGGGGAAATATGCATATGATTAGGGCACCATTCTTCCAGCCGGACACATATTCCCAATATTATTAAATTGTCCATTACCATGTTCATAGTTTATAAGCTAACGGTTACCCATACTGGCCGGCATGAAAAGACTGTAACTGTGAGAACCGTGAGGTTATGATACTGCTAAATGAGGTGGATGTTTTGTTACATAATTAGCACATTATATTCTGTTTCTGTACTTAGCATAATCCTATCCACCTCACCCTGCCTTCCCTGAAATGAAGCCCACTTAATAGCTCCTTTGGTCTCAGGTTGTTTTATCTTTCCTTACAATTAGTTGTCTGTCTTTTCACGTTATGTACTTACACATCTCCTTACAATGCAGCAGTGCACTGTTATTAAGGAAGGAACCAGTGTGAGAGTTCAACACGGAGCCAACATGATAAAGACCCTCTGGACAGAATCAGTACTCTCATTCCTCCAGGCTAAGAAGTTTAGAGGTACTTTAGAAAGACTCAGTTGGTAATTAACACCGATCTCATACTGTGGGTATGATGGTTTGTGAGCCCATGATTTGTGTCTTGCTGTATAGAGTTATTCTTAGTTCTTTAGTCAGTGATAAAGAGTTCATTCCAACTGTGAACTGAGTTCTTTAAACAAATCTGTTTGTGGTCCTTATATAATTCTAAATTGTTTAAACTTCTCAGGGATTGATCCATTGTTCATCCAGAAAAATTTTTTTAAATTAGAATAAATCGTATGTTGTGAACAATCTATACAGTCAGCAAAGACAAGACCAGGACCTGACTGTGGCTCAGATCATGAACTCCTTATTGCCAAATTCAGACTTAAATTGAAGAAAGTGGAGAAAACCAGTAGAAAGTTCAGGTATGACCTAAATCAAATCCCTTATGACTATACAGTGGAAGTGAGAAATAGATTTAAGGGACTACATATGACAGACAGAGTGCCTGATGAACTATGGATGGAGGTTCATGACATTGTGACAGGAGACAGGAATCAAGATCATCCCCAAGAAAAAGAAATGCAAAAAAGCAAAGTGGCTGCCTGAGGAGGCCTTACAAATAGCTGTGAAAAGAAGGGAAGCGAAAAGCTAAGGAGAAAAGGAAAGATGTACCCATTTGACTGCAAAGTTCCAAAGAATAGCAAGGAGAGATAAGAAAGCCTTCCTCAGCGATCAAAACAAAGAAATAGAGGAAAACAATAGAATGGGAAAAACTAGAGATCTCCTTAAGAAAATTAGAGACACCAAGGGAACATTTTATGCAAAAATGGGCTCAATAAAGGACAGAAATAATAGGGACCTAACAGAAGCAGAAGATATTATGAAGAGGTGGCAAGAATACACAGAAGAACTGTACAAGAAAGATCTTCACGACCCAGATAATCACGAAGGTGTGATCACTCACCTAGAGCCAGACATCCTGGATTGTGAAGTCAAGTGGGCCTTAGGAAGCATCACTATGAACAAAGCTAGTGGGGATGATGGAACTCTCTAGTTGAGCTATTTCAAATCCTGAAAGATGATGCTGTGAAAGTGCTGTGCTCAATAGGCCAGCAAGTTTGGAAAACACAGCAGTGGCCACAGGACTGGAAAAGGTCAGTTTTCATTCCAGTCCCGAAGAAGGGCAATGCCAAAGAATGTTCAAATTACCGCACAATTGCACTCATCTCAAACGCTAGCAAAGTAATGCTCAAAATTCTCCAAGCCAGGCTTCAGCAATATGTGAATCGTGAACTTCCTGATGTTCAAGCTGGTTTTAGAAAAGGCAGAGGAACCAGAGATCAAATTGCCAGCATCCGCTGGNTCACCTCCAAAAGTTTCCTCTCACCCTCTGTACTTATAATTTTTTTCTGTATAGGAACAGTTAACATAAGATCTACCCTCTTAACAAATTTTCAGTACAATATTTTTAAACTATTGGCTCTATGCTGTACCATAGCTCTCTAAGATGTATTCATCTCGTATAAGTAAAACTTTGTACTTTTTGACTAATACCTCCCCATTTCCATCTTCCCCCAGCCCCTGGGAACCACCACTCTTACCCTCTGCTCCTCTGAGTTTGAATATTTTAGATTCCTTATGTAAGAAAGACCAAAAACACCTTTTGAAGTTAGCAATCATGTGGTGATAAACTGGGAAAAAATCTAGATAAAACACAAGAAACAAAGATCATTGTAAATCCAATATATTTTGGTACAGCCAAATTCTATGATTTAAATGGCCAATCGGTGGTGCACATTTTGTCCAAAGCCAAACTTCCTGAAGGTAAATGTGTTTCACCCACATTTAAAACAAAATATTCATGAAGCTTCTATCTGGTCCCATGGTGGTAAGTGGTGATAAGTGTCTGATTCTTACACCCCCATGGACTGTAGCCCACCAGGCTCCTCTGTCCATGGGATTCTCCAGGTAAGAAGACAGGGGTGGGTTGCCGTTTCCTCCTCCAGGGGATCATCCTGACCCAGGATTGAACCTGCATCTCCTCATTGCAAGCGGATTCTTTTGCTGAGAAGCTACCAGGTTTGTCTATAACAAGACTGCACACTTTGCCTTGGGTCCTATTTAAGAACTGATCCCATGTAAGAGAGGAAACATGCCTACCTGGCTGACTCCTAGTGAGGGATGGGAGTCAATGAGCAGCTCCAAGCTGGATTCCATAGGCCGCTGGCCCAGGGCCTGATTCCACGAACACACCTGCTGGACTCCTTTATCTCAGTCACAGGCACTGTTCCTGGTGCTCCCCACTGCCACCTCCGGGCACTCATTCACAGACTCCTGGGTGACAAGTGTGATCCCGTAGCCCAAAGCACTCCGTTGTTACTCAGCAAAGGCCTTTCTTAGGGCATGGGATTCTATTTCATGCGAAATGTATCATACTTTGATATCTCCAAAGATTAAATGCTCTTTGATCACCATCTGACTTCAGAGTCCTAAGCCATTCAGGAGCTTCCATTGATCTGGTCTTGATGTTCCTTTTCAGGATGTCGACAGCCCCTCTCAGGTTATCCCATGCTTCTGCACAGCTGGAATACTAGGAGTTTTGTTTGTTTCTTTCTTTATTTTGCTTAATACTTCAGTATTTTTTGGTTTTATTTGCAAAATTTTCTTTCTCCTCAGGTTTAACTATCTATAGCCCACCCACCCTTCTTCCAAGCTACGTTTTTAAAATATTCTTTTATTGGTTTATTTCACTGCTTGGGTCTTGGTTGCAGCACTTGGGATCCTCTGTCTTTGTTGAGGCCTGTCAGATCTAGTTCCCTGACCAGGGAGGGAACCCAGCCCGCCTGCATTGGGATCTTGGAATCTTAGCCACTGGACCGCCAAGGAGGTCCCCCCAAGCTGCATTTAAATGACATTTCCTCTGTGAAACCTTCCCTGAATTTCCAGCAACCCTTGACTGGATGTAATCTCTCCTTCATCTCTGCCTTGTGATACCAGTTAGCTGGTGTCTCACATAGGGAGACTTTGTCATATTCTACCTTCTGTTTGTTATTTCTCTGCAATTCTCATCTTCCCTAATAATAATGATAATAATGATAGCAGTTGCTGTTGTTTTGATAGCTCACTGTTTTATAGGCACTGTGGAAGACAGAGCTTTATTCCTTGGAGAGACTCTTTAGAGCAAGCATTATGATCTGTATTTTACAAATGAGCAAACTGAGGCGAGGCTTAGACAACTTTAAAGTAGTGTGGTCCAAGGTCAGAATACTGGCAAGTGGTGACACTGGGATTCAGTAAGACTTCAGTCCGATTCCAGTCCATTCTTTTAGGCACTGCCTTATTCCTGTATCCAGAAGATCCTTAAGGAGATGGAGGAAACTCACATTCACTGAACATCTAAAGTGTCCCTGGCATGGGAGCAGAAACTTGCATGGATGTCATGTCATTTATCTGTGAGGTACATGGTATAAGCCACATTTTTCAGGTGAGAAAACCGGATTCACTGTAAATATATTTTTTGAAAGGGAATGAGTGGATAAGCCACCTGTAATGCATAAAACTGGTGAAATTGAGAGCCAAAAAATATAGTTCAGTTCAGTCGCTCATCGTGTCCAACCCCATGAACTGCAGCACGCCAGGCCTCCGTGTCCATCACCAACTCCCAGAGTTCACTCAGACTCACGTCTATCGAGTTGGTGATGCCATCCAACCATCTCATCCTCTG
>SJYV01026498.1:248595-274517 GCA_006410875.1 Neotragus pygmaeus | reverse complement strand
GTTGTTCCATGTCCAGTTCTAACTGCTGCTTCCTGACCTACATACAGGTTTCTCAAGAGGCAGGTCAGGTGGTCTGGTATTCCCACCTCTTTCAGAATTTTCCACAGTTTATTGGGATCCACACAGTCAATAAAGCAGAGAGAGGTTTATGACTATGCTTTGGCATAGTCAATAAAGCAGAAATAGATGTTTCTCTGGAACTCTCTTGCTTTTTTGATGATCCAGCAGATGTTGGCAATTTGATCTCTGGTTCCTCTGCCTTTTCTCAAACCAGCTGAAACATCTGGAAGTTCACAGTTCACGTATTGCTGAAGCCTGGCTTGGAGAATTTTGCACATTACTTTACTAGTGTGTGAAATGAGTGCAATTGTGCAGTAGTTTGAGCATTCTTTGGCATTGCCTTTCTTTGGGATTGGAATGAAAACTGACCTTTTCCAGTCCTGTGGCCACTGCTGAGTTTTCCAAATTTGCTGGCATGTTGAGTGCAGCACTTTCACAGCATCATCTTTCAGGATTTGAAATAGCTCAACTGGAATTCCATCACCTCCATTAGCTTTGTTTGTAGTGACCCTTTAAGTCAACAAGGAAAATAATAACTACCCTGCAGGAAAATGGGTAAAAAACATGAAAAGGCATTTAGCAAAGAAAATAGAATGACCAAAAACATTCAAAGCAATGCTCAGCCTTATTTAAATTTTCACTTTTAGTGTAATCACTAGGGAAACTGCCCCTAAGATGAATACAGGTGTGGTTGCCCCAGTATAGTTTGAAGAATGAATAAACTGTGATATATTGTAATATAATGAAATATTTTACTGAGTTAGAAAGAAGAATCTGTTAAGTATAAAAGTAGATGAATTTTAATATCAGAATATTAAGTAAAAAATCAAGTTACTAAAGTATGCTACTTACATAAAATTTAAAACACTCAAAAATACCAAATGTTTCTGAATAATATACATTTAAATAAAATCTATGGCATCCCTTGTGGCTCAGGAGGTAAAGAATTCACCTGCAATGTGGGAGACCTGGGTTTGATCCCTGGGTTGGGAAGATCCCCTGGAGAAGAGAAAGGCTACCCACTCCAGTATTCTGGCCTGAGGAATTCCATGGACTGTATAGTGCATGGGGTCACAAAGAGTCAGACATGACTGAGTGACTTTTACTTCACTCTCTCATAGCTCAGTTGGCAAAGAATCCACCTCCAATGCAGGAGACCCCAATTTGATTCCTGGGTTGGAAGATCCACTGGAGAAGAGATAGGCTATCCACTCCAATATTCTTGGCCTTCCTTGGTGGCTCAGCTAGTAAAGAATCTGCCTGCAGTGTGGGAGAGCTGGGTTCAATCCCCGGGTTGAGAAGATCCCCTGGAGAAGGGAAAGGCTACCCACCTCAGTATTCTGGCCTGGAGAATGCCATGGACTACAGTCCATGGCGTCGAAAACTGCTGGGAAACTATTGAGTGACTTTCACTTTCATGCAGAATATATGTAGTAAAAAGTATGAAAAGCTGTTAAAAGTTAACTTGTTAGGTCACAAAAGCATCATAAACCTCTCTCTGAAATGGTTCTACCAGTTTTCATTCCCACTTCCAATACATGACACTTCCTGTTACTCCATTGGGGTTGTTAAGCATTTTAATTTTTGTCAATTTTAAAGAGTATGAAATGGCATCTCCTTATATAAATGTGTATTTCCCTTCCTTCTAGTAAAACTGAACATCATTTCATGGGATACCCTGGGAAAGGAGATGAAGAAATGAGATCAGGGCTTGTATTAGGTTTTTTTTTAAATCTGTGAGTAACAATTACTGCAAACTTCATAGCTTAAACTAATGCCAGTTTACTATCTTACGGTCTCTGCAAATTAGATATCCAGGCAAGGCTTTCCTAGGTTCTCTGAGCAGGGTCTCACGAGGCTGAAATCAAAGTGTTAACCACAAAGTGTTCTCTTTAGGAACCTCAGTTAGAAATAAATCTGCTTCCAAGCTCCCTCTGGTTATTGGCACAGTTCATTTCTTTGCAACTGTAGAATACAGGCGGCTTGTTTTTTCAAAGCCAGTGATGAGGAGAGAGGTTCTCAGTCTCTAGAAGTCTTTTGTCCCCTATTCCCCTTTTAAGGTGCCCCCCTCATTAAATGGTGGCTTCCCTGGTGGTTCAGATGGTAAAGAATCTGCCTGCAGTGTGGGAGAACTTGGTTCGATCCCTGGGTCAGGAAGATCCCCTGGAGAAGGAAATGGCAACCCTCTCCATTATTCTTGCCTGGGGAATTCCATGGACAGAGGAGCCTGATGGAGTACAGTCCATGGGGTCACAGAATTGGACACGACTAAGCAGCTAACTTTTATTTTTACTTCCTCATTAAATGAGGCCCAAACAGAATAATCTCCCTTTGGGTAAACTTGAGGTCAACTAGTTAGGGATTTTAATCATATCTACAAAATCCTTTAGCCTTTGCTGTGTAGCATAATCGGATTAAAAGAGGGACATTGCATCATCTTTGCCACATTCTGTCAATTAGAAAGAAGTCACAGGTTCTGCAGAGGGGACTTTACACAAGTGTGCGTCGTTGGGTACAACCCGACGGCCTGTCCACCACGGAACTAGAGTCTTCACTTTGCCTAAATTGTGTTCATTCTCAAAAACACAGAATCTAAATTTTAACATTTGTTCAGCCTTGGTATTGCGTACACAGATTTCCAGTATGTTGTTTCTGAGCTTTTCTTTATCATTGAAATAGTTCAAAATGTAAGCAACAGTAAGTTTTTAATTAACAAGTAAGCTCACCAGCAAAGCACAGTCCAAATAGACCAACAGAAAGAGAGGAGAAAGATGCAGAAAGGAGTCTGGCTCAAAGACTATAATTTTGTCTTAACATCTGATTCTGAGTCCAAAGCAGTGTCTGATGACCTTTTTTGGCCTGTTTTATAAACCACTGGGCCCATGGAGCCAATGTCTGACCTTCTTACCCAGATAACAATATGTATTTGTGTCGTGTTTTTATTTGATGGAACAGGAGATGAGTTCCTTCGGGTTACCGACTTCTGATGTTAATAGCTGGACAGTTGTTTTTCATTCCCTAAGTTGGGTTCGACTCTTTGCAACTCCATGGACTGCAGTACACCAGGCTCCTCTGTCCTACACCATTTCCCAGAGTTTGTTTTGATTCATGTCCATTGAGTCAGTGATGCTATCTAACCATCTCATCCTCTGCCAACCTCTTCTCCTTTTGCCTTCAGTCTTTCCCAGCATCAAGGAATTTTCCAGTGAGCTGGCACCTTGCATCAGGTGGCCAAATTATTGGAGCTTCAGCATCAGCATCAGTCCTTCCAATGAATATTTAGGACTGATTTTCTTTCGGATTGACTGGTTTGATCTCCTTACAGTCCAAGAGACTCTCAAGCGTCTTCTCAAGCACCATAGTTTGAAAGCTTCAATTCTTCTGTGTTCAGCCTTCTTTATGGACCAACACTCACATCTGTACACAAATACTGGAAAAACCATAGTTTTGACTATACGGACCTATAGGAAAAGTAATGCCTCTGCTTTTTAATTCTCTGTATAGGTTTGTCATAGCTTTTCTTCCAAGGAGCCAATGACTTTTAATTTCATGGCTTCAGTCACCATCTGCAGTGATTTTGCCCAAGAAAATGAAATCTGTCACAGCATCTGATTTTCCCCTTTTATTGGCCACAAAATGATGGGACAGGATGCCATGAGCTTAGTTTTTTTAATGTTGAGTTTCGAGCTAGGTTTTTCACTCTCCTCTTTCACCCTCATCAGGAGGCTCTTTAGTTCCTAAGGCATCACCTACATATATGAGGTTGTTGATACTTCTCCAAGTGATCTTGATTCCAGCTTGTGATTCATCCAGTCTGGCATTTTGCATGATGTACTCTGCATACAAGTTGAATAAACAAAGTGACAACATACAGCCCACGTACTCCTTTCCCAAGTTTGAACCAGGCAGTTCTTCCATGGCATTCAAAGATCATGGCATCCAGTCACATCACTACATAGCAAATAGATAGGGAAACAATGGAAACAGTGACAGAGTTTATTTTCTTGGGCTCCAGAATCACTGCGGACAGTGATTGCAGCCATGAAATTAACAGATGCTTGCTCCTTGAAAGAAAAGCTGTTACAAACCTAGACAGCATGTTAAAAAGCAGAAACATTACTTTGCCAACAGAAGTTCATATAGTCAAAGCTATGGTTTTTCTAGTAGTCACGTACAGGTGTGAGAGTTGGACCACAAAAAAGGCTGAGCACTGAAGAATTGATGCTTTTGTACTGTGGTGTTGGAGAAGACTCTTGAGAATCCCTTGGACAGCAGGGAAACCAAACCAGTCAATCCTAAAGGAAATCAGTCCTGAATATTCATTGGAAGGATTGATGCTGAAGCAGAAGCTCNTGATGCTTTTGTACTGTGGTGTTGGAGAAGACTCTTGAGAATCCCTTGGACAGCAGGGAAACCAAACCAGTCAATCCTAAAGGAAATCAGTCCTGAATATTCATTGGAAGGATTGATGCTGAAGCAGAAGCTCCAGTACTTTGGCCACCTGATGCGAAGAGCTGACTCATTGGAAAAGACCCTGATACTGGAAAAGATTGAAGGCAGGAGGAGAAGGGGACAACAAAGGACAAGATGGTTGGATGGCATCATCAACTCAATGTGCATGAGTTTGAGCAGACTCCAGGAGATTGTGAGCAACAGGGGAGCCTGGTGTGCTGCAGTCCATGGGGTTGCAAAGAGTTGGACATGACTGAGTGACTGAACAACAGCAACAACAGTTCTTCCATGTCCAGTTCTAACTGTTGCTTCTTGACCCACATATAGGTTTCTCAGGAGATAGGTAAGGTGGACTGTTTCACCCATCTCTTTAAAACTTTACCATAGTTTATTGTGATTTGCACAGTCAAAGACTTTAACATAGTCAATGAAGCAGAAGTAGATATTTTTCTGGAATTCCCTTGCTTTCTTCATGATCAGACAAATGTTGGCAATTTGATCTCTGGTTCCTCTGCCTCTTCAAAACCCAGCTTGTACATCTGGAAGTTCTCAGTCCATGTACTGCTGAAGCCTAGCTTGAAAGATTTTGAGCATAACTTTGCTAGCATGTGAAATGAGTGCAATTGTATGGTAGTTTGAACATTCCTTTTCATTGCCCTTCTTTGGCAATGGAATGAAAAACTGACCTTTTCAAGTCCTGTGACCGCTGCTGAGTTTTCCAATTTGCTGACATATTGAGTACAGCAGTTTAACAGCACCACCTTTTAGGATTAGAAATAGCTCAACTGGAATTCTATCATATTCTATAGCTTTGTTTGTAGTGATACTTCCTAAGACCCACTTGACTTCACACTCCAGGTGTCTGGCTCTAGGTGAGTGATCATACCATCCTGGTTATCTGGGTCATTAAAACCTTTTTTGTATAGCTCCTGTGTGTATTCTTGCAACCTGTCCTTAATATCTTCTGCTTCTGTTAGATCTTTACAGTTTCTCTCCTTTATTGTGTCCATCCTTGCATGAAATGTTCCCTTGGTATTTCCAGTTTTCTGGAAGAGATCCCTAGTCTTTCCCATTCTATTGTTTTCCTATATATTTCTTTTCCTCTTTTTATATAATTATTTATACATTGATAATTAAAGAAGCAGCAGTACAGTTGCTTAATAGTAACCTAATGCAGGAGAAGGCAATGGCACCCCACTCCAGTACTTTTGCCTGGAAAATCCTATGGATGGAGGAGCCTTGTAGGCTGCAGTCCATGGGGTCTCTAAGAGTCAGATACGACTGAGCGACTTCACTTTCACTTTTCACGTTCATGCATTGGAGAAGGCAATGGCAACCCACTCCAGTGNGCCTGGAAAATCCTATGGATGGAGGAGCCTTGTAGGCTGCAGTCCATGGGGTCTCTAAGAGTCAGATACGACTGAGCGACTTCACTTTCACTTTTCACGTTCATGCATTGGAGAAGGCAATGGCAACCCACTCCAGTGTTCTTACCTGGAGAATCCCAGGGACGGGGGAGCGTGGTGGGCTGCCATCTATGGGGTCGCACAGGGTCGGACACGACTGAAGTGACTTAGCAGCAGCAGCCTGATGCAATGGATAAGATTGCTTGACAGTATTCTAACCTATACACCAATGAATGGATCTTTATGCAGTGTGTATGGCACATAGTATTATAGTCACATTTATAATATTAAATTTTTGTTACATTCCCCCCAAAAAATATCTGTGATAATAGGCCGATAGGCAGTTTCTCTACTTACAAGAGAGAGAGGCATACTGTATGGTAATGTAATTCTTTGAAAACAAATTTATTTGCATTGCTCATTTAAGAAGGCTGCCTTGTGTCTCCTTGCTGTTCTCTGGAACCCTGCGTTCAGTTGGGTATTAAGTTGTCGCCTCTTCTTAATCTCTTCTGCTTCTTTTAGGTCCTCACCATTTCTGTCCTTTATTGTGTCCATTCTTGCTTGAAATGTTTGTTCCCTTGATTTCTCCAGTTTTCCTGAAGAGCTCTCTATCTTTCTCATTCTATTGTTTTCCTCTATTTCTTTGCATTGTTCAATTAAGAAGGCTTTCTTATCTCTTCTTGCTTTTCTCTGGAACTCTGCAAATGGACATATCTTTCCCTTTCTCCCTTGCCTTTCACTTCTCTTATTTTCTCAGCTATTTGTAAAGCCTCCTCAGACAACCAGTTTGCCTTCTTGCATTTCTTTTTCTTTGGGATGGTTTTNTCTCTGGAACTCTGCAAATGGACATATCTTTCCCTTTCTCCCTTGCCTTTCACTTCTCTTATTTTCTCAGCTATTTGTAAAGCCTCCTCAGACAACCAGTTTGCCTTCTTGCATTTCTTTTTCTTTGGGATGGTTTTGGTCACTGCCTCCTGTACAGTGTTAGGAACCTCTGTCCTTAGTTCTTCAGATACTCTGTCTACCAGATCTAATCCTTTGAATCTCTTCATGACCTCCACCATATAATCATAGGAGATTTGCCAGGTCATACCTGAATGACCTAGTGGTTTTCCCTAGTTTCTTCAATTTAAGCCTGAGTTCTGCAATAAGGAGCTCATGATCTGAACCACAGTCAGCTCCAGGTCTTGTTTTTGCTGATTGTATAGCGCTTCTCCTTCTTTGGCTGCAAAAAATATAATCAATCTGATTTCGGTATTAACCATCTGGTGACGTCCATGTGTAGAGTCATCTCTTGGGTCATTGGCAGAGAATATGTGCTATAATCAGCATGTTCTCTTAACAAAACTCTTTTAGCCTTTGCTCTGCTTCATTTTGTACTCCAAGGCCAAACTTGGTTGTTATTCTGGCTATCTCTTGACTTCCTGCTTCTGTATTCCAATCCTCTGATAAAAAGGGCATCTTTTTTTGATGTTAGTTCTAGAAGGTCTTGTAGGTTTTCATAGAAGTGGTCAACTTCGGCTTCTTTGACATCAGTGGTTGGTGCATAGACTTGGAGTCCTGTGATGTTGAATGGTTTGCCTTGGAAACGAACTGAGATCATTCTGTCATTTTTGAGGTTGCACCCAAGTACTGCATTTCAGACTCTGTTGTTGACTCTGAGGGCTACTCCATTCCTTCTAAGGGATTCTTTCCCACAGTAGTAGATATAATGGTCATCTGAGTGAAATTCTCCCATTCCCATCCATTTTAGACCACTGATATCCTAAGATGTCGATGTTCAGCTTTGCTATCTCTTGCTTGAGTACGTCCAATTTACCTTGACCCATGAGCCTAACATACCAGGTTCCTATGTAATATTGTTCTTACAGCATCGGACTTTACTTTCACCACCAGGCACACCCACAAGTGAGCGCCCTTTCTGCTTTGGCCCAGCGTCTGCATTCTTTCTGGAGTTATTAGTAATTGCCCTCCACACATGGGGATTACCAGGTGGCACAGTGGTAAAGAATCCACCTGCCAATGCAGGAGATGCATGAGATGCGAGTTCCATCCCTGGGTTGGGAAGAGCCCCTGGAGAAGGAAATGACAACCTGCTCCAGTATTCTTGCCTGGAAAATTCTACGGACAGAGGAACTGGCAGGCTACAGTCCATAGGGTCTCCAAGAATCAGGCAGGGCTGAGCGACTATACTCATGCATGCTTCCCCAGTAGCATATTGGACTCCCTTGCGACCTGCAGGGGCTCATCTTCCCGTGTCTTTTTGCCTTGTCATACTGGTCATGGGGTTCTCCAAGCAAGAATACTGGGTTGGTTGCCATTTCCTCCTCTAGTGGACCATGTCTTGTCAACACTCTTCACAGTTCTGTCCGTCCCGGGTGGCCCTGCACAGGATCGTAGCTTCACTGAGTTGCTCCAGCTCCTTCACTGTGATCTTGAAGGGGAGTAACGATAGCATCTGGCTTATTCTCAGAGCTGTAATCTAAGAGCCGCTGTAAATCTGTGATAACCAGGGCCCAGGATCATCAAACACATTTTTGGGTCACTTTCTTGCAAAATGAGAATTAACCCCACCTCTGGTAACTTGTTGACAAGGTGACAGGAATAGATGGTATCAGGCAAAAACATCTGGCGACTTAAGTCCATGACCAAGCTCTAAAAGTACATTTACTTTACTAGGAGTTAGCAAAGCAAACACGTTTCAACAAGATCTGAACAGACTGGAGGTTTGAATTATCCAAACATATTTTGGTGCCAGGAGAAAACACGTGGAGTGGTTTACGCAACTCAAAGAATAGAAGGTCTGAGTGTATTTTTGAGCAGGAGAGGAGAAACCAGCCCTTTTCTAGAAAACTAAGGAATGGTGAAGATATTAATTCCTGATTTAACATTTTCAAGCTGTCTCTTCCTTGACCCCCCCACCCAATTATTCTAAAGTGGTTTGCCATTTTATTTGCATTTACTTTAAATTGTTTCATTTTGTTTGTTTTAATTCTTTCATAAAAAATATCCAGTGGAAATAGACACAGAGAACATTAGAAGAACCTTCTGAAAAATAACTTATCAGCCTTCTCAGCTCCATCCTTAGGAGGATGGAGGGGATAAAAGTACTCCATCTCTAGGCATAAATGGAACACAGAAAAAAATCACATTGTGTGTGCCCCTCTGTTGATTTCTGTATGAGTTCGGTTTTATTTGAACAAGGACTGTCTTGATTGGGAAAAAAGGTTGTAACAGGGCACTGGTGGCAGAGGAAGGACTCCATAAGGGAAGCTGTGGTCCCACCTGCCTAAGCTGAGTGTTGGGTAGAGGATTTGCACGTTGACTGTAATTCTGTATTTCTGTGTGTTTCAGGCGCTTCACTCTGTGAGGCACTTGTACTTGTCNTGTAACAGGGCACTGGTGGCAGAGGAAGGACTCCATAAGGGAAGCTGTGGTCCCACCTGCCTAAGCTGAGTGTTGGGTAGAGGATTTGCACGTTGACTGTAATTCTGTATTTCTGTGTGTTTCAGGCGCTTCACTCTGTGAGGCACTTGTACTTGTCTCCTCCTGCTGGCAGCTTTGCTCAGTCATTCCTCTGACAACACTCTGCTGCTGCTGCTGCTGCTAAGTCACTTCAGTCGTGTCCGACTCTGTGCGACCCCATAGACGGCAGCCCGCCAGGCTCCCCCGTCCCTGGGATTCTTCAGGCAAGAATACTGGAGTGGGTTGCCATTTCCTTCTCCAATGCATGAAAGTGAAAAGTGAAAGTGAAGTTGCTCAGTCTACATATCTATTACTCTGCTAACAAGCTATCTCAAAATTTAGCAGTTTGGAACTTTTTTTTTCTGTTTTATTTTACTTTTTTTGCTGTTATTTTTTAAATTAATTAATTTATTTTAATTGGAGACTAATTGCTTAACAATATTGTGGTGGTCTTTGCTATACATTGACATGCATCAGCCACGGGTGTAAATGTGTCTCCCCATCCTGAACCCCCCTCCCACCTCCCTCCCCACCTCATCGCTCTGAGTTGTCCCAGAACACCAGCTTTGAGTGCCCTGCTTCATGCATCAAACTTGCACTGGTGATCTATTTCACATGGTAATATACATGTTTCAATGCTATTCTCTCAAATCATCCACCCTCTCCTCCCTCAGAGTCCAAAAGTCTGTTCTTTATATCTGTGTCTCTTTTGCTGTCTTGAATATAAGGTCATCATTACCATCTTTCTAAATTCCATATATATGTGTTAATATACTGTATTGGTGTTTCTCTTTCTGACTTACTTCACTCTGTATAATTAGCTCCAGTTTCATCCACCTCATTAGAACTGACTCAAATGCATTCTTTTTAATGGCTGAGTAATACTCCATTGTGTATGTGTACCACATCTTTCTTAACCATTCGTCCGCTGATGGACATCTAGGTTGCTTCCGTGTCCTGGCTATTATAAACAGTGCTGCGATGAACATTGGGGTACACATGTATATTTCAATTCTGGTTTCCTCAGTGTGTATGCCCAACAGTGGGATTGTTGGGTTGTATGGCAGTTCTATTTCCAGTTTTTAAAGGAATCTCCACACTGTTCTCCAGAGTGGNGAGAAAAACCTAAAAGAGTGCTCCTTCCTTTGAATATTGTTATTTATGGACATTTAACTTGAAAATGAGGTGATCTTTTAGCCTGAAGATAAAACCAAAACACATGGAAGACAATCATATAGAAGTGAACCCAGAGATTTTGATCATACTGTGAGTAAAATCTTGTTTATTGAGATAACAAAGTGCTTTAACATTTAAACCAGTCGATTTGAAGTCCTCTACTATTTACTGCCCAAGTCATTCTAATTTGGAGTTCATAAGCCTAATGCATCATCAAAATCAGGAGAGACTAATCACACTACTTATATGCCAACAGATTATATTATGTGGCATTCCCTCCCTTTTGATCCCTCTCTCAAGAAATAGCTAATTCTAAATTTTTATGACAGTATAAAGAGCCAAAGATAATAAAAACAATCTTGAGGATGAACCAAGGTACAGAATTTACACAACCTCATATCAAGACTTATTTTAAACACTGTGGTCTTGATACATGGAAAGGCAGTTAAACCAGTGGGACAGAACAGAGTCCGTAAAGAGATAGACAGTTGTTCAACTTATGACCAGTTACTCTACACTGCAGAGACATTACTTTGCCAACAAAGGTCCATCTAGTCAAAGCTATGGTTTTTCCAGTAGTCATGTATGGATGTGAGAGTTGGACTATAAAGAACGCTGAGCACCGAAGAATTGATGCTTTTGAACTGTGGTGTTGGAGCAGACTCTTGAGAGTCCCTTGGACAGCAAGGAGATCCAACCAGTCCATCCTAAAGGAAATCAGTCCTGAATATTCATTCAAAGGACTGACGCTGAAGCTGAAACTCCAATACTTTGGCCACCTGATGTGAAGAAATGACTCATTTGAGAAGACCCTGATGCTAGGAAAGATTGAAGGGGAGGAGAAGGGGACGACGGGAGATGAGATAGTTGGATGGCATTACTGACTCGATGGACATGAGTTTGAGCAAGCTCCTGGAGATGGTGAAAAACAGGGAAGCCTGGCATGCTGCAGTCCATGGGGTCACAAAGAGTCAGACACAACTAAGCGACTGAACAACTCTATACTGCAATAGGGTAAGATGGTATTTTGAACAAATGGTATATGGATATCCATTCGGAAAACTTAGATGGAATTTGAAAACCTATGTAGAAAAAAACAATTTAAATGTGCATCTCACATCATCTACAAAAATTGACTCCTGGGACGCACTATATAGATCTAAACATGAAAGACCAATAAAGCTTTTAGAATGTAATCTAGGAGAGTGTCTTCATGACCTTGGCGTAGGCAAATATTTTTTAATGAATCACTGAAACCATAAAGGGAAAGGTTGATTAATAGGTCTGTATTAAAATTAAGATCTAAAAGCACCATCAAGAGAGGGAAAAGTTAAGCTGCAAATGGTCAGATGCATATCTGACAAAGATCTTTAGAAGATAGAAGACCTCAGATACAAGATATACAAAAAATATATAAGGAATTCCTACAAAGCAATGAGAAAAACACAGTCTACCTAATAAGAAAATGCACAAAAGGTATAAAAATAGACACTTCCCAAAGGGATATTCAGAAGGCTAATTAATACTGACAAGATGTTCAACATTATTAGTCATTAGGGAAATGCAAATAAGAACAACAGCGAATATCAGATGAATCAGAATGACTAAAACTAAAAAAAAGTACTTGCAATGAAACAGTACATGTGCATATGAGGAGCAACTGAAACTCTCATGTACTGCTGATAAGAGTGTAAATTAGAAAACTGTTTGGTCTTTTCTACTAAAACTGAACATAACTGTACCTTCTGACCAGAGATTTTCTAACAAATGTTTAACATTTTCCAAGTGGATATCCAACATAAATGTTGATTGATATTTTTATGTTCACAAGTAAAAGAAAGTGAAACCAAAAACACATGTTTTGAAGCTTCACTCACTTGTCAATAACAGGAACAATTGTTTGCTGAATTGAATAATGGTTTTCAAATATTCAAAAATATTCTCTCTATTTTTATGCTATAACAATCTAGTGACTACTGTTATGATACACATTTACACTTCCATCTTTATAAGTTTTGATGATCAACAAAACACTTAAGTCCTGATTTTTAGTAATTGCCAGTTTCTATGGTGTGTTTATTGCCACCAAAACCAGTGTAATGCTACCTACCTGATGCTCTTGAATGAAGAGTTGAGAAGAGATACATAGTAACACATTATATTATATTCTATCATACAGACACAATAAATGCAAATAACATCCAGAGCATAGATAATAGCAAAATGTAGTGACGTACAGAAATACGTACATATGTTCTCTAAAAGACATGCACAAAAAACCTCGACTAGCCAAAGCAATCTTGAGAAAGAAAAATGGAGCTGGAGGAATCAACCTGCCTGACTTCAGACTATACTACAAAGTTACAGCATCAAGACAGTATGGTACTGGCACAAAGACAGAAATACAGATCAATGGAACAAAAGAGAAAGCCCAGAGATAAATCCACACACCTATGGACACCTTATCTTTGACAAAGGAGACAAAAATAAACAATGGAGAAAAGATAATCTCTTTAACAAGTGGTGCTGGAAAAACACCAATACAGTATATAAATGCATATATATGGAATTTAAAAAGATGGTAATAATAACCCTATATGCGAGACAGCAAAAGAGACACAGATACAATGAACAGGCTTTTGGACTCTGTGGGAGAAGGCGAGGGTGGGATGATTTGAGGGAATAGCATTGAAACATGTATATTACCATTTGTGAAATAGATGACCTGTCCAAGTTCGATGCATGAAACAAGTCACTCAAAGCCAGTGCAATGGGACAACCCAGAGGGATGGGATGGGGGAAGAGGTGGGAAGGGGTTTTGGGATGGGGGACACATGTACACCCATGGCTGATTCATGTCAATGTATGGCAAAACCCACCACAATATTGTAATTAGCCTCCAATAAAATTTAATTAATTATTTTTTTAAAAGACATGCACAATAATTTTTATTGAAGCACTATTCTTAATAGTCAAATGTTAGAAATAACCCAAAAGTTCATCTAAGATAGAACAAAAAAGTAAATTGTTGCATTTTCATACCAGAGTATGAGTCAGCAGTAAAAATGAACCACTCACTGCTTCAGCAGCCTCAACAAATAGGAAACAGAGTCAGGTACAGATGCATATATTCTGACTAAAACCAGACTAATTAATCTGTAGTGATTAAAAAAATTATTTTTAAGTTATTTTTAGAGATGGAGTAGGGTTGGAAGTGACTTGGAGGTGTCTTTAGAGGAGCACCTAGAGTGCCGACCAACTTTGGTTTCTTTTTCTATTTCTGGCCCCACAAATAGGTTCACTGAGTAAAATGTCATTGAGCAGAGCCCTTCATGCTGATATGTATGTATGATATACCTTATGAGAAAGGATACATTTTTTTGAAAATCACTTCGAGGAGTGATTTTTCTCACCGCATATGCCCTCCAGCAGAGAATGTTACGTGATACCCCACTTTGAAAGAAAATGAACTGATTTTAAAACAAGTTATTGGAAAAGGTAGAGATGAGGAGCTGCTTAAAGTCGAGTCTCTGGATGAAAGGAAAGCATACCCTGGCCTTCGGAACATCTTTCCCAGGGAGTGAAAAGTGCTTTGTTGTAAAGATCTATGCGGTTCTAAAAAAAACTTGTGGGGCTTCCCAGGTGGCACTAGTGATAAAGAACCCTCTTGACAACGCAGGAGATGCGGGTTTGATCCCTGGGTTGGGAAGATCCCCTGGAGGAGGGCATGGCAACCTACTCCAGTATTCTTGCCTGGAGAATCCCCATGGACAGAGGAGCCTGGCGAGCTATGGTCCATGGGTTTGCAAAGAGTCAGACATGACTGACGTGACTTAGCATGTACACACAAGGAAAACCTGTATGATAAATAAGATTATATAAAATTAAAGTTCAAGGAAAGCAATAGAAACCAGCTAAGAATGGTCAAGGATCCCATTTTTATTGATTTTCTCAGGGATTCCAGACAGTGTGGGGTCTACGTGGGATCTTCGTGTCGTAAACAAGGGAGATGGCTTCAATAAATCTACTAGAACATCATTGGCTCCTTGTGCAGAGTATGCTGATTTGGGGTTTGAGACCTTTCAGGAATGGTGACTTTACCTTCCCAGACTTTGTCTTACTTCAGGTTTTGTATCATAAAAGCTTCCCAGATGGCTCAATAGTAAAGAATCTGCCTGCCAGAGCAGGTGACACAGGAGACGTGGGTTGAATCCCTGGGTCGGAAAGATCCCCTGGAGCAGTAAACAGCAACCCACTCCAGCACTCTTGCCTGGACAATCCCTTGAACAGAGGAGCCTGGAGATCTACAGTCCATAGGGTCACAAAGAGTCAGACATGAGTGAATGACTGAGCACGCATGCACCCACACATCATAAAAGCTTTCTGCCCTCTCTAAGGTTTTGCCTAAATATATAAATTTTTCTTCCTAGTGTTTTGGCTGTGTTTACTTATAATGCTGAGAGCAAAGTCATACTCTACATAATCATTAAAATGATACAGGAAATTTCTGAAATGTGAAAGGAATCAGCCAACTACATTTTAAATAGCAGAAAACTGTTCAGGAAATTCTCTAAGGTCACAGTAATGATTTTAAGGCATTTAAGTCAAGTAATGGTTTTAAGTAAAAATAGAACAAAGAGTTTGGGAGACTGCCTTGTTTTGTCTGTGTTCATGAAAAGGGGGGGGCGGCATATGATCAGTATCCACCTTTTTAATCTACCCTTTTCTCGACATTTTAACTACTAAGAATCCTTTCTTAAGAACTCAATCTCCCTCTGTTCTCATGTTTTCTTAATATTCTGTACAGTAAAATAACTACACATATAAACATTGATGCAGATAATCAATAACAATCTGAACTGAAAAGTTATGTAAGATGTTTGTCAAAAAATAGGATTGGAGTTAGCAAGAAGTAAGAGTGCATGTTAAGCAAGGATTGTTCTGAAATGGTTGCATAGTTATAAATTACAACCTTGAGACCAGAAGGTTGTAGCTGGCAGCTGCTAGCAGATACTATTTTGAAAACGCTGGTGGTGTCCGCGAGTTTGATGCAGTTGAGACAATTCAGGTTCTCTGTAATGCCGAAACAGGTCTGAAACCAAATCCATAAGAGCCACCCAGCTCCATTTTGGTGGCCTGAACCAGTTACTCCATTTTGATTCTTTAAATGATTTTAAATGTGTCATCATAATTGATTCATTTGTATTTGTTTAAAAAGGTATATGGTTGCCAAGGAGAATATCTACCCAACATGAGAAAACCAGTATAGTCAAAATTATGTAATAAATTCACACCCAAGAAAAAAGATGAACGTTTTAGTTATGATAACTTTAGTTGACTAAGTGAAAAGACTTAGGCAAAATTAAAGCTTGTATGCAAATTCCTATTACTATCTCCAGTGTCTCTAGAGATCAAGGACCTCAGTTAGGAACCACAACTGTGCTGTTGTTTAGCCACTCACTCATGTCTGACTCTTTTCGACCCCATGGACTACAGCACGCCTGGCTTCTTTTCCTTCACTGTCTCCTGGAGCTTGCTCAAACTCGTGTCCATTGAGTCACTGATACTATCCAGCCATCTCGTCTTCTTGTAGTCCCCTTCTCCTCCTGCCTTCAACCTTTCTCAGCATCTTTTCTAATGAGTCGGCTCTACTGCTTTATTATTATTGCATCAAAAACTTTGGGTTGCCATTTATGTACAATGAATGCTGAGTAATTTTGAATATACTCATTAATATCTAGTCTTTAAAAAAAAGGCTTTCTCTAACATTTTTCAATCCTTTGAGTTAAAATGCAGGGAATTTTATTAAAGCATTATGTACAATGAATGCTGAGTAATTTTGAATATACTCATTAATATCTAGTCTTTAAAAAAAAGGCTTTCTCTAACATTTTTCAATCCTTTGAGTTAAAATGCAGGGAATTTTATTAAAGCATTATGTACAATGAATGCTGAGTAATTTTGAATATACTCATTAATATCTAGTCTTTAAAAAAAAGGCTTTCTCTAACATTTTTCAATCCTTTGAGTTAAAATGCAGGGAATTTTATTAAAGCATTATGTACAATGAATGCTGAGTAATTTTGAATATACTCATTAATATCTAGTCTTTAAAAAAAAGGCTTTCTCTAACATTTTTCAATCCTTTGAGTTAAAATGCAGGGAATTTTATTAAAGCATTATGTACAATGAATGCTGAGTAATTTTGAATATACTCATTAATATCTAGTCTTTAAAAAAAAGGCTTTCTCTAACATTTTTCAATCCTTTGAGTTAAAATGCAGGGAATTTTATTAAAGCATTATGTACAATGAATGCTGAGTAATTTTGAATATACTCATTAATATCTAGTCTTTAAAAAAAAGGCTTTCTCTAACATTTTTCAATCCTTTGAGTTAAAATGCAGGGAATTTTATTAAAGCATTATGTACAATGAATGCTGAGTAATTTTGAATATACTCATTAATATCTAGTCTTTAAAAAAAAGGCTTTCTCTAACATTTTTCAATCCTTTGAGTTAAAATGCAGGGAATTTTATTAAAGCATTGTGGGCATTTTCCCATTACTCAGTGCTTCATATTCATTTTCTGAGTTGGCTGCACTTGCAGGATTCACCTCACCACCTGACTTTGCTTGGTTAACAATGCACGGGCAGCAAAAAAGGGGAAAAACATCTTACCCTTGTCTAGTAAGTAGCTGCATGAGTTAGAGGTCAGAATGGTTATCTGCAGTTAGGTATGGGATGATACGCTGCTGCTGTGTGTGAACTCAGTCATGTTCAACTCTTTGTGACCCAGCAGACTGTAGCCCACCAGGTTTCTCTGTCCCTGGGATTTCCTAGGCAAGAATACTGGAGTGGATTACCATTTTCTCCTCCAGATCTTCTTGATCCAGGGATCAAACCCATGTCTTCTGCATTGGCAGACATATTCTTTACCTCTGAGCCACCCTGGGAAGCCCATGGAATTCTATACTAAATGATGATTGCCCACACTGGGCCTGTGTCTCCTTAAAGATAGCGATAGCACTTACTATCACTGAGAGGCCACAAAGCACTTTTCTAGATCTTTGTCACAACCCTCAGATGGACATCGAGGCATGTATTACTATTCTCAGTATGTGTATGAAAATGTAGGCTAGACATTTGTCCAGAGTTTCTGACCCCTAACTCTGAGCTCTGTCCACTATGACAGAATGCTGCCCTGGAGATAAGTAAGGGTTTTTTGGTGTTGTTATGGGTTGAACTGTATCCTCCCAAAAGATATGGTGAAGTTCTAACCTCTGCGAAAAGAGAAAAACCATGTGAAAACAGGCAGGGATTGTAGGATGCAGCTGTAAGCCAAGGAACCCCAAGGACTGAAGGCTACTATCAGAAGCTAGGAGGAGGCAAGGCAGGACTCTCCTCAGAGTCTCAGAGGAAGAACAGCCCTGTTGACATCTTGATTTCAGACTTCTAGCCTCCAGAACTGCAAGAAAGTAAAATCCTGTTGTTTTGAGTCACCCAGTTTGTGGAACTCTTACAGAAACTTAAGAAGACAAATACAAGTGTGAATGCTAAAATTTTAGTTAAAGGCAAGAAGCATGGAGACTAATTATTTCCCTGTAATGAGATTCTAACTCACAAATGAGCTGGGACATTTATACAAGCTTTGACATAAGGGGGAAAAAAAAGATATTTTATGCAAACTACTTCTCAATTGTGGTTGTATCTTTTTGTACCTCACTATCAAAAAAACCTCCTCATGGGAGATAAAACCTCAATGTGTCCCCCAGCTCCTCTGAAATCACACCCTTTCCTGCAGAGGTGATCTAATACTTTGTACAAAATATTCCTAGCTTTTGTTGGAGACTTGAGAGATGGGCCAGTGTCAATCTAAAAATGGCAGTGTTGTTGGCATTCATGCTTACTGGGCAACAAACTCTAGACAGCAACTTAAAAAAAGGATGAAGAAGAAAAATCACCTTGTTCTGCTAATGCTATAAAAATAAAACACAGGGGACTTCCCTGGTGGTCCAGTGGCTAAGACTCCGTATTCCCAATGCAGGGGGCCTGGATTTGATCCCTGGTCAGGGTACTAGATTCCACATGCGGCAACTAAGAGTTTGCATGCCGCAACTTATAATCTGGTGCAGCCAAATAAATAAAATTAAAAATAAATATAAAAAAATAAAACATAAAAATATTTCCAGCTGAGACCTGGTGAATTTCTGAATCTTGCTCCACAGAAAACTAGCCCACAAACTACTCCTTAGAAGGGGAGAGATGGTTAGTCATCCTGGGCTTCCCTGGTAGCTCAGTTGGAAAGAATCCACTTGCAATGCAGGAGACCCTGGTTTGATCCCTGGGTTGGGAAGATCCACTGGGGAAGGGATACGCTACCCACTCCAGTATTCTTGGGCTTCTCTGGTGGCTCAGCTGGTAAAGAATCTGCCTGTAATGCAGGACACCTGGGTTTGATCNCCACCTGACTTTGCTTGGTTAACAATGCACGGGCAGCAAAAAAGGGGAAAAACATCTTACCCTTGTCTAGTAAGTAGCTGCATGAGTTAGAGGTCAGAATGGTTATCTGCAGTTAGGTATGGGATGATACGCTGCTGCTGTGTGTGAACTCAGTCATGTTCAACTCTTTGTGACCCAGCAGACTGTAGCCCACCAGGTTTCTCTGTCCCTGGGATTTCCTAGGCAAGAATACTGGAGTGGATTACCATTTTCTCCTCCAGATCTTCTTGATCCAGGGATCAAACCCATGTCTTCTGCATTGGCAGACATATTCTTTACCTCTGAGCCACCCTGGGAAGCCCATGGAATTCTATACTAAATGATGATTGCCCACACTGGGCCTGTGTCTCCTTAAAGATAGCGATAGCACTTACTATCACTGAGAGGCCACAAAGCACTTTTCTAGATCTTTGTCACAACCCTCAGATGGACATCGAGGCATGTATTACTATTCTCAGTATGTGTATGAAAATGTAGGCTAGACATTTGTCCAGAGTTTCTGACCCCTAACTCTGAGCTCTGTCCACTATGACAGAATGCTGCCCTGGAGATAAGTAAGGGTTTTTTGGTGTTGTTATGGGTTGAACTGTATCCTCCCAAAAGATATGGTGAAGTTCTAACCTCTGCGAAAAGAGAAAAACCATGTGAAAACAGGCAGGGATTGTAGGATGCAGCTGTAAGCCAAGGAACCCCAAGGACTGAAGGCTACTATCAGAAGCTAGGAGGAGGCAAGGCAGGACTCTCCTCAGAGTCTCAGAGGAAGAACAGCCCTGTTGACATCTTGATTTCAGACTTCTAGCCTCCAGAACTGCAAGAAAGTAAAATCCTGTTGTTTTGAGTCACCCAGTTTGTGGAACTCTTACAGAAACTTAAGAAGACAAATACAAGTGTGAATGCTAAAATTTTAGTTAAAGGCAAGAAGCATGGAGACTAATTATTTCCCTGTAATGAGATTCTAACTCACAAATGAGCTGGGACATTTATACAAGCTTTGACATAAGGGGGAAAAAAAAGATATTTTATGCAAACTACTTCTCAATTGTGGTTGTATCTTTTTGTACCTCACTATCAAAAAAACCTCCTCATGGGAGATAAAACCTCAATGTGTCCCCCAGCTCCTCTGAAATCACACCCTTTCCTGCAGAGGTGATCTAATACTTTGTACAAAATATTCCTAGCTTTTGTTGGAGACTTGAGAGATGGGCCAGTGTCAATCTAAAAATGGCAGTGTTGTTGGCATTCATGCTTACTGGGCAACAAACTCTAGACAGCAACTTAAAAAAAGGATGAAGAAGAAAAATCACCTTGTTCTGCTAATGCTATAAAAATAAAACACAGGGGACTTCCCTGGTGGTCCAGTGGCTAAGACTCCGTATTCCCAATGCAGGGGGCCTGGATTTGATCCCTGGTCAGGGTACTAGATTCCACATGCGGCAACTAAGAGTTTGCATGCCGCAACTTATAATCTGGTGCAGCCAAATAAATAAAATTAAAAATAAATATAAAAAAATAAAACATAAAAATATTTCCAGCTGAGACCTGGTGAATTTCTGAATCTTGCTCCACAGAAAACTAGCCCACAAACTACTCCTTAGAAGGGGAGAGATGGTTAGTCATCCTGGGCTTCCCTGGTAGCTCAGTTGGAAAGAATCCACTTGCAATGCAGGAGACCCTGGTTTGATCCCTGGGTTGGGAAGATCCACTGGGGAAGGGATACGCTACCCACTCCAGTATTCTTGGGCTTCTCTGGTGGCTCAGCTGGTAAAGAATCTGCCTGTAATGCAGGACACCTGGGTTTGATCCCTGGGTCGGGAAGATCCCCTGGAGAAGGGATAGGCTACCCACTCCAGTATTCTGGCCTGGAGAATTCCATGGACTATACAGTCCATGGGGTCACAAAGAGTCAGACATAACTGAGGGGCTTTCAAGTTTCAAAACCACAGCCTTCTCTTAGGAAGATTCCCTACTCACACTTGTAAATTAAATCCTCTGAGAGATGTTAAAGTTAAAATCATAGACACAAATGTTGTAGATTATATTGTATTTCCCCAAATTACTTGATCATAAAACTCTTTTTTCATACAGCAATCACTGATATCTAGCAATGTATACTTTGAGAAACAGTGGGCGGTAATATTCTTAAATCTCACCAAGTATGTTCGAGTTTACATCATGCAGGAGAAAACAGACGTTATTTATTGTTCTTTATTTCAGTTTGGCTTACCAGAAGAGGCACACACGAAGAGCTTCATTGAATTACTGAAGATAAAGTAAGAATTCAGGGTTGTGGGGCCTATGCAATTTAGGGGAGCCCATTAAGGAAAATAATACAAAATGACCATGGAAACAACATTAAGTTTTCCTCCTCCAGCCTTGGAATAATCCCAGACAAGCGGGGCTTTCTGACTTTATGCTTCATTCACTTCACGGAAAACCCAACTCTGTTTAAATTATTGTTGGCTATATGAAATAAAATAGAAACTCAAATGAACAGTAGCATAAACAAGATAGGAATGTAGCTCTCTCTCATGCAATAGTCCAGGGATAGACACGCCAGGGGTGGTGGTGTGGCTGCATCGTGCAAGGCCCCTCTGTCTTATTACTCCTGGGTTGTCATTCCTGGGATGTTGTCTTTGGCACCAGGTCCCTGGTCAAGCAGCAGGCTTGAGGAAGGGCTGGAAGAATGGGCTTGCCCTGGAAATCAGGAACGTGCTCTGCAAAGAGCATTTAGAGCTGCTCCTTCCATCCCATCATCCAGAATTTAGTTTCATGGCCTCCCATAGCTGCTGAGGAACCTGAGAGAGGAAGGCTCTATTCTAGGTGGTCAGGTATGTCGGCTCAATGTCAAGGGATTTATTACTGTAGAAACAGACGAAGATCAGTATTGGAGCAGCTAGCATTTCGGTCTCTTTCTCTCTGACTCATTAACTTTTCCCTCCAGCCTTCTTGAGGTCTAATTGACCTCTCATTAAACTTTTAAGTCTACCAACTCAGAGCTTCACTAGCTAGCATTAATATCTTGTGAATGGAGGGACTGATGTCTCTAAAACCATCAGACCAGTCTTCGAGGTGTGTTTAGAAAAATAAAAGACTTTTTAGAAGAAAGTGAAATGAAAAGCTTCATGGGCTGCAGGGCTTCCCGCATTCTCTGTAAGCAAAAGACACTTTCCATGTCCCATGGGGCCCCAAGAAGACATGACCGAACAGGAGGTGAGGGCGGACCCGGACCGGCGCAGCTGCCAAGGCCGCTCCGTCCCCCTCCCTTGGAATCCTCGAGAACCTGGGGTGGGGGTGGGGCTGGTGGGCAGAGAGAGAGCTGAGCTGACTCCACTTGGCATTAATAAGAACCTTAACAGCTTTTTATATTTTTTCCGGGTGGAGGAAAGCAGGGGACGTAAATACTTTACTGGAAGAAGGGTTTTTGTTTTTTTTTTTTTAAGACAGAATCTGTACTTGGACTGTTGTGAAGAAAGAAAGGGAGTGGAGGATGGGCTGGGAAATATGAGTAGGTTGGTTTCTGACTCTGAGCTGTAGATTCGTATTAACAGCCCGATCTTTCTGCTCGCGAGCCTGTCAACACTTCAGCCGGCGCGGAAGGTTCCTGGGAACCGTCTTGGGCGTTTGTTTGGCAGGCGTGCCCAGGGCCAACTGGGTGCCCCTCCAGGCTGTTTGGCTTGGAACTGCTCTTTGAGGACTGCAGGGCTGGAACAAAGGGGCCCTGTTGGTTACTTCCAGATTCTGGAAGAACTCTGCTTTTAATGATAGTGTGGAGTTCATGGCATGTAAACTTCCCATACTCACAGGTTGGTTTTATTTTTTTCCTAATTTTATTTTTTTCAAGCTGAGCTTAAGAGGCATATGCTTGAATCGATTCGGCACTCACAGAAAGGGTCTGTCTACTCCACAGAGTTTAGACGCGGTTCCAGCCGGGCTGTAGCAGAAGCCTGCCCTGGTAAAACAGAGAGACACAGGGTACAGATGGTAGAGAATCGTCATTACCTTCAATGATGAACATCATTTCAGGAGTCTTTATTCGTTTGTGGAGCCTGTTCCGCGATCTTGATGAGTGTGCTATAACAGCAAAATCAGATTAAATCTAAAAAAAATAATTGTTAAAGAGGTGGAGGAAAAAAGGTTGGCAAAGCCTGAAGTTCTGGCAGGGGCTCGACAAACGTTAGGATAAAAGATTAATAGGTTCTAATTCTTTATTCAAACAAAGCTCTGTTTTTAAAAGAACATCCGATTGCAAAAATACAAACTTTGGTCATCTGATACTTTGAGTAAATGAGTATATGTAGTGTTCTACAGTGCTAATTAGGTTATACGGTGCCTTTTTAAGGTAAGCAGCAATTAATGATTGAGTATGATATGAACTGATTACAATAGACAGCCAAGTCTATTTTGGTGCATTTAAGTCCATTCTGTTGATCACCTGTATTGTTTCTGTGCATCATGTGAGACGCTGGAGTGAGGGTGAGAGATATACAGAAATGGGAAGCTGTGAATTCCTTCCCACAGCAGGTGAATTATACAGTAGGAGGAGCTAACTCAGGTCTACACATAAATATAATTTCACCATATCTTGTAATCGATGCTAAGGATGGCTACAGTTGTAATGGTAGGCTTCATTTTTGGAGACTGACTTATTGTCTGCCAGGCATTATATAATTTCAGTTCAGTTCGGTTCACTCAGTCATGTCTGACTCTTTGCGACTCCGTGGACTGCAGCATGTCAGGCTTCCCTGTCCATCACCAACTCCTGGAGCCTGCTCAAACTCATGTCATTGAGTCAGTGATGCCATCCAACCATCTCATCCTCTGTCATCCCCTTCTCCTTTCAGTCTTTCCCAGGATCAGGGTCTTTTCGAATGAGTCAGTTCTTCCCCTCAGGTGGCCAAAGGATTGGAGTTTCAGCTTCAGCCTCAGTCCTTCCAATGAATATTCAGGACTGATCTCCTTTAGGATAAACTGGTTGGATCTCCTTTCAGTCCAAGGGACTCTCAAGAGTATTCTTCAACACTGCAGTTCAAAAGCATCAAATTTTCAGTGCTCAGCTTTCTTTATAGTCCAACTCTCACATCCACACATGACTACTGGAAAAACCACATGATGTCAATCACTGTGACATGGCAACTCCCTACATAAAATACTATGAGGAAATCTAGTAATGAAAAAAGATAACTTGCTCAAGGTTAAAGCTAAAAGCCTGGGGAGCCAGGTTTCAGACTCCACCTGCTAGATCCTTGCTGTCTGCACTGTAAGACACACATCGGGCACACCAATGAAGACGTGACTGTTTCTGGTTGGGGTGATCAAAGACTGTCATAGAGAAGTGTCATCCGAGCTGGATCTTGAAGGATGTACAGTTATCTCTCAGTGCCTGCGAGAAATCGGTTCCAGGATGGATGCTCAAGTCCCTTATATGAAATGGTACAGTGTTTGCATATAACCCATGTACATCCTCCCATATACTTTCAGTCACCTCTCCGTTACTTATTGTTGTTCAGTCGCTAAGTCGTGTCTGACTCTTTGTGACCCCATGAACTACAGCACTCCAGGCTTCTACTCTGTTAATAGTTACCTGCCCTAGGTAAATTCAAGTTTTGCCTTTCCGAACTTTCTGGAATTAAAAAAATAATATCTTCCATTCACAGCTGGTCAGATTTACAGATGCAGAACCCTTGGATATGGAGGGCCCACTGTGCAGGTTTATGACAGAGTGGTGGAAGGGAATAAAATAAAGATGTGGAGACAGAAAAGTAGAGAGACTGTTTAAGGAACTTAAAAGAAGTCTAATTTAGTGGCAGTTTAGTGAGTAGAGGGAAATAAAATGGATGGGTTGGAGCTGGGTTGGAGGTGTCAAGCAGAAGTCCGATGGTGACCATTCATGTATTGAATTGGGTCCAGGGCAAAAATCCCAACTCTATGGCCTGGTTTCCTTGGAGAGTAGAATTCAACAGGAATCCAATAAGAGAGTTCAACACCCACTTTCCACCTTGTGTCTGTGCTTCCCTGTCAGGGGACCCTCAGTTCCCTCTTCTGCTCCCCACCTCTGTACAGGAGGAGGGCAGGCACCCTCATTCTTCTGCCCCCCCCCCTCAGTCCTCCACTAGCCCCATCCAGAGTAAAACCAGTGGTTTCCTGGTTGGTGAGAACATGAGCCTCCCACTGGCCACTTTTTAACTATGGTCAGAATGTCGGTGTGTTAAAGGACAGCCTCATCTGAGTCATTTCCTGTGTCCACACGGTCAGCTCTGTGCTTCCAGCCCAGGACCCTGATGGTGCTGCTGTTTAGCCTTAAGACCTTCTTCTGTCTATCTTGATGCATCTTGGTGGCTAAGTGGACTCCTGCTCATCTTAGACTCAGGGGCCAAACAAAAAGAAGCCTTTCTTAGCTTTCTTTGTGCTATGCTGTGCTCAGTTGTGTCCGACTCTTTGCGACCCCATGGACTATAGCCCACCAGGCTCCTCTGTCCACAGGGATTCTCCAGGCAAGAATACTGGAGGGGGTTGCCAGGCCCTCCTCCAGGGGATCTTCCCAGCCCAGGGACTGAACCCAGGTCTGCCACATTGAAGGTGAATTCTTTACCACCTGAGCCACCAGGGAAGCCCAAAAATACTGGAGTGGGTAGCTTATCCCTTCTCCAGGGGAACTTCCTGACCCAGGAATAGAACCAGGGTCTCCTGCATTGCAGGTGGATTCTTTACCAACCGAGCTGCCCAGGACTTAAAGCGTATTTGCCAAATCTGCCTTGAGTTGGAATGATTGAGTTCTTGCCCAGCTGTTAATAAATCGGCATCTTGTTTTCCTGTTAGTTTATTCTCATCACCAGTCCCAGGAAAGGCAGACACTTGTGAGGGGT
>SJYV01026498.1:174590-248390 GCA_006410875.1 Neotragus pygmaeus | reverse complement strand
TGGGGGGGTGCAAAACTTTCTGGCTTCATTTTTTTTTCATTCCATACCCTAAAAAAGGAAACTTTTTCAAAAATCAGTTTCATGCTGCAAATACCTATTGGGCCTGTAGCACATGTAAGAAACTGTTCTTGATGTTGGGAACCGGCGGGGCAAGGACAGGAGATAAAATAGCTTCCCTCACAGAACTGCAGTACAAAATTGCGTTGATTTAGTTTACCATAGAAGTTTAATAGAAGAATTCACTTTTTCCAGTTTACTGCAAACTCTACAAAATATCAAATGACAAATTGACTCATAAGAGCTCTTAGAAGTGAGAACTGGGTGTCTTCCAGGGGGTTACATAAGACAATACTGTTTATAAAAATGAGCTTCTTTTGTAGTTTTTCGTGATTCTGGGAGCTTCAGTTACCTTTCTCACCTCTGATAACTTTCAGAAGTCGTGCAAAAATGCTACCCAACAAGGCTTTTTTAAGCAAAAGCAGGACACTCCCCTAGTCTAGGATCCAGCTCTTTTCAAATTTCATCATAGATAACAGAAAACAAATGTTCAGAATAATTGTAAACAAACAAGTAAGAGATTTCCAGAAGCTTAAACTTTTAAAATTAGGTCTCAGAAAGTATGATTCCAATCATGAGATTTATCCCCATCTTAGAATATCATCCTTAAAACTGTGCAACTGGAAAATTCTTTGCAATGTTCTTTTTCACTGTTCAATAGCATCTTTGCCTCCTCCTGGGCATATTGTGCTACTAGACAGAATATAAACTTCATTCTTTATTACAGAAAGTATCTATAAATGTCTACAGGAATATTCTTAATAGGTTTTGCTCGTTTTAATGCTTTTCTTGTGATAATTATGAGACATTGATTCTTTGCCAAGTAGCTCCAATGTTCTGTGACTCTAGCCCAATTAATAGTTTCAAAAAGAAACTAAACCCCGGAGTTATGAGGGAGAATCAAACATGCAAAACAATGAAAAATTGAGATGGAAAACAGCAAAAGCAGATTTCCCTGCCACTTTTTGGAGAGTGGACCCCAAAATACACCTTCCCCATTTCTTCCCCATCCTTGGCTCCTTTCAGAAGCCAGATTCCCTATCAGATAAAATAAAAGCAAGCTAAACACTTAAGCGCAACTCCTATGACTTTACACATATGGATGGAGAGACACAATAGATACCTATGGAAAGGGTCTAAATGCCTGCTGGTGGAAGAGCATCAAGACATGTGAGTTTTCTAGGGTGTGCCCTTCACTGGCAGGGGTCATCAGAGACATGTTATTAGGCACTGTAGAAGAAGTTTGGCCTTTTGTACCCACCATTTTTCCCATCCCTGAAGCAAACATAGAAGGAACATTCTGCAGCTTTCCTGGGTAGGAAAGACCCAAGAAAGACACTGTAGCATTTGCTTCTCACAGGGAAGAAAGGGGACAGTGAAATGAAAAGAGGCCCATGTGCTGTTGCCATCAGAAAACACCTGTGTTACAAAGGGTGCTCCTACACCATCAGGGTGAAAATTCCTGGTTAATTCCATCTATGCCTTTAGAGAGAAGCTGGAAGGTAAGAATTAGGTTACCGTGCTCCCTGCTCCCTTCCAAGCTTCCACTGCCCCCACTTCATGTCTGTTCATGGGCACGTAAGGGAACTGGCACCTCGACCTTTGCCCAGTGAGCCACAAGAAAAGATGTGTTCTGTTATTTCCAAGAGCCATGATGTCTTCTCAAGAAGGTTACACATCAGTGGTCGCACCATCTTTAAAGACTGAACAGCGGCGTCTCTTGGTCCAGCTACACCCCTACTCTAGCTGAGACGTCATCGTCCCCTGACTGCGAGGGAGCGGCTTGCTTGCTCAGCAATGAGTCAGCCATGCTTCTAGCTCTCTGTCAGCTGTCTATTCAAGGCTTACACAAATGGCTTCTTTTAGTTCTTCAGTAGTTAGGCTTTTGTACTCTCTTAGTCCATTTGAGCTGCTGTAATAGAATCCCACAGGCTGGGTGGCTTACAAACAGCAGAAGGTCATTTCTCACATTTCTGGAGCAGAGATCAAGGCACCAGCCATGGTTGTGTTCCACCAGCTTCCTGATTCACAGCCAGCACGTTCTCTCTGTACCCACAGATGGTGGAAGGAGTGAGGGAGCTCAGGGGGATCTCTTGTAAGAACACTAATCCGATTCATGAAGGCCCCACCCTCATGACCTAAGCACCTCCCAAGGGCTCCATTGTGTAACATTGCTATGGGGTTGGGGGTGGTGGTTAGGATTTCAGCATAGGAATTTGAGGGGGATGCAGACATTCAGACCATATCATATACTTACTGTCTTCTCAGAGACTTTATTTCTTGTCTTGTATGGTAGTAGTCTTCCGAGTGGCTGAATTGTTCCGTTGTTGACTTCATTTTCTCCCTACTTGTAGCAGCCCTTGTCCTAGCCAAGCCAGTTACCCACCCATGTGGGCTTTTTAAGAATACCTGACCCACTCTAAGTTTGCCAGTTACCATGGGCTTTTATTTTGTGTATTTCCTGCTTTTCTCCTGAGGACTACTCTTAGCTTTAAGAGTTCTTTTTCAGCTCACGTTGCCGGATGCCATTTGCTCCTAAAACAGCTAAGCCTTGACCTTACTTGCTTGCTCAAAAATCTGGCTTTCTCTTGACACGGTGTCTTTGATTGGACACTTAGTCTATTCTTTTTCCACTTTTGCTCTTTTTACCACCATCTAAACTCTGGTTTGAGAAAACTAAATCTGATAGCTGAAAAGAGCACTTAAAAATTCATTAATTGGGTTCTCATTTACAACTGTGTTGTGTTTTTCTGCCTTTTCTAAAATTAATATTGCTTCTTGTGAATTCATGAATTTATTTGAATACTTTTGCTTTTGTTTGATTTTCATACATCTTACATTTTCAAGCAGTTAACATTTTTGCATAATGATACTGATAAAGCTTGATATCATCCCTAAACAATTAAATTATTAACTTAAAACTGAGGTTTAGATAGAATTCTGTTTCCTTCATTTGCTAATAGCCTATCGTAAGAACATAGGAATTTGAACTGAGTCATGCCAGGGTCAATCCATAACAGTGTTCAGCTATGAATAGCTACTTCAAGCAACATGCAATGGTAATTTGTAACTGTGCTACCTAACAAACTTTAAAAGTAATTATATCCCAGAAGGATAATAACCAGTTTATAGTCCTTTTAGTCATAAACTTGTCCATGTCTTTTATGATTCTGTTTGTATTTACTAAGAGAACCACTTCTGCTGTGAACATCAGTGAGCTCTCTCTTTGGCTGTATCAAATAGACATAGGTACAGAAATGATGGAGGGGGAATAAATTTTATTATTCATGCTAATAAAATGTAATTAAAGTATGGTTCGATCCAGAAAAGTAACTGTAAGATATGTTATATGTTTGTTGCCTGAAGTGTGAGGTATGGGAAAGAATAAAGACCTCAAAGACAGATCCAAAGACATGTCCTTTCCTATTTTCATGACCTCCCTGAACCTGTTTATTTAATCTGTTAAGAAAAAGAAAAAGTTAATATTTATCTTTAAGGTCTGTTGCGTCAAGGCTGTATATTGTTACCCTGCTTATTTAACTTATGTGCAGAGTACATCATGAGAAACGCTGGACTGGAAGAAACACAAGCTGGAAGAAATATCAATAACCTCAGATATGCAGATGACACCACCCTTATGGCAGAAAGTGAAGAGGACTAAAAAGCCTCTTGATGAAAGTGAAAGTGGAGAGTGAAAAAGTTGGCTTAAAGCTCAACATTCAGAAAACAAAGATCATGGCATCCAATCCCATCACTTCATGGGAAATAGATGAGGAAACAGTGGAAACAGTGTCAGACTTTATTTTGGGGGGCTCAAAAATCACTGCAGATGGTGATTGCAGCCATGAAATTAAAAGACACTTACTCCTTGGAAGAAAAGTTATGACCAACCTAGATAACATATTCAAAAGCGGAGACGTTACCTTGCCGACTAAGGTCCGTCTAGTCAAGGCTTTGGTTTTTCCTGTGGTCATGTATGGATGTGAGAGTTGGACTGTGAAGAAGGCTGAGCACCGAAGAATTGATGCTTTTGAACTGTGGTATTGGAGAAGACTCTTGAGAGTCCCTTGGACTGCAATGAGATCCAACCAGTCCATTCTGAAGGAGATCAACCCTGGGATTTCTTTGGAAAGAATGATGCTAAAGCTGAAACTCCAGTATTTTGGCCACCTCATGCGAAGTATTGACTCACTGGAAAAGACTCTGATGCTGGGAGGGATTGGGGGCAGGAGGAGAAGGGGACGACCGAGGATGAGATGGCTGGGTGGCATCACGGACTCGATGGATGTGAGTCTGAATGAACTCCTGGAGTTGGTGATGGACAGGGAGGCCTGGCGTGCTGCAATTCATGGGGTTGCGAAGACTCGGACATGACTGAGTGACTGAACTGAACTGTTAGAGTTAAAATAATAACAAATGAACTCAGTACGTAGTAAGAAGTTAATATATGAAAGTAATAATTAGTAGTAATACTAATTTGATATATCTCAATTGAAAATATTCTTTGCATTAAAAAAATGAAGAAGGGATACTAAAGAATTAGAGTTATATTTGATCTTGGCAACATATAGGCAGAACTGTCAAAAGGAACATGGTCTAAACCTGCACTAATACAAGAGACACCAGCCTCATGTAGTTATTTATACTTAAAAATTTAAATTAAATCTGTGGTTGTACTAGCCACAGTTTAAATGCTCAGAAGCCAAATGTTGCCAGTGGCTACCATACTCAATAGAACAAATAGGCAATATTTCCATCATTGCAGAAAGCTCTGTTGGGCAGTGCTGGTCTGGACCCAGAGATTCTCTGTAGGCTTCACTGCTCCTATCCAAAGGCAACAGTCTGGAATTAGGCAGCCTCTCACGTTGCAGGGAACTGGCCAATGCTAGTTTCTAGTTCCCCGGCCCCACCATGTTAACGGCTTCTCGGTCTCTGCTACCGTGTCCCGAGGCACAAAGCACTGAGGCACATTTGTCCGTTCTTACAGCATCCTGCAGAACCTGTCTTGTTTCAAGGTATCTATTCACTAAATTCAGCTCAGATATTAACCTTTGAGAGCATATAACCCTTCACAGGAATAACTTAAGTTTTCACATTCAAAGTAATGATTGAAGTACCTCACAGTATAGAATTTCAGGAGAAGAATTAAACATGCAGAATATACCCTGTTCACTTTAAAAAACCATGGCATTTGGGTGGCTCCATGGTTCCCTCTTGTCCATAGCTGGTTCTATTCTGACTCCATTAATTGGATAGATTAAAACATGAAATATCTCTTGGAGGAATCAGATTTTGAGAGACAAATATGGCAGTTATATTTATTGTTTGGGAAGTTTTTAGCAAGTGTATTCTGTTCATATTATGGGCCATGTGATTCTAATAAGGCCCAACTGTTAGTGAGTTTGAAATGGTTAAACAGTTAAACTCTGAAGTTCTGCTTCCAGGTGGAGCTCTTAATGATTTGAAAGTGTCAGGATGTTAATTGACTTAGAACAATAGAGGGGTCATATCTGCTCAGGTCTGATCCAGAAATTACTTCTTCCTGCTTGAAATCACTGTTTTCAATGTTTTCATTGCCCTAATAAGGCAGAATACAGAAGGTGTTTCCGGAGGGAGAGGATGCGAGGTCACATGGTAAAGAGAGAAGACATTTCCATTATGTGGCAAGTATTTTACAGGGATCCTTGGAGAATAGCAGCCCTTTAAATATAGCTGGTGGAGACAATACCTAAAACTAGTACTTTGAACAGTCATAATATGAGAGACTATTTTCTGCTTTAATACATAAGAGTGACAAACTCAGAACAAAACTCCCTGGGTCTAGACTCAACAGAAGATATATAAAAAGATCAGTAGAACCTGGAGGCTCAATGTAAGATGAGAATTCTGACCAAACCAGAACAGAAACAATGCTCCCAATCACATTGAAAGAAATCAACAACTCAACACTTGTCAGGAAGAAAGGATAGATATGAAGTGGTATTAGAATTCTCACCATGTGTTAAAATTTCCTCAGTTAAGTTATTAAGCTCTAATTAAGTGTATATAGTTCATGATGTATAGTGTGAACTCATCTTTTTCAATTACTTGATTTTTTAAAAATCTTGGTTAAAATTCATTTCCTATTCAAAAATAGAGGAATAGATATCTTATTCATCATTTCTATTCATAGATAGCATTGACCTGAATTGAACAGACTGCTAGAGATTTCTTCAGTAAACATGGGTTTCAGTTCAGTTGCTCAGTCGTGTCCAAGTTTTTGCAGCCCCATGGACTGCAGCTCACCAGGCTTCCCTGTCCACCACCAACTCCTGGAGCTTGCTCAAATTCATGTCCATTGAGTTGGTGATGGGTTTAAGAAACTATAAACAAGGTGAATAGACAGCCCTTAGAATGGGAGAAAATAAACAACTGAAAAAGGATTTATTTCCAAAATATACAGGCAGTTCATGCAACTCAATACCATAAAAACAAACAACTCAATCAAAAAGTGGGCAGAAGACCTAAAGAGACATTTCTCCACAGAAGACATACAGATGGCTAGTAAACACATGAAAAGATGCTCAACATCGCTTGTTATTAGAGACATGCACATCAAAACTGCAATGAGATATCACCTCACACCCATCAGAATTGTTTTTGTTGTTCCATTGATCAGTTATGCAACTCCATGGTCAGAATGCTTGTATGCGTGCTACGTTGCTTCACTCGTGTCCAACTCTTTGCAACCCCATGGACTGTAGCCTGCCAGGCTCCTGTGTCCATGGGATTTCCCAGGCAAGGATACTGATGTGGGTTGCCCTTTAAGAATGGCCATCAAAAAATCTACAAACGATCAATGCTGGAGAGGGTGAGGAGAAAAGGGTACCCTCTTGCACTGTTGGTGGAAATGTAAATTGATATAGCCACTATTTAGGACAACATGGAGATTCCTTAAAAACCTAGGAATAAAACTACCATATGATCCAACAGTCTCACTCCTGGGCATATGCCCTGAGGAAACCATAATTGAAAAAGACAGGTACCCAATGTTCATTGCAGCACTATTTACAATAGCTAGATCATGGAAGCAACCTAGATGTCCATCGACAGATGAACGGATAAAGAAGCTATGGTACATATACGCAGTGAAACATTACTCAGGCATAAAAGGGAATGCATTTGAGTCAGTTCTAATGAGGTGAATGAGTCTAGAGTCTGTATTATACAGAGTGAAGTAAGTCAGAAAGAGAAAAACAATGTCATATGTTAACACATATATATGGAATCTAGAGAGATGGTACTGATGAACGTATTTGCAGGGCAGCAGAGGAGATGCAGACACAGAGAACAGACTGCGGGCATGGAGGAGGGGAGGAGAGGGTGGGATGAATGGAGAGAGTAGCGTGGGAACATATACACTACCATATGTAAAGTAAATAGTGGGAGCTTGCTATATACCTCAGGGAACTCAAACCAGTGCTCTGTGACAACCTGGAGGGGTGGGATGGGGTGGAAGTGGGAGGGAGGCTTAGAGGGAGGGGACATAGGTATACCTATGGCTGATTCTTGTTGATGTAGGGCAGAAACTAGCACAATTTTGTAAAGCAATTATCCCTTCAATTAACAATAAATAAAAAATATATCTTTGGAAAATAAATGATGGGTTTATTTAGGATCCGTAGAGAATTATAACTCAGGGTCTGTAATCACTTGTTGAGCCACGGGCAAGTCCTCACTCAGCACGGAAAGAATATTTATATAAAGGAGGAAAGGAAATTGGGGGAAACTACAGTGAACAGAGTCCATGGCTCTTCGTTGGCTGAGTCCTTGCCAGGAAAGAACGCTGGTCTCTGCTGCCATCACAGGGCCTGAGAGCTCCCCATTCTGGTCTCCAGGTTCTATTTAATTGAGGTTTTTGTTTACTAATATTTTACAATAGCTATTTTGCTTGACTCGACTGTCCGTTGATACTTGGGTTTGAGATTGTGTGCTCTACCTTGCAACGTGAGAAAAAGGGTGCCCCACCTAAACGTATCTTAACAGGACTTGTTTATGCTCAGCCAGCCAACACAAATCATGTGTTAGAGGAAAGGCAAGGTTGTGACACGATGCTCCCAGAGACTCTGGTCGACCAAACAGGATCTCTGATTTATCTCTGCTTCTGAGTTCCCCTTTGTCTTGGGCAGAGTCACTCCACTTTTAGCTGCCTAACTCTCCCCACTCTTAAACTGTGTGTGTGCATGCTCAGTCATGTCCAGCTCTTTGCGACCCACCAGGCTTCTCCGTCCATGGAATTTTTCCAGTCAAGAATACTGGAGTGTGTTGCCATTTCCTACTCCAGGAGAACTTCCTGACCCAGGGATCAAAGTCACGTCTCCTAAGTCTCCCACATTGGCAAACTAACTCTCTACTACTGCACCGCCTGGGAAACCCCTCACTTGAAGTAAGAGAACGCCAGTTGCTGAGCCACTTAACAGGACTATTTGCCTTCCCCGTGGGAGTTCTGTCCCACCAAAGTCCAAATGAGTATCAATAGCTTGTTTCCAAAATGTCTTCAATTATTGTGTACTTTTCTACGAAAGATTGAAAAAGTACCATGAACCATCCCCAACCTTTCTCTATTCCCCTTCCCCACCCAGGCTAAGCACACTTGAACAAATACAGTATGAGCTTGCACTGTGTTGGCAAGGATGTTTTAAAATGTGTATATGTGTGTGTTTACCCATGTAGTTTAAAAATAACCTAAGTGAACTAAGTAAAGTAAGCTTATGCCATGCTTACCAGGAATATTAGGAAGCAGAGGCCCTTCAATATCTGAATTAGCTCTGGCTCTGTTTCAGGAAAAAACTGGCTCACATCTCTTGCATAAGTCTTATGTAAGAGAATAGATGTGGTGCCTGAACTATCCCACTTCCCTACAGCATGGAAAAAAGAAAAGCATGCTGTGTCGTTGTTGCTTGCTAGCTCTCTCAATGTAAGGAATTCTTTACTTATAGAAGTAAAGCATCTCAGTTGCTAAGGAAAAAAAAAAGCTTAGTTTCTCTAGTGTCTGTCGCACAAACATATGTAGAAGTAAACGGAAGAGGGAAGAGGGGGAAAGCTGAGGTACAGGCAGTAAGTAGTTCAGAACTTGGGTAGGTATTTAAATTGGTTCTTGTATAAACAGTAACAGGAATAACAGTTTTATGGTTAAACTTGAAACTCCAAAGCCACATTCCATACATAACTTATTCCATATCACTGAAGAAATAATTAGATTTTCCCACAACTCATAAAATAGCTCCTCGGAATTTAGAGTTCACAGTTCATAACCATAATCATTATATTCTGGAAAGAATTTAGAGCAAATCTGATCTCCAGATATTTTGACCAAAATAGGAAGGAAGGACGGACATGACTTGGATAGCCTTCCCTGTACTGTGCGTGTTGTCACACCCAAGGCCATATGCCCAGTGCACAGGGACGCTAAATGCACCAAAACGTCAGAGCTTGGGAAAGATTTACTGCAGAGCCCAGCAATGGAGAATGGGGAGCTTGTGCTCGCAAGACCCAGGCAGACTCCTGGATGATTTTCAGGGAAGAATTTTTAAAGGCAGCATTTGGGCTGAAGGGGATATGACTTTCTCCTGATTGGTTGCTGGTGAGGTAACAGGGCGGTGTTCCAGGAATTCTCCTGCTCAGCCCGAAGTTGCCATCCTCCACCTGGGTGGGGGCCTTGGTTCCGGTAGAACAACTCGAAGATATGCATCAGGTGGTTTATACATCACTCAAGAAGGAACTAGGACTCTGTCTTCAAGCTGCACTGTGGTTTCCTGACTGCTTTTCCTTTGTTTCTGCACCCCCCACCTTCCCTAATTAGTAACGGCTCAGATCTGCCCTCTGGAACTCAGGGAAAGTCTAGAAGGCTAAAGGCTTTTTCCTACACACCAGAAGCAGGAGGCACAGGAAAGCTTTTGTTCCCTGGAAGGGCCCCACAGGGTGATGCTCTGTTTCATAAGTCTGCTTGGTTCTCATTTCTGCCATATAGACTTGTCTCTTTGAAGCTGTGTGGTGGCCAGAAAAGAGCTTAAAATGTCAAATCAGGCCAACTAGCTCAGGTACAAATATACCAGCATCATCACTTAACTTGCTGCGGGACCAAGAAAATTTGCTTAATCACTTTGAGCTTACTTTCTCCATGCAAAAGGAAAATTATTATTATCTACCCTGTAGGGTTGTTCTCAGAATTTGGATTAAACCAACCAACTTGTGTTGAGTGCTTTTGTGATACTGTATTTAATAATAAGAAATATGTAGTTAGTCTTCTGACTCTATCCCTGGCACAGTTCCTAAAACCATTGGAATTTCCTGAGTGATAAGAGTGAGAAAGGTGTTTTTTGTTATTCATTTTTTGTTCACCACCCAGAGTTTATGTTAGTGAAGTGACTTGGAAAGCCCCTAGGGATGGATGCTATTCACTAGAGGAACCGACTGGCTATTGAAAAGGTAGGAGCATTCAGCCCCACCTCCTGACCTTCAGGGAGGGGAGAGGTGCTGGTGGATGAATCTTTCCTGTATGTGTGTGTGTGTGTGTGTGTGTGTGTGTGTGTGTGTGTGTGTGTATTAGTCGCTCAGTCATGTCTGACTCTTTGTGACCTCATGAACTGTAACCTGCCAGGCTCCTCTGTCCATGGAATTTTCTAGGCAAGAATACTGGAGTGGGTAGCCATTCTCTTCTCCAGGAGATCTTCCTGATCCAGGAATTGAACCCGGGTCTCCTGCATTGTAGGCAGATTCTTTACCGTCTGAGCCACCTGTGAAGCCCCATCATAGTTGACCAAAGATTTCATTGGCCATCTTACTTCAAGAAGACTCCGTAAAACCCCCAAACGATGAGGTTCAGACAGCTCCCCGGCTGGTGAGCAAGTGGAAGTGTTAGGAGGTTGCCACACCCAGAGAGAATGTGGAAGCCTCAGCCCCTTCCATGTACCTGGCCCTTTGCGGCTGTTCCATTTGGTTGTTCCTGAGTTATACCTTTTTATAATAAGCTAGTAAATTAGTAAGTAAACTGTTTTCCTGAGTTCTTTGAGCCACTCTGGCAAATCAGTCAAACCCAAGGAAGGGATCATGGGAACATTTGATTTATGGATGGTTGGTCAGAAGCACAGATGTTTTATTTGGAGGCAAACTACTCTCAGAGACTGTCTTCACCAGTAATTTATTTAACACAGGTTCACTACAGGAATTATCATTTATAATAATATTTTGCAAGCCAATATTTCATAAACCAATAAAGAAATAACATATTTCAAGCCAGTAATAGGTTAGTTACACTATTGTTCCAGGCAGAGAGGAAGTCAAAGGAATAAAGTCCAAATTCAGTTGAGCAGCTTTCTATTAGCTGGGTTTCAGCAGTCAGTCCTTCCAACTAAAAATACAGAAGTGGAGCGTGTTGTAGTAGACACCACAGGAGTGATTTTCTTAGACAGCTTACTATGTAACCGTCATGTTCTCAGCACTTTATCCAGAAAAAAATATTCATTTCATCCTCAGAGCAATCCTATGAAGTAGATGTTATTATCATTCTTTCTTTCCTGATGAGGAAACCAAGGCCCAAATAACTCATAAATGGAGTAATAAGATGTGAATGAGGTCCTGTGACTCTGGAGTGTGCCAAGCTGTAAAATAACAAATACATTATTGTTGTTTAGTCACAAAGTCGTGTCTGACTCTTTGCAACCCCATGGACTATAGCCCACCAGGCTCCTCTATCCATGGGATTTTCCAGACAAGAACACTGCAGTGGGTTGCCATTTCCGTCTCCAGGGAACAAATATAATAGCACTTAGTGAACCACAGGGCCCATATTAAGTTCTCATGAATGGTTGTTAAACCTCTCTCCTCTTTCCAGAAAAGAAAATTTGGAATGAGATAACATATGTTCCATCTTCCTGGAGGGTCCCCCCTGAGCCAGGAGGTAGCTTTAGATGGCATCAACTTCTTGTTTCGAGCTGTACTTCTGAGCAATCCCAGGAGGGCCCCGGGGTACTGAGAGTTATCACAGAGCTCAGCAGTCCCTGGGCTGGGCTTTAATCAGAAGCACAGAGATACAGGGAATAGGTCTTTAATATGGTTTGTTTTGTTTAATTTTTTGTGCATGCCACACGACATATGGAATCTTAGTTCCCTGACCAGGGATAAAACCCAAGCCCAAGCTGTAGAAGCACAAAATCCTAACCACTGGACCACCAGGGAAGTCCCTTATACATGGCATTTTGAAAGCTTCACACTGAAGGAATTGGAAGCAGATTTAGTGATCTACTAGAATAATTAGGCTGGAATAATTAAAACACACAAGCTGGAATCAAGATTGCTGGGAGAAATAACAATAACCTCAGATAGGCAGATAACACCACCCTTGTGGCAGAAAGCAAAGAAGAACGAAAGAGCCTCTTAATGAAAGTGAAAGAGGAGAGTCAAAAAGTCTGCTTAAAAACTCAACATTCAGAAAACTAAGATCATGGTATCTGGTCCCATCACTTCATAGCTAATAGACGGGGAAACAGTGGCAGACTTTATTTTTGGAGACTCCAAAATCACTGCAGATGGTGACTGCAACCATGAAATTAAAAAGACACTCCTTGGAAGAAAAGTTATGACCAACCTAGACAGCCTATTAAAAAGCAGAGACATTACTTTGCCAACAAAGGTCTGTCTAATCAAGGCTATGTATGGTTTTTCCAGTAGTCATGTATGAATGCAAGAGTTGGACTATAAAGAAAGCTGAGTGCTGAAGAATTGATACTTTTGAACTGTGCTGTTGGGAGATCCAACCAGTCCATCCTAATGCAAATCAGTCCTGAATATTCATTAGAAGGACTGATGCTGAAACTCCAATACTTCGGCCACCTGATGCAAAGAACTGACTCATTTGAAAAGACCCTGATGCTGAGAAAGATTGAAGGCAGGAGAAGGGGACGACAGAGAATGAGATGGTTGGATGGCATCATCGACTCAGTGAATATGAGTTTGAGTAAGCTTCGGGGGTTGGTGATGGACAGGAAAGCCTGGTATGCTGCTGCCCATGGAGTCGCAAAGAGTCAGAGACGACTCAGCGATGGAACTGAACTGAACTGAATTAAAACAATTGTGAAATATCTGCATAAAGAAAACTCGTGCTTTTTAATGGTTATCAGGGAAAAGAAAGTCTGCATATGTCTTTGGCTTATATGAATTAAGACATTAACTCATGGTTGTTTTAAGATGAGGTATGGTCAGAGTCATAAAACTTCTTCAGAAACATTGTGTAATGATATAGATAATGCAGGTAAACTGACCCCAGTGGCATTCATAGAGCAATGTCAGGTAATTTTTCATTGTTTTACTATTACAGTTGACCTTATAGTAAGTGAACTTTTGAGAACCTCTGGTTGGAATGGGAAATGTTTCTTGCCCCACATATTCCTAGACAAGAGGGTAAACTGCACTGATTTCAGTGTCTCAAGCAAAATCAAATCCAAAAGCCACTCAGAGCACCTGAAGTGTGATGGAGGGTCACCGAGTCAACTGGCCCGGCCTCGTGTGCTTCTCAAGGCCTTGGCTTTCCTGCAGCTTCTTCCCGTGAGAACAGCAATTTCAGGGCTCCCTCGTTTCACACGTCAGCTAATTTGATGGAACTGGTTCACTCCCTGCTTATAATTAGTTACCATGCCCCTGTACCTTCAATATAGAAATTTACCCACATTTAGCCAACCACGTACAATTCCCAACTATTTCTTACAGCTTTGTTTGAAGATTAGCAAGATAATAAATGTTATTCAGCCCACTGAGAAGTAGTTCTACTACCTGTAAGTTCTTTAGATTTGAATGCCTTGAAAATGACATCTATTTATGGGTTCCCTGCTCCGTTGGGTCTCGGCTTAAGACATATTTTTACCTTTATTTTAGTATTTTTAAAAATTTTCATGAAGCATAGTTGATTTGCAATGCTGTGTTAATTTCTGCTGTCCAGCAAAGTGATTCTGTTATACACATGTATTATTTTTCATATTCTCTTCCATTATACTGGAGAAGGGAGAGGCTACCCACTCCAGTATTCTGGCCTGGAGAATTCCATGGACTGTGTGGTCCATGTGGTCGCAAAGAGTCAAACTTGACTGAGCGACTTTCACTCTCACAAAGTGTATCACAGGCTGCTGAATGTAGTTCCCTGTGGCACACAGTAGGACCTTGCTGTTTGCACTTGTTTTTGTATTAACTCTTTTCCCAAGCCCATCCATTGGTAACACATTCCCCAACTTCGCTGGGTCATTGCAAAACAGCTTTCTATACGAATAGACTGGACGCTGAAGGTGCTTGTCAGCACATGTGCGGTGTCCCATCAGGTTCTCCCTGGTGTCCATAGGTCATAAGCCAATAGTAGCTTAACATGTAGCTGGAGGGATGCTTCCAGCGTCAACCTGTATATTAAGTACTAGTAAAGCTTACTTGTGTTTAGATGAAAAGTAAAGAGAACTTCTCCAGTGACTCTTCTTATACATATCCAGAAGAGTGTGCACCCCAGTTTGAACACCATTACTCCTTTGAGGTACAGTTATAGAGTTACTAGATGCTAAAATGAGAGCTCATCCAAACCCATCCTTTCAACAATTGATGTATATAAAGCAAGGATCCTTGAAAGTTTTTTGCAGAGTTGTTTATGCTGCTTACTCCCAACAAACTCTCCCTGGAACTTACACGTTAATGCAGTTCTGGTTTTCCACTGTTCTCCTGTATAATTTGGGAGTTTTGCTGCACATGATTGTAGAGCTGGCTTATTCCATCTTAGAGTTTGTGGCAGGCCTATGATAGATGGCCCAGTTCTAGCATATGATAGCAATTCATTTCAGTTTGCTAAATACTGTCACTAAAGTGAACCTCTGGTCCCCAGGGAGCAGTAGGCCATGTGGCCACATAAACAGCGCAGTTGTAGGTCAGATCTGTTTTTATCCACAAAGACATGTCATATTTAGATGTGGTATGATTCAGAGATTTAGATATTAAAACAATTTAAAATATATTTTGCAACAAGAATAGAAATATTAGAAATCACTCTGCTATGTTTGTGCAGAAAATTGTATTTACTGTAAGAGCTTTATACTGAATGGCTTTAGAAATTGGACATCTTCTTTGGAGATGAGCTATGAGTGGACTTGTTGATTTGAGGATGGCACTAAAGTTTGCTAGAATTTATGAGCTTTCTCCAAGTTGTTTTTATATTTATTTATTTCTCTGCACTGTGTCTTAGTTGAAACACATGGGATCTAGTTCCCCGGCCAAGGTTTGAACCCAGGCCATCTGCTTTGGAAACATGGAGTCTTAGCCTCTGAACCACCAGGGAAATCCTGAGCTTTCTCTTTGCCCTGTACCACCATGGAGATAGTTCTCAGGTGAAGAAAATACCAGAATGAGTATTCATGAATACAAGACAGAATTTAATATTCAGTTTCCTCAGAATTTTCTTGAGATAAGTGTATGTTAATAAGAGTAGAGAATAAGAAAGAATTCAGTTATCCTAGCATGTGAATCATACCAACTCTCAGACGGTAAGTCTCAAGTGCAGCTGGAGATTTAATTTCTAGGTTCAGAATATCTGATTCTGTGGTTGGTGCCAGGAGTACTCATCAATGGGGGACTTAAGGACAAATCCCCCATGCCAGGTTTTCTTGAACACTTCTGTGCACCTGCCAAGCAAATCATCTTGCAGCTCTCAGAGACTAAGGTCTTTAGTTAATTCAGTGGCCAGCAGAAAATCCCCTCCATTAATATATTTTGTGGTTGAGGGGGTAAACAAAGCACAATCTTTTAACAACTGATAGGATGCATTCTTTCCTGATTTCTATACTCTAGTCAAATATAGAGTAACATTGATGTTGAAAAGGATTTTGTACGTTAGTAACTTTTCAAGCATACAAAGAAGACGAAGGAATAATACAGAGAATGTCTGTACACTTATATCATAGATTCAATAACATATCATTATTTTACTGTCTTTATCTTTTTACTTGTGTATCCACACATACACACACACACACACACACACACACACTTTTTTCCCCCAGCATACACTAATGATCTTTGTATAAATTATTTCTTTGGTGGCTGTTTTTTAAAATTTATTTATTTTTTAATTGAAGGATTATAGAATTTTGTTGTTTTTTGTCAAGCATCAACATGACTCAGCCATAGGTACACATATAGAGGCTGGTAAATGGTGATTTTTAGTCTATCATTTCTTTAACATGTGAGTGGACATTCTTCCTAAAAGAAAATATTCCTTTTACTCAGCAACTGGTGATGATGATAATTATTCTCAAAAAGATCATGATGAGGGACTTCCCTGATGGTAACCAGTGGTTAAGACTTTACTTTCCAATAAAGGGTGTGCAAGTTCAATCCCTGGTCAGGGAGCTAAGATTCCACCTGCCTTAGGGCCAAAAAAACAAAAACAGAAACAGTATTATAACAAAGTCAATAATGACTTTAAAAATGGTCCACATTAAAAAAAAAAAGGACCATGACAACCTATTTAAGATCATTTAAAAATCAAAATGGAGTAACTGTGGTTCAGGCATCCAGAATGGAGCCAGATGGCCATTGTTCAGACATGTTCCTGTATCACTGAGAACTTGAATTTTGTGAACTGTGTCAAACTCAAGAACCCCACCAGGCATTTTCGAAAGAGTATCTGCTGGCAGCTGCATACTTAGGATCTCAAGGTCTCCCTTTATAACTGTGCAACCATTTTGGATCCCAACCAATCGTTGCTTAACAAGCACTCTCACTTCTTGCCAGCTCCAGTCCTAATTCTGTACAAATAATTCATGTAACTTGGATTTGGCCTACATAAGCCCACCCTCCCTCGCCCCATGCCCAATTTTATAGTATAGCAGAACACAGTTTAAGTGATTCTTGAATCCATGTCACCTGGGCTATACTCCTTGGGTTGGCTCACATAAAATTCTCCTATTTCTCTTATAATTTATTTATTTTTTAATTGAAGGATACCTGCTTTACAGAATTTTGTTGTTTTCTGTCAAACATCAACCTTCTTAGGACATACTGTTTATTGATTGTTGGCACTGATGGCAGAGTAAATGCTTAATTTTTTTCTCTAGAAAAATTCAAATTAAACTTTTGGAATAATAGTAACTGCCACTTCTTTTTTCTCTTTCCTGTTTTCTCCCTTCCTTCCTCTTGTTTTCTTTCAGCCTTTGTTAAATATCATTGTGGACTCATAGATTCTTATTTATTCATCATATTAAAATTAGTCTTTTTTTTTTTGAGCTTCATATAGTGCAAACTTTGGCCAGTTGGAGTCTCTTCAAACTGCCCTTTGAAAGTTTTTTTGCTTTTTATTTTGAAATAGTTTCAAGCTTACAGAAAAATTGCAAGAATAATGCAAAAAACCTTCCTCATTTCATCACCCAGTTATTAACATTGTACATTTGATTTATCATTCTCTTTCTGTTGTTATTATTTTTCCCCAGAGCCATTTGAGTAAATCCTAGTCATGCCACCACATTAACTATGCCCATTTGAGTGTACATTTCCGCAAAAATATGAGGCACTCTCTTATGTAACCGAAGGACAGCCAGCAAATCCAGAAATAACAGTGATACAATATTACCATGATCCCCAAACTGCTTTAGTCACCTTCTGAGAAAGAAATTTAGTGCCCAGCTGTGTTGGAAAGAAGGCAGTTTAGAATGCTAAAACATGCAACCCAGAGATGAAATATGTTGACCCTGTGGTGTGTGACTCTGGTAACTGTCTCTAGAACTGGAATGTTATTTCTCTGAATATCCTTGGAGTAAGGTCTTGTAGAAAAAGACGATTGAAAGAAATTAGCCATAAATTCAATTTTTGTTTTTCTCTTACAAAATACATTCTTTTTTCACATAAAGACCTCAGTTCAGTTCAGTTCCGTTCAGTCGCTCAGTTGTGTCCGACTCTTTGTGACCCCATGAACCACAGCATGCCAGGCCTCCCTGTCCATCACCAACTCGAGGAGTTTACTCAAACTCATGTCCATTGAGTCAGTGATGCCATCCAACCATCTCATCCTCTGTTGTCCCCTTCTCCTGCCCCCAATCCCTCCCAGCATCAGAGTCTTTTCCAACTACAAAAAGTTAGTCTTAAGAGCAAAAATTAAAGAGAAGACTCCTTAACATGTGTAGGCCCTTGCTGACTTTCAAACATTTGTAGGCATTTGCTGACTTGCTACTTTTCCTGTAAAATTTCATCTCTAGAGCTGCAAACTTAGAATTTCCATTAAAGTTTTCAAAAATTGTAAATGGGCTCCTGGTCTTGGCTGGTATAGATCAGAACTGACTTCCTAAACACCAAAAATTTGGGCATCTTGAGTTCTCTGGGGTCTACAAATATAAGAATAGTGTGAATACTTTTCTCAGTTGTTCACTTGTGTCTGACTCTTGTCGACCCTTTGGACTGTAGCCTGCCAGGCTCCTCTGTCCATGGGATTTCCCAGGCAAGAATACTGGAGGAGTTGCCATTTCCTATTCCAAGGGATTTTTCTGACCCAGGAATCAAACCCATGTCTCCTGCATTGGCAGGTGGATTCTTTACTGCTGAGCCACCTGGGAAACCCACATATGACTTAGCAATATAATTTACTCTCACTCCAGAAATGAATGAGCCAGTTTAAGTCTCTATTCTAAAAGTCTTATTAGTTTTCCCCTATAAATTCTATTCTTTGTAAGAAATACAGGCCCATTCTGAAAACATGCTTTATAACCCCTCACAAATGATCTCAAGTCATTGCTAAAATGAAGTGGAAGCTCACATTTCATGAGATGGACTTGTTTTCATAATAGACTCTTGGATTATATGCTCCTTACAGCCTTTTGTATTAGCCTGAGGAGAGGATGAGGAGAAGGCAATGGCAACCCACTCCAGTGTTCTTGCCTGGAGAATCCCAGGGATGGTGGAGCCTGGTGGGCTGCCATCTGTGGGATCTCACAGAGTCGGACATGACTGAGGCGACTTAGCAGCAGCAGCAGCGAGGAGAGGATGATAAACAAGTGTATGACCCGTATAACCACAGAGAAGAAACGGTCTTTCCAATATGCAGAATATGTCCCAACCCTGATGCCTTGCATGTAATACTAGCTTGTACTTCCCCACTTCTGGACTAACCAATGATTATTTTTACTTATTTACGACAGTCTTTCACCAAAAGGAATTTGAGGCTGCTTGCAAAATTGATTAATAGGATTGGAAAACAGACTTCAGAGCCAAACTCGGGTTTTATCTGGAAGAAAGTTTCACCACAGTAAATGTAACAGTTGATCAATGCCAGAAGTTTAAAAATTGCCTAGAAAGATTCATTAATACTTATTGTGTACTTTCTGAGCTCTGGAAATACAAATGCACTTCAATAGCTACAGGATATAGCGTGTTACATCAACTTAGATTACTTGCAGTTAAGGAAATACGACAGCTTCCAAAACAGGAACATCCATGTAACAAAATGAGCTTCTCAGGTGGCACAGTGGTGAAGAATCCACCTGCCAATGCAGGAGATGCAGGAGACACGGTTCAATCTTTGGTCAAGAAGATCCCTTGGAGAAAGAAATGGCAGCCCACTCCAGTATTCATGCCTCAAAAATGCCATGGACAGAGGAGCCTGGTGGGCTCCAGTCCATGGGGTCACAAAGAGCCAACATGACTGAGTGACTGAGCGTACATATTGTGTGAAATATACGAAGCTTGTCTTTTAATAAGAGCCACTCTTTGTCCAAATAGTAATTCAGTCCAGCTACAAACAAAATTTTCTTATGGATATGAGATTTATTGATTTATTTTTTGCCAATCTGAAGAATTACCAAGGATTGCCCCCCAAGTAAGACCTAGAACTTTGGGATAATACTGCAGTTCCTAATTTTAAAACTTTTATTATGGGGATATTGAGCTGTTTTGGATTAAAAAAAAAAAACATATTGTAAAAACATATCCCAAATCAGAATATCCTAGTCCAGCCTCCACTGTTTCTTGCTTGGACCTCTGCAGTAGTCTTCCAGTTGGTTTGGTCTCTTTCATGCTTACCAAACCAAGATCTGTTCTCTGTGAGACAACCAACCTCTGAAGGTGAAAAATCACATCATGAACTCCTCTTTTCAAGCCCTTCACAGACTTCCTGTTTTACTCAGTGATGTGATTTTGTGACCCCCTACCCCCATTTTTGCCTGCGAATCTCCTTTATTTATTTATTTATTTGGCTGCACCAAGTCTTGGTTGCAGCACATGGGATCTTCCCTCTTCATTGGGACTTAACGAGATCTTTAGCTGCAGTATGTGGGATCTACTTCCCCAACCAATGACTGAGCCCAGACTTGCAGCATTGGGAGCACTGAGTCTTAGCCATTGAACTACCAGGGAAGTCCTGACATGTATTTACTCTTGACTGGGATTCCAACTGAATGTGATAACACAGGTAAGTCTCACAGATCACATCTTCTGATTGGAAGTCATTTGTATGAGTGCCTGTGCTCAGCTGCTCAGTCGTGTCCAACTTTTTGTGACCCCATGGACTGTAGCCTGCCAGGCTCCTCTGCCCATGGAATTTCCCAGGTAAGAATACTGGAGTGGGTTGCCAGTCCCTTCTCCCAGGGGATCCCAGGGGATCTTCCCGACCCAGGGATCAACCCCAAGTCTCCCCGAATCTCAGGTGGATTCTTTTACAATCAGTGCCAGCTGAGAAACCCTATATGCGTGCATCATTACCTTTTTTCCCATTATTATCCCCTGAGGAATCTTTTTAGATGTATTTTTGTTCCTAATAACCCTCCTGTGACACTTTAATGCCATAGAATATTACAGATGTTTTTCTGCACTGTGTATATCTATGTGTCTATATATATCTGTGCTTTATATATAAGAAAAGTAAGATATTTTTAGCCACTCCATAGAAACCATTTTTTGCCCCCATTGAGAATGTATGACCTATATCTACATGATGAAAATTTGGAGAAATAATTTATTACTTAGTAAGTTGATCTAGCGAATAAAATCTTCCTAAATATAGGGTCCACTGGAGAAAAATAAAGGTCCTATATGCTTTTTTTTAAGTAAAAAACCATGTGAATAGCTGCTGACTCTCATTGCCAGCTTGCTGGGCTGTGTCTTCAATGTGCCAGTTATATTCCTTCTTCCATTTAGTTGATATGGAAGAATACAAGAACTATGAAAAATACAAGAAATACACTGCACACGGAACCCATGCCTTTAGTTAGCTGGCTATCTTATTGGCTATATTGGTTTTGATAGCATGTCTTCTCTGTGTGCCCTTTACATTATTTAGTGCTTCATCATCTTTTCTTCTGCTTTATTCATGAAAGGACTCAGAAGTTGAGTCCATGCAAAAATTAAAAAGAATACATTTGAATCAGTTCTAATGAGGTGGATGAAACTGGAGCCTATTATACAGAGTGAAGTAAGCCAGAAAGGAAAACACCAATACAGTATACTAACACATATATATGGAATTTAGAAAGATAGTAATGATAATCCTCTATGCGAGACAGCAAAAGAGACACAGATGTATAGAACGGACTTTTAGACTATGTGGGAGAGGGAGAGGGTGGGATGATTTGGGAGAATGGCATTGAAACATGTATACTATCAGGTAAGATATGAATCACCAGTCTATGTTCAATACAGGATACAGGATGCTTGGGGCTGGTGCACGGGGATGATCCAGAGAGATTAGCATGCACTCATGCCACCTGTCTGATATCTTATGACTAAATGGTGATTAAGTCATTTTTGAATCCAGCCCTGTCTGGCTCTTTATACCTCCACTGCACTGCAATAGATGAATGTCGCCTGTTCTTTATATGATGCAAGAGAAAAGTATATTTGATGTATTTGCATAAGTTATTTTCAAGTCCCTTCATTGTTATTAAATTGGAGAAGGAAATGGCAACCCACTCCAGTGTTCTTGCCTGGAGAATCCCAGGGATGGTGGGGCCTGGTGGGCTGCCCTCTATGAGGTCACACAGAATCAGACATGACTGAAGCAACTTAGCAGCACTGTTATTAAAACACAAATCGAAATTCATTTCCCTTACAGCTGGCTGTTTTTCTACTTACACTAATTTCATATCTAGTTGTAAGATNAGGCTCCTCTGCATTTGATGGGCCTGGGGACTTCACCAGATTGAAGGTCCACTTGTGAATTTTCAAGGAGTAAATTCACTGGGTATTGGTTTTTTTTTTAAAGTATGCTGATGCTACACCTCTGCTTCTACTTCTCTAGCTCAAATATTATTTTGTCAGATTCTGTCATAAGAAACCATGTTAGAGGTTCCATTCCGTATCGTTAAATCCAGCCGTGATCATATAGTGGTTCGTACTCTGCATTGTGTATCCTTAAATCCATAGACTTCCAACTGTGGCACAAACAGCCAAAGCCATCCCAAGCAGAAGCTGAGCCCCAGAGCACACGTGTGTATTCACCCTGTGTACCCTCTGTGTGGTGCACTGGAGTCCCTTCCTTATTCTTTCATTCAACAGTTTTTTTAAATTGAGGCTCTATTTATGTTTCCAGACATTGAAAATCCAACAGAGAATAAAGCAGTTTATTACATAAAGTTTCCCTNATTCACCCTGTGTACCCTCTGTGTGGTGCACTGGAGTCCCTTCCTTATTCTTTCATTCAACAGTTTTTTTAAATTGAGGCTCTATTTATGTTTCCAGACATTGAAAATCCAACAGAGAATAAAGCAGTTTATTACATAAAGTTTCCCTCAGACTCTTGGGGGAGACAGACAATAAATAAGAGAAAGAAAACATAACAGTTATATTAGTGATAAAAGTTAAAGATAAAAAACTGGAAAAAGAGATAGGGAGACTAGGCAAGACATCACAGGTGCCATTTGATCCAAAGTCTAAATGAAGAAAGAAAGGCAGCCTGGAAGATCTCTGGCAAAAGAGTATCCCTGACCAGGAGAACAGAAAGGACCAAGGTCCTGGTGAGCCCAGTGGGTCTGGAGAAGTGTGAGAAGAGGGAGAGCAAACGGGCTGGAGGCTGGGACAGACCAAGTACTGACTTCCGGGTCATGGATGGGCCTTTGGATTTTCTTCTGAGTTAAAATGAGAAATAACTGCTGTGTTTCGAGGAGCACACGGTTCGTGTTATAAGGTGCTGATAACAATGCAAGGGTGTCGTGACAACAGCAGAGGTCAGTGGCAGGAATCTAGGTGCAAAATGCTGCTGGTGGCTGGGACCAGGGCGGTGTCAGGGGAGGAGCAAGCTGGGGTCAGAGTCTGGATATATTCCGAAAGTAGAACCCAAAGGATTTTCTGGCCCACCATTCATGAAGTGTGAGTGAAAGAGAAGAGTGGAGGATGACTCCTAAGAATATTTGGACCCATATAAGCATCCCAGCAGATCTTCTCAAATGTTCAAAGATTTTCTCATACACCCAGGAGTTTAAGAAGCATTTCCAAATAACAGTAGTAGTAATAATGCTAGATTCTATCCAAATGAGTAGTGCTTTATAATTTTCAAGTTATTAAAGCTTTATTTGCTATATTAGACTGTTAGGTATTTGTTTTCTTGATTTATATATATATGTGTGTACACATATTTTTTGTTGGTTATAATTTTCTTTTTATCTGTTGCCACCTGCAAAATCTCTTTTACCTAGAGAGTACTAAAATCCATGATGTTATTTTAGTAGAGATACTGATGGCTTGAGCCAGGGTGATGGTGGGGGTGGGAGGGAGTTGGGAAGCAGAGGGAGCAGAGAGGAGTCAGAGCCTGAATATATTCTGAAAGCAGAACTAGAACGATTTTCTGGCAGGCCTGATTGGATGTATGAAAGACGAGAAGTGAAGAATATCAATTGTCCTAGTGTGTTAATGGTAATGTCTTCTTATCTCTGATTAGGGTGAAGAGTATTAGGTGATAGCATTAATTTGTGTGTGACTCATTCAGCAGTTATTATCTAATGCCCTGAGTGCTTGAGACACATCAGTGAACAAGACAGGCAGAAATCCCAGTTCTCAAGGAGCTTCCATTTTGGAGGACAGACATGCACATTCTCTCTCTCTCTATGTGTGTGTGTATATATATATAATTTCAGGTGACAGTTAAGGACTAAGGTGAGGGGTGAGAGGAGAAGAAAGGCGCATAGACAATACCAGGGGATTTGTATGTGGTTAATTCTTAGAACTTGTTAAATAATGTGTGGAATTTATTCCTATGTCTGTTTCTACTTAACAGCTTGATACTGGGAACTGCATTCATTCTATCAATTTGACTACCAGTAAAATAGAATATGGGTTATGTCCTTAGCATTTCTGTGTTCTTCAGAGTATTAGAAAAGAATTAAGGATGATGCTCTTGAGCCCTTTGATGGTGTTCCCCATGGGGATGGTGGTTTACTCACTGAGTCGTGTCTGACTCTGCAACAGTGGGTTGTAGCCCACCAGGCCCTTCTGTCCATGGGATTTCCTAGGCAAGAATACTGGAGTGGGTTGCCATTTCCCTCTCCAGGGGAACTTCCTGACCCAGTGATCGAAGCCGGGTCTCCTGCACTGCAGGCATATTCTTTACATACTGAGCTACCAAGGATAACATTATTTTAAATACTGGGCACTAAACTTGGTGAGACAGTAGTCATTGCAGGCCACTGGGTTTAGACATCTACTTACCATCACCTCTATTTAACCTACTCAGTTTGTGCTGATTAGGGCTGTTCACTTAGAACACCATTACTGCAATCACATATTGTATTTTTAGCATCTTATATAAACTTCCCCACAAATGCCCAAGTTATGTAACCAGCTCCCCTCCCCCAGGCTTTCCTCCAGCCTCTCAGAAAATGTTAGAAGGGGCGAGGAGGTGTGTGTGGCGGGGGATCTCTGTCCGGCAACTGAAAACGCTCAGGTCCCAGGGCTGATTCTCCTTCCTCAGGACACGGCTGGGTGTGCACCCATCAAGTGTGTTTCTCATCCCTCCTTTTCGCTTTTCAGCCTTCACCTTCTGCTGTTACATTTTCATCAGGTGTCACGTTGCTGCGCTCCTGTGCCTGGGAGACCATCTGCCTCCTCTCACTGTGTTCAAACCAACCCCCAGGACTCTGCTCCAGAGGCAGGAGGCACCTAAGAGAGTTCCAGTTCTGGCATTTTACAGGTGGCAGACGAGGCTCAGCGAGGCCAGGGGCTTCCTGCCTGGCACAGAGGCACAGACGCGGTCCAGGTCTGTGGATTGTCTAATGTGACTTTCATAAGCGAGCAGCTCCTCAGGACTCAGTATCCTCATGGCTGGAAAACGAGGGGCATGCCAGGTGGGCTGTAAACTCCCTTCCATCTGGGCCTTACGTATCAATATGCTATTGGCTACACACTGATTATATTTCATTTTAGAATTGACTGTTATCAATGCATTGACCAGAATGTTACTAACTGAAATGAATCAGGAAGAGGACATAATTTTGCTTGGCTCTTTAAAGATTAAATTCTGTCTTCCTTTTTAATGGTAAGAATGTGAAGAAACAAATGGTAAATTCACCCACAGTTAAAAAAAAAAAAAAAGGAGGTTCAGATACACATCTTCAGCTGACTCGTGCACAGGAAAAGCACTGTGTTACGTGATGCTTAAATAGTTTACCTAACTATATCAGGAAAAGGCTCCTTCTGGCACAGTGGGGGCGGGGGAGGGCTGGGATACGCAGGGAATGATGGTGATAAGCATTTTCCAAATTAGGAAACAGATATGCTTTTCTTCGTACTCTTACATAACTGATCTATTTTAGAAGACAACACAAAAAAACTGAAATGAAATACAAATCTCATCATTTTACTACTTTGTTAGCAAAGGCACAAGCAAGTAACGCTGGAAGGGAAAGAAAGGAGCGTTTTACCCCATCCTCTTCCTCTTGGTCTGGAGGTTACCCCCCCCCCCACCTCATCTACCACACACACACACACAGGATTCCCTCTCTTCTGTGGCAGGCTGCTGGGTGAGTCAGAGACCAAAGTCCAATTAAAAAAAAAAATGAATGAAGAAAGATACTAATTTTTCTCTCCTCTGAATTGAAAATGCAGCCACATCAAAGTACATACCCTCTCGTGGTGGCACAGAATGACAGACAAGGAACTTGTCTTAGAGCCGGTGATAGTTTTGCCCCAGACTTGTGATTCAGAAGGAAATTGTGCAGCACACAAAGGCCACAGAGGCAGTACAACCTCTTACATAAATAAGTTACATAAATGAGAACCAGTTATGTAAATGTATAAACCAGCAAACACGAATTATAACCATTCACAAATGCCAAGGAGAACACAGCAAGATTCCTCCTACAGTCCCATCCCCCGCCCCCATATTATCAAAACTGTACTATTTTATTTCACACCAGATTCAGATGTGGCTATTTGTCACATTTGTTGGGGAAAGAAATTCCAAAGGACAAATGATGTTTCATACTATTTTCTGAATATTATATTTTACTTTGGGGGGAAATCCCCTAGTTAAACCTGAATTATATTTGATAAGAAATATAAGCATATTTATCAACTTACACTTTTTTGTGTAATCATGAACCCCAGGTGTTAAGCAGTTACTATTGTACATTCTGCAAGTGGCTGTTAAGGATAGGAATACATCACAAAAGTAAACGCCCACGGGCATATGGATATTTGTTTTATTACGGTTTCAAGTTTCAGATGAGTTTGTGGGTATCTGACTAATGTCATTCTTCAGTGTAATGAAAGATGGCAGTAACTCAGGGGTCTGGAATCAGATTCAGGGTTGTGCTTGTGAATCAATTGCAATACGCCCCACCTCCATTGATTGGAAGTTGCTCCTGGGGTTTCAGCTCCAATTTGCTTAGGTTCAGTGTGGATGATGAGTGAACTCCGCACTCTATAGGAACAGGAGCCTGGGCTTTTTCCTTGTTCCCTTGAGGGCAGGGAGATTTGCTAGTTGTGTAGTAGAAATACGTGTAACTCAAAGCAGTTTTGAGCCTAACTGCCTGTTCTGTATAAAGAGGGATTCTGATGGAACGTTAGCCAGGTTCAGACATAGCACGTTCAGGTTAATGTTCTCTTTAGCTGTCTTGAAAATCTCATGTGAAATATTTTTATTTAAGATCTAATAATAGCAGAAAGAGTAGAGTGATTTTAAACCTTTGTATATTTTTAGCTGTGTGATTTTGGGCAAATAGCTTTCCCTCTCTGGGCCATTGTTTCTAACCTTTGAAAAAAGGACAGCTTTGACAATCTATGCTGCGTGCTGTGTTTAGTCGCATAGTAGTGTCTGACTCTTTTTGACCCAGTGAACTGTAGCCTGCCATGCTCCTCTGTCCGTGGGGATTCTCTAGGCAAGAATACTGGAGTAGGTTGCCATAACCTCCTACAGGGGATCTTGCCCACCCAGGGATCCAACCCAGGTCTCCCACATTGTAGGTGGATTCTTTACTGCCTGGGCCACCAGGGAAGCCCCTAACAATTTAGCACCCTACAATCAAATCTATAAATACTTTCAACAGAGAGCTTTAAACTGGTTGCCACCAAGTTTCAAGGAAATATAACCAAAAACCAGATCATTTTCCTTCTCCTGTGGGCAAAACTGCAGACCTTGCTTGGGTTGCAGTGATATGGTAACTGCCCCATGAAAAACATTCATCCTGGCCTTTTCTCTTTAAAAAATGCCAGATGTAGGCCTTAGCCAGTTGTGCAGTAGTAAATGAAACGTGGAGAGGAACCTGTGGGCTTCCTCCCTCGAGATGGGGGACTGAGTTTTAAACAAGAAAAGCAGCAGTAATTTGGCAACAAGCAAAATTGTCATACTCTTCAGGGAGTCATGTCAGGTAGGTAGGTAGTGTGTGTGTAGAGTGTTAGTTGCTCAGTGTCTGACTCTTTGCGACCCCATGGGCTATAGCCGATCAGGCTCCTCTGTCCATGGAATTCTCCAGGCAAGAATACTGGAGTGGGTTGCCATGCCCTTCAGGGGAGCTCTTCCCGACTCAGGGATGGAACCCAGGTCTCCCGCATTGCAGGCAGATTTCTTTACCATCTGAGCCACATTTCGTTCCTAAAGTTGACCTGCTCTAGACTTAGGGAGTCACAAAGTCGTCCCACTGATTGTGCGCCTCCCTGAGACCTCGGCCTCTCAGTGTNTTTGCAGAACTAGAACCCAAGACTCCTTTGACCTAGTCCATTTTCTCCTCATTTTTAGGTCTTTGAAAAATCTGTAATTCCATACTCCAAAATGTGTCTGATTGGTACTAATGAGGATAACTTTTTTCATTCTTTGAAGCTTTAGTACAAAGTAGAAAGAAAAAAATCTTAGAGCTAACAAATTATAGTTGATGGAGTGCAGATATTATGTGTTTAACAGTTTATGAGGGTAAATAAAAAGGTTTAGTAGAGTTATAAATCTACTTGTGCAGTTAAGGTTTAACTTTTTGAGAGCTAGTTAGCTAGAAAGACATTTGAAATGTGTTTTTATAATTGGACAGCTGTATCCCAGATACCTTCATTATTGCTAACAGTGGAAAAAGACTATAATTTCTTCGTATAATTCTTACAATGAAACAAGTAAATACTATTAACTAGAAAAAATAATGAGTCTACAGTTAGCCCACACACATCCAAATTTAAGCCCTTTCAACAAGAAAGGAAAGCTAGAAAACCTTTGCCAAAATCAGAACGTTCCCATTGAGATTACATAAGTTTCTGTTGAATTGAAATATATTTAGATAACATTTAATCCATTGATCTTTTGGTATTAACTTTCGGATGTTTCATAACTTTGTCTTTTTAGTATTCAGGAATATTATGTAAAGATCTTTTCTGCTTTGGTTCTTTATACTTAAGACTCTGGTTCTTTATACTTAAGACTCTTGAAATGATCCCACTCAGCTATGCTCTTTGTTTTATTTTTAATGAATTTTTACACTGACTTGCCCCTCTCTCCACAAAGAAGACCAACAGAACAGTATAGTTTATAATTTGAAATGGCTAGAAAGTAAATAAAAGTCACAGGGAAGAGAACATTTTATTTAAAACACTTGGAGAAAAAAAGTGTTATTTTTAATATTCAAAAAAAATGTTTGGCTATGCTAGATCTTCTTTGCAGCATTCAGAATCTTCTGTGTTTGTTGAGGCATGTGGGTTCATTTTTGTTTTGTTTTTAGTTGTGGTATTTGGAATCTGTAGATGCAGCATGCAGGGATCTAGTTCCCTGACATGGGATCGAACCTGGGCCCCCCGCACTGGGAGTGCAGAGTCTTAGCCCTTAGACCACCGGGAAGTCTCTGTTTTGATTATTAATTATGTATTCCTTGTCAGGAATTTCAAAATGTTTTATATCATTTCATTGTCACAAAGAATTCTATGGATTGCTATTATCCTCAGAGGGAAATTGAGGCACCTGGGGTGCCTAGTACAGCCTAGTAGTTAGAGCCGTGCATATTGGTGTCTAAGGACCTGGGTTTGAATCCCAGTGCAGTCTCCACCTGCTCTAACCTCCCTGTGTCTAACCTCCCTGTTTTGCTTTCCTTATTTGAAAAGTGAGCAGTGTCTACCTCATAGATAACAATCATAACAACAGCCTAGGGCTGTTGTGAGAATTGAGTGAGTCAAAACATGTGAAGTGCTCTGAATGGTGCTCTGGTGGATAAATACCCAGTAAATATTAATTAAAATATTCTTAAAACGTAAAATTTGTGCCCCAGCTGGAAGATGATTTAGCTAAAATTGAAATCTAAATCTTATACTATCAAGTCCTATTCTTTTATCTCTACCACATCAATATTACCAGTGCATGTGTGCGGGCTAAGTTGCTTCAGTCGTGTCCAACTCTATGACCCCATGGTGGGTATCCTGCCAAGTTCCTCTGTCATGGAATTCTCCAGGCAATTATACTGGAGTGGGTTGCTGTTCCCGTCTCCAGGGGATCTTCCCAACTCATGGATCCAACTCAGATCTCCTGTTTTGCAGGCGGATTCTTTACCATCTGAGCCACCAGGGTATATTAACAGAGTGAGGGTTAAATCCTGATTCTGGCCTACAGATGTTAATTAGTAACATTTTAGCATACATCAATAAAATATAGATGCTGCAAGGCTTTCCTGATAAAAAGATTAGTCAAATTATGTGTATGTTAGGTGCTTAGTCATGGGGTCTTTGAGACCCCATAGACTGTAGCCCGCCAGTCTCCTCTGTCCGTGGGATGTTCCAGTCAAGGATAGTGACGTGGGTTGCCATTTCCTTCTCCAGGGGATTTTTCTACCCTAGGGATCGAAGTCTGGTCTCCTACATTTCAGGCAGATTCTTTACCATCTGACCCACCAGGAAAAAAAGATTAGTCAAATTATAGGTAAATACTGAATACATTTAAAGAAAATGTAAAAGTTTTTTTTTTTTTTAACATTTTATTAGTGAGGTTAACATGAAGAGATTTGAATTTAATTTATCCCCTCGAGGAGTCGGATAAGACTGTGTGACACTCACGCTTTACTTCAAACTTATGTATCCCTTGGAGTGGGGCAGGGCAACCCACTCCAGGATTCTTGCTGGGAGAATCCCATCTACAGAGAAGCCTAGCAGACTGCATTCCATAGGGTCGCAAAGAGTTGTACGCAAATGAAGTGACTTACCATGCAAATTTATGTATGCCCTAACTTACTCTGCCAAATGCTTGAGACAGTAAACATTGACATTTATATGGTGGTTTATACTTCGCAACACATTTTCACTTCCATTAACTGAGTCTTAACCAAAGATCATGCAAGATAGGAGAGCATGTATTAGTACCCCGAATTCATAGAATGTAGAAAAAGAGCTCCAAGAAAGTGACTTTTTAAAGGCAAGCAAGTAACCAAGTTACAACTGAAAGCAGAAACTGGGCATGTGGATATTGCTTCTAAGACTGATTGATTTTAAAATGAGCATATAAAACATAAATCTTAAGTGTTCTTGTTATTAACAAGTGTTTATTGAGTGCTTGCTCTATACTAGGCTTTGTTTTAGGTGTTGGAAATACAGAGGTGAATAAAATCAAGTGCCTGTCCTCAAGAGAGTTTGTATTTTTTGTTTCTCTTAAAGTTGCAGCAAATTAGTATTTATTGAAAATAGTTAGAAAAGGGGCTTATTGCTTAACTGATTTGTAACAAACTGGATGTGTATCCTGTATATCTCTGATTCATCTTTCCTTTAATTCAGAAGTCCACTTTTAGGATTTTTGCAGTGCCTCACGGTCACTATCATAACAGCGTTTTCTCATTGTTATAGAAAATGAAAAAGGGGGTTATATAAATAACTCTTAAGTGGTCTGTTTAAAATAATTTCTATGTTTTTACCTTTTATTCATCAAGCAAATGATGAAAGATTTGCCAAAGCTCAGTTATCATAGATTTCTCATTATTTGTATATTAAACTTTGATTTACTCAGAATTGTTTTTATATTTAGTGAAATATTTCTGGAGGCTTAGATGTATTCAAGTATAATTTTAAATGTATTTGTATAGTATTCTGCCTCTAATGGCTTCACTGATAGCTCAGTTGGTAAAGAATCCGCCTACAATGCAGGAGACCCAGGTTTGATTCCTAGGTTGGAGAAGGGATAGGCTACCCACTCTAGTATTCTTGGGCTTCCCTTGTGGTCCAGCTGGTAAAGAATCTGCATGCACTGTGGGAGACCTGGGTTCGATCCCTGGGTTGGGAAGATCCCCTGGAAAAGGGAAAGGCTACTCACTTCAGTCTTCTGGCCTAGAGAATTCCACGGACTGTATAGTTAGTGGGGGTCACACAAAGTCAGACACGACTGAGCGACTTTCACTACTGCCTCTTGCATTATAAAGATATTTTTTGAAATTGTCATTATGTTTTACTATAGAAGGTGAATGATTTAAGAGAACTCAAAAATGCTAAGCAGAAGTTCCTGTTCAATTTTTTGTTTTTCTTTTTCTTGTGGTATTAATAGAATAGGATCATTCTTTTTTCTTTTCTTCCCCTCCTTTTGTCCAGCCTGTATTACTAATCGCTAAAGATATTTCCTCTGTCCATGGAATTCTCCAAGTAAGAATACTAGAGTGGGTAGCAATTTCCTTCTCCAGGGGATGTCCCGGACACAGGTGTCAAACCCAGGTCTTGGGCATTGCACGCTGATTCTTTATCCTCTGAGCCATCAGGGAAGCCCAAAGATATTTCTAACCTGGCTAAGGATTATTTGAGTAAAAGATGTAGAAAATACTTTACCTAGTATTAAGAACTGATTTCATTTGTCAACTTGTTTAGAAATATTTTGTAATTTAACAGTAATTGTTATTTATTGAGTGCTTATATGCCAGGCCTTGTGTTAACTGTTAACATGCATTCCTTTAAAAAAATTATTTGTTTGGCTGTGCTGGGTCTTAGTTGCCACAAATAGGATCTTTGATCTTTAGTTGTGGCAGACTGGATCTAGTTCCCTGACCAGGAATTGAACCCATGCCTCCTTCATTGGGAGAGTGGAGTCTTAGCCACTCAACTACCAGGGATGTCCCCTCACAACAGTCTTAAGATGTAGGTATCTCCAGCATTTTATAGGTGAGGAGACAGAGGTTCACAGAGTTAAATTAATGGTCAAAAGTTAATCAGAACCCAGATTCTGAATCCAGTGGTTATGATCTTAATTAGCATGCCAAACTACCATTCCTGGACTTTACTAATTGCTAATAACTTGTTGGGCTTCCCTGGTGGCTAAGAGATTAAAGCGCCTCCCTCCAATGCAGAAGACCCGGGTTCAATTCCTGGGTCGGGAAGATCCCCTGGAGAAGGAAAAGGTAACCCACTCCACTATTCTTGCCTGGAAAATCCCATGGAAGGAGAGGCCTGGTAGGCTACAGTCCATGGGGTTGCAAAGAGTCGGACACGACTGAGTAACGTCACTTCACTTTCAATAACTTGTCAGTCAGCAGCTCTTAGTTTAACTGTGATAACCAAGTTCTATAGAAAAAATTTGGTATTTCAGTTAGCCATTGGAATTCTTAAACTAGCTGAACATATAAAAAGAAAAGACACTCGAAAAGAATGATAAAAAGGAAATTAACAGGGAATTTTTATACTTATACGTAAATAATTCAGATAGCCAATAAATAGTTTTAAGGTCAAACTCACTGAGAAAAGGCACACTAAAATAATGATGCTGTTTTTCATTTGTACTTTTAAATTATTTTAAATGAAACAAAGATGAGTATTTTTTAATGATAAAAAGTTCACAAAGAAGATAAACATTGTAAACCATTAGATACCTAATAGCAAAGAAACAGATATATCAGAAGAAATATAAGGGAAAAGAAAAAATATATAATCATGAGACATACTAACTTTTCTCTAAGAATATTTTATGAAGTGCAGAAAAAATAATCAGAGCATTTTGATTGATATTAATAACTTGATGTGATAGATTTAATTAATGTATATTAATCTTATATCCTACACAGATGTATTTAAAATTTTGTATCTCATATGTTGTTATTAGATATCCATAGGAGATTTAGAAAAACTGGCAAAAAGATAAACATTACTAAATTTCAAAAAGTAGAATTCTTGGTGTGTGATTCAGTTATACATATAACCATATTATTTTTTTAAATTTCCATTGCAAGATATTGACTATAGTTCCCTGTGCTATGCAGTAAACCTTTGTTGCTTGTTGCATATATATTTTTTAAAAGTAGAAATCTAGCATTCTATTCATAATAAGTTGAACAAATGGAATCAAAATGTCAAAAATTTTTTAATTAGGCCAAAATTCATATTCTAAAATGTTATACATATTATTTATATATTTGTATGCTAAAGCTTTTCTACTGTGCTTGAGAAAGAACATCAAAAAAGAAAAGGGAGAGATGGAGAAATTGGAAATTATAAAGTAAATGAAATGGGAGCACTGAATATGAAATAGAAAAAGTGAAACAAACTAAATAAAAGTAAAAGCTCCTCATATAGTCCAGTTGTTTTTAAACATGGCTGCTCGTTAGAAGGAGAAGGCAGTGGCACCCCACTCCAGTACTCTTGCCTGGAAAATCCCATGAATGGAGGAGCCTGGTAGGCTGCAGTCCATGGGGTCGCTAAGAGTCGGACACGACTGAGCAACTTCCCTTTCACTTTTCACTTTCATGCATTGAAGAAGGAAATGGCAACCCACTCCAGTGTTCTTGCCTGGAGTATCCCAGGGATGGGGGACCCTGGTGGGCTGCCATCTATGGGGTCGCACAGAGTCGGACACGACTGAAGCGACTTAGCAGCAGCAGCAGCTCGTTAGAAACATATCTGGAGCTCTGGCAAAAAAGAAAAAGCAATATCTGGGCATTTTTTTCTCCCCCAAAATGCCATGATAATTATGATATGTATCTGGATTTAAAAAAGTGATTACAGGTTTTCCTATTAAATGTTAGTTTTGGTGATACAGAATTCTATTTTTCTGTTGACCAGTCATGATACAGTGGTATTAAGTGGGTAATAGTTACATAATCACAGTAGTAAAAGATGTTTATCAGTTCTCACAATCAATAGCCAGACAAAAAAATAAAAGATAATTACAATTGCAGGCCATAATGGAAACATGATTAACCTAATAATATGAAATAAATACATACAGTTTGGGGGGGATCAAGCAGAGTAATGTGGTAAGTGGAAGTGCACGTGTTTTCCCATCTGCTCAGCCAGTCTTGTCTCTTTTGATTGGTCCTTTTAATTCATTTACATTTAAGGTGATTATCAATATGTATGATCCTATTACTGTTTTCTTAATTTGGGGGGTTTATTTTCTGTAGGTAGGTCTTTTCCTTCTCTTGTTTCCTGCCTAGAGAAGTTCCTTTAGCATTTGTTGTAAAGCTGGTTTGGTGGTGCTGAATTCTCTTTTGCTTGTCTGGAAAGCTTTTCATTTCTCCATCAGATCTGAAGGAGAGTCTTATTGGATAGAGCATTCTTGGTTGTTGGTTCTTCTCTTTAATAATATTTTACTTAAAGTATATCATGCCATTCCTTTCTGGATTATAGAGTTTCTGTGGAGAAATAAGCTGATAGCCTGATGGGAGTTCCCTTGTATGTTATTTTCGTTTTTTCCCTTGTCGCTTTCAGTATTTTATCTTTGTCTTTTTGTCAGTTTGATTTGCTATGTGTCTTGGTGTGTTCCTCCTTGGGTTTATCCTTCCTGGGACTCTCTGTGCTTCCTGGACTTGGTTGACTATTTGCTTTTCCATGTTAGGGAAGTTTTCAGCTATTACTTCTTAAAATATTTTCTCAGGTCTTTTCTTTTCTCCTTTTGGGACCCCTATAATGCAAATGTTTGTCTGTTTAATGTTGTCCTAGAGATCCCTTAGGCTGTCTTCATTTCTTTTCATTCTTTTTTCTATATCCTGTTCTGTGGCAGTGATTTCCACAATTCTGTCCTCCAGCTCATTTATCCGTTCTTCTGCCTCAGTTATTCTGCTGTGGGTTCCCTCTAGTGTACTGCTCATCTGTCTGTTTGTTCTTCAGTTCTTCTAGGTTTTTGTTAAACATTTTTTGCATCTTCTCAATCTTTGTTGCCATTTTTCTCCCAAGATCCTGAATCATCTTCACTATCATTATTCTGAATTCTTTTTCTGGAATGTTGCTTATCTCCTCTATGTTTTACTTGTTTTCCTGGGGTTTTATCTTGTCGCTTCATCTAGGACATAACTTTCTGCTTTTTCATGCTGGTTGTGTGTTAGTCTCTCAGTTGTGTCCGACTTTTTGCATCCCATAGATTGTAGCCTGCGAGGCCTCAGGCTCCTCCCTCCATGGAATTCACCAGGCAAGAATACTGGAGTGGTTGCCATTCCCTTCTCCTGGGGATCTTCCCGACCCAGGGATCAAACCCGGGTCTCCCTGCATTGCAGGCAGATTCTTTACCATCTGAGCCACCAGGGAAGTCCTTAACTTTCTGAAACGTGGTTTGTTTTACTCGCTGTGGAATTGTGGTTCTACCTGCTTCTTCTGCCTGCCTTCTGATGGAGGAGGCTAAGAGGCTTGTGTAAGCTCCCTGGTGGTGGGAAAACTGAGTCTTGCTCTGGTGGGGATGCCCTTGGTTACTGAAGCTTTAATCCAATTGTCTGCTGATGAGTGGGTTTTCGCTCCCTCCCTGGCAGTTGTTTGGCCTGAGGCGACCCAGCCCCCAGCTCTAAGGTCAGCTTAACCTTCACGAGGGTTTACACGAGGGGACCTTCCCAGCCTGCTGCTCCCAATGTCCCGTCCCTGTGCTTGGTCGCTCGACCACACCTCCCCAGGAGAGCCTCAGCCCAGCAGGAGGCTTCGGTTCAGCCTCCCGTGGAGTCGCTGCTCTCTTCCTCTGGGTCTTGGTGTGCGCGTGGTTTGGTTTGTACCCTCTGAGACTGGAGTCTCTGTTCCCCTGGTGCTGTGGAAGTCCTGTGATCACATCCCACTGACCTTCAAGGTCAGATTCCCTGGGCCTTCCCAGTCCCTCTGTCGGGTCCCCAGGCTGGAAGCCCGATGTGGGGTTCCAGACCTTCACAACAGTGGGAGAACGTGCTTGATATTACAGTTCTTCCGGTTCTCCAGTCTGTGGAGCACCCACCCGGCGGGTGTGGGATTTGATTTTACGTGATGGTGCCCCTCCCGCTGTCTTGCTGGACGTGGGGTATCTTTTTTGGTAGGTTCCAGCGTCCTCCTGTCGATGGTTGTTCAACAGCTAGTTGTGATTTTGGTGTTCTCATAGGAGGAGATGAGTGCACATCCTTCTTCATCCCTGTTTTCCTAGGAAACGAAAATGCCCAGCTTCTGGGAGTATAACATTTTTATAAAAGGAGGGTGAGCAGAATATATTGAAGACTTTGTATAATATATCTACATAGCTTTCTATACTCTCAACTTTCTAGAAAATAAGGAAATTTAAGCTGATATGTGAAAGCTTATAGGTAAGTGTTCATTGAGGTACTTTTTATAGTAGCAAAAATTAGAAGTAATAGGGAATTTTACATAGATGGTATATATAATAGAACACTTTGCAACCATTAAGTGTCTTGTGGATATAATCACATTGATAAAAAGCAGATTATACACAGTATATATGGTATATTTCATAAAACTGTACATTAAAAATGTTATTTACCTACACAGATAAAAAAGTACAGGTTATATGCCAACACTGGTTATTTCTTAGTTCATGAGAGCATGAATTGAGGAGCTTAAGACGACAGATTTTAATGAATTGCTTTGTGGTAGGAAAAGGATCTTTGGTTCTTAATTTTCTGTATTTTTCAAAGTTTATAGGTAAATATTTTCTAACCCTTGTTACTCAAAACAAATTTCTTGAAGATAAATGATGTGTACACACCTCTTACTACCCATCACTTACTGGAAAACAGATTTCTTTGAGAAGTCTCCACTTTGGAGAACTCTCTTTCTGCAGCCCATGCGGTACCTTGGACCACTTAAAGCTAGTTTCCTCAGATGTGTAGCAGAATTTTTTTCAGTTTTATTGACCTAAGTGCTCACGATACCACCATGTTGAAGAAAAGAGGGAATGAGGGCGAGGATTGACGAGTCCAAGGGGACAGATTTTAATGAATTTTCCCTGCTTCAGCAGACGTTTATCAAAGCAGAAACAGAGGATACAGAGACAGTAAATAATGGAGGGAACTCAAAAACAGATTTTTTTATAATGAAATATATGCTACGCACATACAGTGATGGAACACAATCGAAATAGCAAAGACTTAAATAGTTTATAATGTACCAAGCCCTGTTGTAAGTACGCCCTGTGAGCCGTGTTATTAGCAGAGGTGAANGTCTCTGTTCCCCTGGTGCTGTGGAAGTCCTGTGATCACATCCCACTGACCTTCAAGGTCAGATTCCCTGGGCCTTCCCAGTCCCTCTGTCGGGTCCCCAGGCTGGAAGCCCGATGTGGGGTTCCAGACCTTCACAACAGTGGGAGAACGTGCTTGATATTACAGTTCTTCCGGTTCTCCAGTCTGTGGAGCACCCACCCGGCGGGTGTGGGATTTGATTTTACGTGATGGTGCCCCTCCCGCTGTCTTGCTGGACGTGGGGTATCTTTTTTGGTAGGTTCCAGCGTCCTCCTGTCGATGGTTGTTCAACAGCTAGTTGTGATTTTGGTGTTCTCACAGGAGGAGATGAGTGCACATCCTTCTTCATCCCTGTTTTCCTAGGAAACGAAAATGCCCAGCTTCTGGGAGTATAACATTTTTATAAAAGGAGGGTGAGCAGAATATATTGAAGACTTTGTATAATATATCTACATAGCTTTCTATACTCTCAACTTTCTAGAAAATAAGGAAATTTAAGCTGATATGTGAAAGCTTATAGGTAAGTGTTCATTGAGGTACTTTTTATAGTAGCAAAAATTAGAAGTAATAGGGAATTTTACATAGATGGTATATATAATAGAACACTTTGCAACAACTAAGTGTCTTGTGGATATAATCACATTGATAAAAAGCAGATTATACATAGTATATATGGTATATTTCATAAAACTGTACATTAAAAATGTTATTTACCTACACAGATAAAAAAGTACAGGTTATATGCCAACACTGGTTATTTCTTAGTTCATGAGAGCATGAATTGAGGAGCTTAAGACGACAGATTTTAATGAATTGCTTTGTGGTAGGAAAAGGATCTTTGGTTCTTAATTTTCTGTATTTTTCAAAGTTTATAGGTAAATATTTTCTAACCCTTGTTACTCAAAACAAATTTCTTGAAGATAAATGATGTGTACACACCTCTTACTACCCATCACTTACTGGAAAACAGATTTCTTTGAGAAGTCTCCACTTTGGAGAACTCTCTTTCTGCAGCCCATGCGGTACCTTGGACCACTTAAAGCTAGTTTCCTCAGATGTGTAGCAGAATTTTTTTCAGTTTTATTGACCTAAGTGCTCACGATACCACCATGTTGAAGAAAAGAGGGAATGAGGGCGAGGATTGACGAGCCCAAGGGGACAGATTTTAATGAATTTTCCCTGCTTCAGCAGACGTTTATCAAAGCAGAAACACAGGATACAGAGACAGTAAATAATGGAGGGAACTCAAAAACAGATTTTTTTATAATGAAATATATGCTACGCACATACAGTGATGGAACACAATCGAAATAGCAAAGACTTAAATAGCTTATAATGTACCAAGCCCTGTTGTAAGTACGCCCTGTGAGCCGTGTTATTAGCAGAGGTGAACAGCAGGAACTCTGGATCCAGGTGGCTGGAGGGAGCATCTAGAATCCTTCAGTTACAAGCTGTTTGGTCTTGGGCAAGATACTTAAATTCTCTATACTCAGTTTCTTTATAAAAATGTGAACAATGTTAGACCCACATAGGATTGTTCTGAAGGCTGTAGATCATTTAGAACAGTTTATAGTTTTTGTTGTTACCAAATAACTGTATTAACTGAAAAAAATTATCATCTCACATATTTAAAATTCTTACCCTTTGCTCCTTTGTGTATATTTTTACATTTAAAAAGTCTATTGAAAATTAGTTCAATTCTTCCCTTGGGGGTAGTTTTTTTTTTTTAATTTTTTATTTTATCAGCCATAAAAAGGAATGAATTTGAGTCAGTTGTAGTGAGGTGGATGAACCTAGAGCCTGTTATACAGAGTGAAGTAAGTCAGAAAAACAATACTGTATATTAACACGTATACATGGAATCTAGAAAAACGATACCAATGAACCTGTTTGCGGGACAGAAATAGAGACGCAGACATTGCAAACGGACTTGGGGACACTGGGGGAAGGAGAGGGTGGGACGAATTGAGAGAGTAGCATTGACAAATGCACACGGCCATATGTGAAAGAGAGAATGAGCAGGAAGCAGCTGTGTAGCCAGGAAGTTCAGTTTACACACCTTGTGATGACCTAGAGGGGTGGGATGGTGGGAGGAGGGAAGTCCAGGAGGGAGTATACGCATACCTTTAGCTGATTTACTTCTTGTACAGCAGAAACCAACACAACATTCTAAAGCAATTATCCTCTGAATAAAAATGTTTTTATTTTTATTGGAGTTAGGTTAACAGTGTGTTAGTTTCAGGTATATAGCAAAGTGATTCAACTATATGTATACATGTATTATTCTTAAATTCTTTTCCATTTAGTTTATTACAGAATATTGAGCAGAGTTCTCTGTGCTATGCAGTAGGTCCTTATTGGTTATCTGTTTCAAATGTGGTGGTGGTGGTGGTGGTTTAGTTCTCAGTTGTGTCCAACTGTATACAACCCCATGGACTATAGCCTACCAGGCTTCTCCACCCATGGGATTCTCCAGACAGGAATACTGGAGTGGGTTACCATTTCCTTCTCCAGGGGATCTTCCTGACCNATGTGGTGGTGGTGGTGGTGGTTTAGTTCTCAGTTGTGTCCAACTGTATACAACCCCATGGACTATAGCCTACCAGGCTTCTCCACCCATGGGATTCTCCAGACAGGAATACTGGAGTGGGTTACCATTTCCTTCTCCAGGGGATCTTCCTGACCCTGGGATTGAACCCAAGTCTCCTGCATTGGAGGCAGACGCTTTAACCTCTGAGCCACCAGGGAAGTCCCACTTATTTTTGGTTTAATTTCTATTACTCTGGGAAGCAGATGTAAAAGAATATTGCTGAGATTTACGTCAGAGTATTTTCTCCCCATGTTTTCTTGAGAGAATTTTCTAATACCAGGCCTTGCATTTAGGTCTTTTCTTTTTAAATTGGAATATAATTCCTTTACAGTGTTTTATTAGTTTCTGCTGTACAATGAAGTGAATCTCCCGACTCATCTCTCCCTCTCCTTTCTCCTCTATGTTCACATGTCCATGATCTATGACTCCATCTCTATTCCTGCTGTTAATACATGATACTTATTTTTCTCTTTCTGATTTTACTCTGTATCACAGACTCTAGGTCCATCAACACCTCTACAAGTGACCCAGTTCCATTCCTTTTCATGGCTGATTAATATTCCATTGTATATATGTACCATATCTTCTTTATTAATTCATCTGTCTTTGGGCATTTGCATTGGTTCCATATCTTGGCTGTTGTAAATAATGTTGCATTGAATGTTGGGTCACCTGTCTTTGGGCATTTGCTGTGCTTCCTATCGTAAGTACTGTTGCATTGAACGTTGGATCATCTGTCTTTTGGCATTTGGTTTGCTTCCATGTCCTGGCTATTGTAAGTACTGTTGCGATGAACGCTGGGGTAAACATGTCCTTTTGACTTACAGTTTTCCCAGGGTATATGCCCAGAAGTGGGATTGCTGGGTCATATGGTAATTCTAGTTTTAGTTTTATAAAGAACCTCCATACAATTCTCTACCATGGCTATATCAATTTACATTCTCACCAACAGAGCAAGAAGGTCCTTATTCACCACACCCTCTCTAGCATTTATTGTTTGTAAATTTTTTTTTTAACTTTACAATATTGTAGTGGTTTTGCCATGCATTGACATGAATCTGCCACAAGTGTACATGTGCTCCCCATCCTGAACCCTCCTCCCTTCTCCCTCCCCATCCCATTCCTCTGGATCATCCCAGTGCACCAGCCCTGAACATCCTGTATGATGCATCGAACCTGGACTGGCAATTCCTTTCACATGTGATAATTTACATGTTTCAATGCCATTCTCCCATATCATCCTGCCCTCGCCCTCTCCCACNGGTCTGTTTATAGTTTCAAATTCTTCTTCATTCAGTTTTGGAAAGTTGTATCGTTTTAAGAATTTGTCCATTTCTTCCAAGTTGTCCCATTTTATTGGCATTGTAGTAGTCTGTTATGATCATTGTATTTCTGTAGTGTCAGATGTTATTTCTCATTTAATTTTATTGAGTCTTCTCCCTTTTTTTCTTTGAATCTGGCTAAAGCTAAAGGTTTGTCAGTTATATCTTCTCAAATAACCAGCATTTAGTTTTATTGATTGCTATTATTTTCCTCTTTTCAATTTATTTCTGCTCTGATCTTTATGATTTCTTTCCTACTGACCTTGGGTTTTCTTTGTCCTTCCTTCTCTGGTTGCATGAGATGTAAGGTTAGACTGTTTGAGATTTTTCTTAAGGTGAGATTGTTAGAACTGCTTGAACTGTTTTTGCTGCGCCCCATAAGTTGTGGATCATCCTGGGTTGTTGTTTTTTTGTTGTTGTTGTTGTGCTGGGACTTCGTTGCTGCGCAGGCATTTTCTCTAGTTGCAGCGAGTGGGGCCTGCTCTCTGGTTGCAGTGCACAGGCTTCTAACCGTGACTGCTTCTCTTGGTGTGGAGCACAGGCTCTAGATGCACGGGCTTCAGTAGTTGTGGCTACTGGGCTCAAGAGCTCAACAGTTGCGGCTCAAGAGCTCGACAGGCTCAGCAGTTGTGGTGCACTGGCTCAGTTGCTGTGAGGCATGTGGGATCCCAGAGCAGGGATCACACTCATGTCTCTTGCATTGGCAGGTGCATTATTTACCACTGAGCCACCAGAAAAACCCCGTTATGTTTTCCTTGTCATTTGTTTCTGTGTATTTTTTTTTCTTTGATTTCTTTAGTGATCTCTCGGTTATTGGCAGCATGATATTTAGCCTCTGTGTGTGTGTGTGTGTTTTTACAGTTCTTTTGCAGTGTCAGATATAATTTCTCATTTTTTCCCTGTAATTGATTTCTAATCTCGTTAACATTGTAGTTGGAAACGATGCTTGATATTATTTCAGTTTTCTTAAATTTTCTTTGTCCTGATTTGCAACCCAAGATGTGATCTATCCTGGAGCATGTTCTGTGTGCACTTGGGAGGAGTGTGTCTTCTGCTGCTTTCGGGTGGAATGTCTTGTGCTGTGCTTAATCACACAGTTCTGTCTGACTCTTTGGGACCCCATGGACTTTAGCCCACCAGGCTTCTCTGTCCATGTGGATTCTCCAGGCAAGAATACTGGAGTGGGTTGCCATGCCCTTCTCCAGGGCGTCTTTCCAACCCGGGGATCAAACCCAGGTCTCCCACATTGCAGGCGGGTTCTTTACTGCCTGAGCCACCAGGGAAGCCCCAGAATTTCCTGTAAATAGCAATTAAGTCTATCTGTCTGTTGTGTCATTTAAAGTTTGTGTTTCTGTATTTATTTTGTCTGGATGATCTGTCCATTGGTGTAAGTGGGGTGTTAAAGTCCCACATTATTGTGTCGCTGTCGATTACCCCTTTTATGGCTGTTAGCACTTACCTTATATATTGAGGTGCTCTTCTGTTGGATGCATAAGTATTTATAATTGTTTTATCTTCTTGAATCGATCCCTTGATTATTCTGTAGTGTCCTTTCTTATCTCTTGTAACAGTCTTTATTTTAAAGTCTGTTTTATCTGATATGAGTATTGCTTTGGATTCCTATTTGCATGGAATATCTTTTTCCATCCCCTCACTTTCAGTCTGTATGTGTCCCTAGGTCTAAAGTGGGTCTCTTGTATACAGCATATATATGGGTCTTGTGTTTGTATCTGTGCAGCTAGCCCTTGTCTTTTGGTTGGAGCATTTAATCCATTTACATTCAAGGTGATTATCAATATGTATGTTCGTGGGCTTTTTCCTTCTCTTGTGTTTTCCGCCTAGAGAAATTCCTTTAACATTTGTTGTACAGTTGGTTTGGTGGTGCTGAATTCTCTTAGCTTTTGCTTGTCTATGAATCTTTACATTTAGGTCTTTAATCCATTTTGAGCTTATTTTTATGTGTGGTGTTCTAATTTCATTTTTAACATGTAGCTGTCCAGTTTTCCCAGCACTGTTTATTAAAGAGACTGTCTTTTCTCCACTGTATAGTCTTGCCTCCTTTGGTTGACCATAGGTGGAAAAAAACTCAGATTTTATAGCTGAGGAAACTGAGGTACAGAGGTAATTTGCCCCAGTTCACAATGAGTGAGTGGAGGAGCAGAAGTTGCAGCCAGACTGTCTGGCTTCCAGGCTCTGAATCCTTCTGGAATGCCAAGTGGCAGTAGATTCAAAGGAAAGCATCTTGGAGAAGAGGTTGGTGAGCTGAGTCTTATTGGATCAGAAAAAGTTGTCCAGACAGAGGGGAGTTGCGTAGGGGTAGTCTCACAAGGAGGAAGCTTTGTGAAAAGGAAGGAGGCATCAGGTAGAAAAAAGCGTGCCTGGGGCTGAGTAGCTAGGTCCTCCTGGGACTCACTGGGAGGTTCATATTGATGGGAAATAAGGCTGGAGAGGTGGGCAGGACCCAGGCACGCAGGAACTTGGATGTTGTGCTAAATATCTGTATCTGTGGATGGTGAGGTATGTATAGATAAAACTGGAGGCAGGGTGTGCAGTTAACAAGGTGTTAGAATAGTCTTAGCTTAATTTTGGCTTTTGTTGTTTTAGCAGTTGGACTGGAAAAGACCAGGGATGGATTGGGGAAGTACCAGAGGAGGTAAAACTGACTGTGGTAAAGGTTAGATTTGGACAGTCAGTGTTACTAACAATACAGCACACATATCTTTTCGGGGTTGCTGGAGGTGCGGGAAGTGTACTGAGCCTGAGGAAAAGCACAGCTGGCTGCTGGAAACTGATGCAGCTGGAGGTAGGGTGAAAAAAAGGAGAGGTAGAAATTAAATGCTGCCCAGTACACTCAGCCCTGACACATCTTTGTATTTCCAAGTCTGTGATGCGCCAGGCACTGCATACCTGCAGCCATGGACTGAGGGCCGGGCCCTCCCTGGTGGCTCATGCAGTGGGGTGATCAATTCATCCCAGGGTCCGCGGGACCTCGCATGGAGCAGATCGTAAATATCTGTCACCTGTTAAACACTTGAGTTAATGACACAGCCTGGCTGATGGCATTTTTTTCTCAGTTGCCTTTGCCACAAGTGGACACAGAGGGCAGATGCTCTGTGTCCTCATACTGTTCAGAGGGCCTCAATCATGCATTGGTTTTTTTTTTTTTTTTTTAATTAAGAAGGACTTGAAGGAAACAAGTGGGGTGGCCGTAATCTCTTTAATAATGTTGTGGGAGTTTGAACTCAACTGATGAGGTACCCCCCTCCCCAACAGTCACTCAAAATCACTATTCCATTGGCATGTGAAATGCTCAGTAAAAACAGAACCTACAAGGATTCGGGGAACAAGAGTTTTAAGATCTAACCCTCCTGTCGTCTCCTTCACGGGTCCACCACGCCTCTCATCCCAGTAGACACCAGCATCCCAGGGAGCCTGGGTAGCTTGAGCTCCTTGTTTGCGTCCCTCAGAGGGGAGAAGCGTGGTGGACTGACCCGGCGCTGTAAAGACGGAGGTCTCTCCAGCCCCTTCCCGCCGCGCTGCCCTGGGGAAGCTGTGCAAAGGGCAGCGCCAAGAGATAAAGACCTTGATCAGAGGGTACAGTACTCACGAGGTCCCAGTGGCCACTGCCTCCAGGGTCATGCGGGGGGACCTGCTGTAAAAGGAAACGTGAGAAGAAAAACAGCCCAGTAAGGGATCCGAGTGTGGAGGGGGCTGCTTGTTGTGACTGAAGCCCCTCTCTCTGGAGGTGCCTGGGCACAGGCGGGTCCGAGGGGTGCTGTTGGCAGGACCCCAGCTGTGCCCGACATGGTCCCCATCCTCTCCAGCTCAGGGAGCTGGACGCTGCTGTAGTGACCATTCCTTGGACCAGCTGGGCACCCGCTGCTCCCTGTTTCCCGGACTCCGGTTGTGCCTGTCCAGTCAGGACCACATGATGCCATTTCACAAGAAAATAGGGTTTCCTAATGTGACTGTAAGCTCCTCAGAGACAAGGAGAAAGTAACATCTTTGAAACCCCTCCAGCATCTATCTAGCTTGGTGCGGAGACTCCTCATTCTTGATTGATTAATCACATGGAACTTTCAGTTTCTGTGAGTTTTTGTTCAGATAATGATTTACAATTATATTGCTTTAAGAAACAAAAGATGAAATGTTCCAGACATGTCTTTTTCTGCTTAGGAAGTAAGAAATATTTTCATGAAATACTAATTTTATTCTTAAAATTTTTTCATTGGTATAAATTTGAGGTAACAGTTTGAGTTCTCAAGTACCAGCAACTGGAAAAGGCCTGTCTAATTAATTGTTAAATCAAGAGTTATCTGTAAAAAAGCAATCATTTAAAAACTAGAGTAAAGGAAGCTATTAAGGAGTTTTTTTATAGTTTTTGTTTTGTTTGCCCAGGACGGTGGGTGGTAAGGTCTTTATGCCCTTCCCACAATGAATGCTTTATTTTATAAGCATACATTTTGGAAGCCTTTAAAGATGAATAATAGCTTTAAAAAGAGTCAAGTTAATGTCATCTGTAGATACTGAAAATTGATTTCTGGCTTAGACTTCAGTTTCAGGATCCATGGACCTGTAGTAATTTTTTTTTAACCTTTTTTTATTGGAATATAATTGCTTTACAGTGTTGTGTTTCTACTGTACACTGAAGTAAAGCAGCTATAAGTATACAAAATCCTTTCCTTCTTGGACCTGCCTCCAGCCCTCAGGTCCTTACAGAGCACCGAGCTGAGTTCCCTGCACCGCTCCGCAGGTTCCCACACGCAATTTCACGCATGGCAGTGTATAGATGTCCATCCTGGCCTCTCAGTTTGCCCCACCCTTCCTTTCTCCCCTCTGATGCCCATGTGTCATTCTCTGCGTCTTGAGTCTGTAGGAAATAGGCTCATCTGTACCATCTTCCTAGATTCCACGTGACCTGTAGGAATTGATTATAGTACCATCAATGAACCAGCTAAGCGTGTGAAGTTTTTAGTGCCTTTGGATACTAGTTTGGTTTCTCAAGTAGAGACAGAAAGCATAGTGAAATTATCACCTAAAGCTTTTTACCCTCAAATATTTGAAATTAAATCATTCTGGGGCCATCCAGTCCTGTTCTTATTAATGGCAGGAATTTAAAAAATTTTCCCTCTTAAGAAACCTGACTCTTGTCAACCCATTTCCTCCAGAAAGAGGACCACCGTTTCCTCTCATAAGATCGTGCCTCCGTCAGTCTTTGTAACTATGGGAATTCCGTATGCAGTAGTTAACACATGTAGTCATTTATAAAGATTTCAAAATCAGATATAAAAAAAGATTTACCACAAAAAGACAAATCTAAACATCTAAGATACGTCTTCTAAATCTTTGCCTATGTTAGGAAAACATTCAGTTTCTTAGGGGTCATCATATTATCAAAATATTTGCAGTTTTTTTTTTTAATCAGTTTCCTCCACTAAAATAATCTAACCATAAGGATTTGCTATAACTTAGAGAAATGTCAGTATGCCAGTGGGTTGCACCTGTACTGTGCTTGGCTCAACTGCCTTTGCATCAGTGGTTATTGACTAGAATCGCTAAGTCAGTTCTTACTCTAGTATGATGTTTCTGTGGATTATACAGTAATCTTTTAAAAATAATCAAACCTTCATAACATTGATTTCAGAGCCCAGCGACTTGACTCTGAAAATCTACAGAGCTGAATCGTATGCTGGTCTCCAAGAGTTTAAAGCAGCCATAGAAGATTTAAATGCNGTATATATATATGTATATATGAATCACTGCTATACAGCAGAAATTAATACATTGTAACTAACAATTCTTCAACAACAACAGCAACAAAACCCAGAAATATCTATGTTCATAGTAGAAATTTCTTTGTAATAAGACATGTTCAACAAAGGTCAGATGGCCTCCCCATCATGGTAGTACCAATATTAGAAGGATTCACTTTCACTTGGTTAGAGGGTATTCAAGGTAACATCTGTGATTCTTCAAATGCATTCCAAACCACAGTTTTTCAAAACCTCTTTGGATACAGAATAATTAAAATATTTCAAAAAATTATCTGGCTAATTTAGTTAATATAATTGATCTTTTCATCTTGTATTACAATCTAAAGAACATTTTCTACATCTGACATTTGTGTACCTGCAGCATAAAGCAATGAATGAACTAAACTGTCAGAAAAGCTTAAGTGCTACAGTCCTTTTAAAGGCTGTAGTCTTGGTTGATATTTCCTTAGTGAAATGGAGTCGCCAGTAGGCATTTGTCTTCCTACCAGCTNCCTCTATAATGAAAAGGACTTCTTTTTTGGGTGTTAGTTATAAAAGGTTTTGTAGATTTTCATAGAACCATTCAACTTCAGCTTCTTCAGCATTATTGGTTGGGGCATAGGCTTGGATTACCTTGATATTCAATGGTTTGCCTTGGAAATGAACAGAGATCATTCTGTCATTTTTGACATAGCATTCAAGTACTGCATTTTGGACTTTTTTGTTCACCATGATGACTACTCCATTTTTTCTAAGTGATTCCTGCCCACAGTAGTAGATACAATGGTCATCTGAGTTAAATTCACCCATTCCAGTCCATTTTAGTTTGCTGATTCCTAGAATGTCGATGTTCACTCTTGCCATCTCTTGTTTGACCACTTCCAATTTGTTGTGATTCATGGACATGACATTCCAGGTTCCTATGCAATATTGCTTTTTACAGTATCAGACCTTGCTTCTATCACCAGTCACATATACAACTGGGTATTGTTTTTGCTTTGGCTCCATCCCTTCATTCTTTCTGAATTTATTTATCCAATGATCTCCAGTAGCATATTGGGCATCTACTGACCTGGGGAGGTCCTCTTTCAGAATCCTACCTTTTTGCCTTTTCATACTGTTCCTGGGGTTCTCAAGGCAAAAATAATGTAGTGGTTTGCCATTCCTTTCTCCAGTGGACCACATTCTGTCAGACCTCTCCACCACGACCCATCCGTCTTGGGTGGCCCCACATGCATGGCTTAGTTTCATTGAGTTAGACAAAGCTGTGGTCCATGTGATCAGATTCGCTAGTTNCTTTTTTTTTTAACCTTACGTGATATTGATGTTTAAAAAAACAATTTAACAGTTGGGTATGTGTGCTTTTATTGAAGGTCTACTTCAGGAAAGGAAAAGTCCTCCACGATGCTGGTTTTTTAGGTGATGCCTTACAACAGTTTCTTCAGTGCTTAGCACTTGATGAAGATTTCGCACCTGCAAAGCTAGAAGTAGAAAAGGTAATCCGTTTACCAACTGTAACACTTCCAGCCAGTTTCCCGACAACACAGGTCTTTTTACAAATGCCCGTTAGACTCTTGGGGTAAGGACATAAGGGGTGTCCATAAGTTAGATTTAGTAGCAGTTTGACAAGGGGTTTTCAGGTTCAGTATACTTCCTAGCATATTGAGCTCTTACCCAAGTCAGAACATTTCAGAGAGAGTTAAATGCATTACTTTTGCCTAGTTAAATTTAGATGTTCTCTAATAGTCTGTTCCATGGGAGCCAGACTAGTCATTCTTAATTAAACATTGTTGTCATGATGTTCCTGCTCAGGAATTTTTATTGGCTTCCTTTGCCTTTCATTTCAGGTCTCAACTTTGCTTGCTTTCTGTGGTTGCCAATAGTACTGCCCCACTCAATTTATTTTGCCTTAATTTTCTCAGTACTCCATACATCACTTTCCAGAGTTTGTTCAGTGGTAGGTGTTAATTAAAAGGAAAAGGGGTTCTCTGACCAAATGATTCTGGGAAACACTGGGTTAAACCAATCAAACTTATTTCTTCAGCCCTTCTCAAGAGTTTTTGCTTTGCTAGTATGACAACAGCATCCAGCTTTTGCCAGATTTACTCACAGAACATCTGGGAAGACTAGAGTCCCTGAAAAATGTTTTGGGAAAATCTATCCTAATACAATTTCAGTGGCCAGTCATGTTGTTCCCTTCAGTGTCCCCCAAAGAGGCCACAGCGTTTATTGTGTTTGTAATGTTGCTCAGAACGTGGCTTTTTGTCAGAGTCATCTCGGGTGCATGGTAAACACAAAGATTTCCTGGGTCCCACCACAGACCTTTGGAATTAGAATCTCTGGAATTAGAGTATAATTTAACAAGCACCTCAGAAGATTCTTATGTACCTTAAAGTAAGAGAACTTTGGGATTTTTCTTGCATTCCAAATGCTTTGTGAATAAGCCAGCATCCTCCATGAGGTTTGTTTGCATATATGTTCTAGCCCACTGATTTAACAAAAAATGGTGTACTGTTGTGTGTATTCTTACTGTGCTCTCTTTGCTAGAGTGATCTCCCTGGTGAGACTGCAGACTTTATAAGGGCTTATAATTTTGCATTTTCTGTGCTGCTGGGTAGTATCCTTATTTTCGTGTAATTATTTGTTGGTTAATAAGGTCAGGTGAATGCAAAATACCTACTGCCTTGAAATATTTTTTCTTTTTTGGGGGGTAAATTGTGGTATAATTTACATATAATAAAAGGCGTTTTATAGTTCAGTGAGTTTTGAGAAATTATACATTCATGTAACAACACCCCAGTCAAGATACAGACTATTTCAGATCACCCTGGAAAGCTCCTTCATCTCCTCTGCAGCAGATCCGCTCTTTCTGTGCTTCCAGAGGGAGCTACTGCTCAGACCTCTAGCGCCACAGACTAGTTCTGCCTGTTCTGGACCTTCATATACACTGTATATACTCTTTTTTTCGCTCAACATGTTTTTGAGACATATCCAGTAATTTTTTTCTTTGCTATTGTTCAACAAGTATCACAGTTTGTGATATTCACAGTTAATGGTGATTTTCATTTGGATTGTTTCTAATTGATGCCACGAACATTCTTTTTACAAGTCATTTTGTGGACATACATTTTTATCTCTCTTTAGTAAATACCTAGGAGTCAAATAACTGTCTTCTAGGGTTGGGGGTATGTTTAATGCCTTTTTTTTTTTTTTAATCAGGGGAAATATAAAAACATATCCAAATTCCTTAGTGATTGTTCATTAAATGGTTTATTGCTTGAGCACCTACAGATACACACACTTTCATTAATACCATGTATATTTCCTTTTTATTTACATTGTAAAGATTTGTGGAAAATTCTGATTTTTGTGCCTTGAGAGATAGAACAGCTGAAAAACCAAACTTCCAAATTGAGACTTTAAGAAATGTGTATATGCTGTACATATACACACAGCTTATTTGACAAGCAGTCAAATTGGAATCCCTCCCATTTCCTTGTAGCCAGTCTGTTCCTCTGTTGTAATCCCCTTGTTGGAGAGTTTGAGGTGTTTCTGAGAGAAGCACCGAGAGTTTAGACACTGCAGCTGCCTCCGTTTGGGCCGGCTGCTATGGGGTGCCCCCGTTAATGCCGGGGGTGGTGACTGACCATTCAGGTCACTGGTTCAGGGAGAAGCTAGAATCACTGTAAACACATGGAATTTTAGTTCTGTGGTTAAAGGTCCAAGGTCACATAAACAGTCCAAGTTCAGCCTTAGAATATACATTGGGATGAACCATTAACTATATTGACAGGATGGGACTTGCTGATGGTCAGAGGTAAATATTTTCCACTTCTCTTAAGATCTCGTCGTTCTACAGACCTTATATATACATGTCAACCTTTACCTTGGGCACCCTTCTCAGACCACCAGTCTAATCACCCCTGAGCCCTCCTTTTGAACCATTTCTTTGATGTGGTTTGACCCCCTTGGAGGCACACCTTGGTTTTGGCAGGACTTCTAAAACCAACATCGAAGTCCGTGTTTTTTTTTTTACTTAACCTGTTCCTTCCCTGCCCGTTAAAAATAATATTAGCTGTAAGTTTTCTTTTTTGTAGTTGATGTATAGCTGACTTACAATATTATTAGTTTCAAGTGTATAACAAAGTGATTGGATATTTTTATAGTTTATACTCCATATGAAATTTTCCAGAAATTCTTAAATATTGAATGAGTGAGGTGATTGAAAGTTGCTTAGTCGTGTCCGACTCTTGTGACCCCAAGGACTATACAGTCCATGGAATTCTCTAGGCCAGAGTATTGGAGTGGGTAGCCTTTCCCTTCTCTAGGAGATCTTCCCAACCCAGGGATTCCCACATTGCAGGCAGATTCTTTACCAGCTGAGCCACAAGAGAAGCCCTCTTAAATATTAAGTAACTAAATTATCCTTAATAAATATTTTATATTTTTCATTATTCTTTATGATACCTTCCTTACAGATTTTATGTGATTTACTATCACCTGAAAACTTAAAAGAAGGCCTGAAGGACTCTTCTTGGAATTCATTACCATGTATTAAAAACAAACCTTTCAGTTTTCCTTCAGTGATGGAAGAGTCTCACTCTGCCAGTGAGCTTAGCCCAAATCAGGTAAGGGGTGAGAAGAGACGGTCATAGGCTTAGTGTATCCATTTTCCTTATAAGATCTTCTCTTTCCTAGTTTTAAATATTAATACTAAAATCTATGTTGGTACTTTCAACTTAGTAAGGCTTGTCTTAATAGGAGTCCATCTGTGACCTTTTATTTTACACTAAAATTTTTTTATGTGACATATCTGCTCATTAATCACAATGTTACATCACCTGAATGTCAGAAATGTTTGTCTCTTGGAAAAAACTAGAACATTATATTTATCTTACTTTCCTTGTAGTACAAACAACTATATTAGCAAAACTACTTAAACCTCATTATGACAGAAGTCAGCTTGATGTCCAGGGCTCTCTAAGTACTGGCAAAAATCCTTTACTTGCCAGGGTTTTAAAATTAAAAATTGGTTTTGTTTTAAATGAACAGTAAAATAAACCTTTCAAGACATCACAGTTTCATTTCAGTTTGGTTCTTGGCGAGAGCAATAAGGACAGTAAAAACATAGTCAGTTACCCTTATTTGTTGCATTTTTTTGTAGAATGAAGAAATAGCAGAGGTCACCTCAGAGCCTGTCAAAGGAAGCCTAAATCGTGCTCGGTCAGCACAGGCTATAAATTCAACAGACATGCCTGCCAGAGAGGACTGTTTAAAAAGAGTGTCCTCGGAACCCTCACTTTGCATTCAAGAGAAAGGTGTTCTGCTGAAAAGAAAGTTGTCTCTTTTAGACCAGGATGTGATTGTAAATGAAGATGGAAGAAATAAGCTGAAAAGACAGGGAGGTAAAAATTTCACTACACTCACAGAAAACACATCGATTTATTCAGAATGGCTTCCAAATTTTTTCCTAAAAAAAATAACCCCATCTCTTTGTTTTAATAGAAATTCCCACTGAAGTCTGTACGTTTTCATTAACTTACGGTGATGTCCCAGAAGAATTAATAGATGTCTCAGATTTTGAGTGTTCTCTCTGCATGAGGTAAGTATGTCAAATTTTATGAGTAGATTAATGGCTGGTTGGCATCACTGACTCGATGGACGTGAGTCTGAGTGAACTCCAGGAGTTGGTGATGGACAGGGAGACCTGGCATGCTGCAATTCATCGGGTCGCAAAGAGTCGGATACGACTGAGCGACTGAACTGAACTGAAAGGTAATCTGCTTGGTAAGAACCAGACTTCCTTGGACTGCAAGGAGATCAAACTAGTCTAACCTAAAGGAAATCAGTCCTGAATATTCATTGGAAGGACTGATGCTGAAGCCGAAACTCTAGTACTTTGGCCACCTGATGCGAAGAGCTGACTCCTTGGAAAAGACCCTGATGCTGGGAAAGATTGAAGGCAGGAGAAGGGGACAACAGAGGATAAGATGGTTGGATGGCATCACCAACTCGATGGACATGAGTTTGAGTAAACTCTGGGAGTTGGTGATGGACAGGGAAGCCTGGTGTGCTGCAGTCCACGGGGTTGCAAAGGGTCGGACACGACTGAGCGACTGAACTGAACTCTTAAGAATAAGTAGTGTGAAGTAACAGAGTAGTGAATTAAAAATCAAAAGATAAGAATTTTAGTCCTCGGTTTTCCTTTCACCTCTTGGGCAGATAATATAATCTCTGAACCTTATTTAGCTTTTCCTTACCTAGAAGGGGCTTCCCTGGTGGGCCCATTCCCTTTCTTTATCATGACTGAGCAGCTAGCTTTGACTTTTCACTTAGAAGGTGGTGTCAGGATTTGTGTGTGTGTGCACGTACACAAGTGCTCAGCCTCTCAGTCGTCTCTGACTCTGTGACCCTGTGTACTGTAGCCCACCAGGTTCCTTTGGCCTTGGAGTTCTTCAGGCGAGAATACCGTAGGGGGTTTGTTTCCATTTCCTTCTACAGGGCGTCTTCCCAACCCAGGGACTGAACTCGCATCTCTTATGTCTCTTGCACTGGCAGGCAGAGTCTTCACCACCAGGCTATATTTAAGCCTTATAAGAATCAAATGACTAAAATATAGAAAGTATCTGAGGAATTGTACTATAAAAGCTATACATGTTATTACTGAGACTCCATGGTTTTAGGTTTGGGTAAGAATACAATGATGTATAGTGTGTATGTGATTCTATCTTGTTTATGTATCTTAGCTCCAAAATCCTTTTTAAGTAACACTGGATAAGGATTTCCATTATGTGAATGCTTGTCATTCTAAGACTGATAATTTGGAAAGAGCATTTTGCATGTATATAAATTGTGGTGGAGGCAAGGGAACAGTGTGTCAAGCACCTGGAACCGGCCACCCCAGGCATTTCTGAGCCACGTCCCTTGATTCTGACCCTTGGCTGCTTCGTCTTGAGGTGGGGATCAGACCCCAATGATGTCTGAAGTACCTATGCATCTAACAATATTTCTGGGCACTCCCCAAAAGTATTGTGTTTCAGGAAATAACTAAAATGAGAGGAAAATTAGTTTTTCCATATTAGTTTGAGTATCACATCTGGTTTTGAGCATCAGTTTTCTTTAGGATTCAATGGTAATATTTAGTGGATTGTTTTCAATGAATTTCATATAGTAAGGCTTTTATAAGCTTTATAAGAAAACCAGTTTTAAAGTGATGAGTGTATACAAAAACAAATGAATAGGTAATGATACAGTTTACATTGTTAATCTTGCACTAGTCTGGTGTGTATTTTAGAAGTACTGCCCATCTCAGTTTGGACCAGCCCCGTTTCAAGGCTGCAGTAGCCCCTGTGAGCGGTGGTGATATTAGTCTGTACAGCTCCGAGCAGGGTACCCCTGATGATGGTGAACTTTTAAACAGTTCAGGAGACTATACCTGGCATTTACCACTGGTCCTTACCTCCTCTTGTGCCTGTCAAACCCTCCTTCCTCTTCTAAACAGAAGCTAGTGTTACGGTTACATTATTTGTTCAGTTTTTCCAGTGGACAGCTTATTGTGAAAACTAACATGTATTCTGGTTGATTTCAGGTTGTTTTTTGAGCCAGTGACAACCCCTTGTGGACATTCATTCTGTAAGAACTGTCTTGAGCGTTGTTTAGATCACACACCATATTGTCCTCTTTGCAAAGAAAGCTTAAAAGAGGTAAGCATTTTTGTATTTGTTTATTGCTCTTATGTGTAACAACATGGTTTGATTTCTATTTAGCCATAGAAATAATGATTATTAGGTTCAGAATATATTACATTATACATATTGTTTGACCAAAAGGGATCATGCATTAACCATCTGCTAGTATTGGAAGAAAGTGAGTTTGGAGAGGGTGGGAGAAAGCAGAGCCTGAAGACTGAATCCCCATACTTAATTTTTTCAAACAGATGAGGTGTGATCAGTTACCTCGTCAGGAATATGTTGATTTTAATGACAATATTGGGCATCTCAACTGCCCTGCTGCCCACCCCCATTTTTAGGTTGGATTTCAGGTCTCAGTCAATCCCCTTAACACCTGGACCAACTGTCCAGTAGGACTTGCTACACTGATGGAAATGCCCTGTATCTATGCTGACCAACATGGTAGCTATTGGCCAAATGTGTGGGAGGGACGTACTTTTAATTAATTTACATTTAAGTAGGCACGTGTGAGGAGTGGCTCCCACGTTGGACAACGCAGTCCTAGGAAGTGGTAGCCTGGCAAGACACCCCTCCTTGTCTGGTGGGTGGTCTGCACTGGTTGCACTGCAGGTGCATTAGGAAAACAGCTGGATCTCAGGTGGGTCACTTCTGTAACCAGTGGGAGGGCAGCACCCTCTTCAGTCCTGCTTGATGTCCTCAAAGGTGAGGCCAGAGCCTTAGAATTGTTGTTGCAGTGGTCGCCTTGATCCAGGAGGGTGATTCTGTCTCTAGATTTTAAGAAAAAAGTCTTGCAAATACGACGAAAAAATTTGATGAAAACCATTTTGCTATTAAAAATAGCTATTTCCTATGTAGAAAGCATAGCTCTGTATGGATATCATATAGCATATATGTATTCTTACATTTCATACAACATAGCAACCCTATATGTAGTAGAACACAAAATAGAATGTTTACAAAGTCAGGAAACCTAAAATAAATCTTTATTCTTAAAGAGTTTTACATTTCCAACTTTTAGACTCTTGTTTTCAGATAAAGTACTCTAATACATGCTATCTTTCCTGGTTTTTCAGAGTTTTTCGATATGCTTATATATTTACTATGCTTTAAATTTAGAGTTATTGCACCTTAAATGTCTGAAGTTCTAAGGAAAACAAAATAAGGATGTTATTTAAAAACTTAATTAACATACTGTTTAAAAATAACTTGATCCTTTGTCCTGACTTGAAGATATCATGTATAATTGGTAAAGTCTAAATATACATTTACACAGATAAAATGGATATGCTCTAGAGTTCTGCTCTTCCTACTTACTTTGCTCATTTTTTCATCTGAATACATTTCAGAGATGGGATTTTCTTAGCAGCGTACTAGTCCAATGATACAACATTTTTCTGTTTTGGAGCATTTAAATTCTTTTTTTATTTTTTAGTATACTATGGTCAGTGTCTTTGACTCTTTCCTTAGGATAAATTCCTGGGAGAATTACTGGATCAAAGGCCATATATTTTAAGACTCTTAAAAACCAGTTGCCAGATTGCCTAGGTCTCAAGTAATGTACAGATTTAGATTCTTACCAGCAATGGAAGAGAAGCCATATTTCCCAAATTTAATACATGATCTTAAGTTTTAAAACGTCTTTATTACTTTGAAATTGCTTTTATATCTCTAATTTGATTACTTTTATAATAAATTCTTAAGTTATCTATATATATGTATATATTATCTGCTCAAGAGTACATTTGTCCAGTCAATAGCCCAGTTGTTCTCAAGGTATGTTCCCCCGAGCAGCAGCATCTATATCCCCTGGGAACTTGTTAGAAATACGGATTTGCAGACCCTTCCTCAGAGCCACTAAATCAGGACCTGGTGAGGGCTCAGCAATCTGCACTTTTAACAAGTCACAGTTCATGCTAAAGTTTAAAAACCACAAGTATAAGCCCTTTGCTCACCATTCATATTTTCTACTCTGTACTTCTTTAGATACTGACAAAACCCTTATTTTTGCCAGATCTAGAGGAAAAGCTGGTTTCTCTTTTATTTTGTGGTTATCTCACAAGAGTTTTCCTCATTATTTTATTAAACAAATTGGTATTGGACATATATATATATATATACACACACATATATATTTTGTTCAGAATTCTGTGTACACACTCTGAACTGGTCCTTGGCTCTATGCAGTTCTTAGTTTAGTTACACAGATATAATATATCCCTGTCCAGCTAATATAGTGCAGGTATGGTAGCTGCCTTCTATACATTAAAGGTTATTCCTAGGAGACAGAAAAATACTTAAGGAACACTTTATTCAAAAGGTAAAATTGCAGCCAGACCTTGAAGGATAGTCAGATGGCTTTCGGCAGTTGGAAGAGAGAGTAACACTATAATGTATCAGGGTGGCAAGCGTTCAGAGTATTATGGGNTTACACCAATGCTGAAAAAGGGTAGGTTTTAATACCTTTATATCTTCCAGGTATTCAATGTCTGCAGTGCAATATCCATCTTTCATTCCTCTTTTTAAAACCCTAAACCGCTTTCCTCCAACGGTATCAACCACAGACCTTCCATCAGGCAAGAAATGTACATTTCTAATTTGTAACATACAACCATAATCTGCGAAACTAGAAGAAAGACTCCAGTTAGTACCAAAAGTTCAAGCCACAGGCATGCACGTTCCCAACAATATTCACAGAAAATTCAAGAATCAGTAAAAACATTTAGACAAAAAGCATACCTATTCTGTGTATCACTGACGCACATCCCAAACTGTTTAGTTCCAGTCTGTATACTTCTTCGAATCATCAATCTGTATCTTGGCTCAAATACATGAAGAGGACAAGGCACAGTGGGATAGGCCATAGTGCAAACAAATATTGGAACATTCTTGGTCAAGCTGAAGAAAAAAATTGCATTATTATATATCAGAAGATACAACAAAAATGAGTGAAACTTTCAATAAATAATAGAAAACAAAAATTTAGTCTAAAATCAGGTAATTTTCATTCTTGGCAGGAATAAGAATCAGCATCCCCTTCATTTAAGCTCATGTTGATACAATATTAATCCTAAAACTGTCTGCAATCCTCTTACAAGTAAATTCAAGTTTAGAAAGTTGTCATATAGAGCTATGTACTTTTATGAATAAAAAAGCAATTGATTGTAACTATTTTATATTAAAAATGTTTAAAATATTTGTAACATGACAGTTACTATCTTCTATCCATAAAACACTCTTACTCTTAGACAATAACAAGTGAGGTCCTGCAAAGGACAAAAAACACATTAAAAAAATTTTTTGGTCACTAAAATGTTTCCTCACTAACAAAAGGAGATAATTCAACGGCATACAATTTTTTCCAGATAATTAAAGTGTAAATTTTAATTCCCAGATTGGCAGGAAATAAGAAGGATAAAGGCAGCACTCAGTTTCTCATTAATCTAAAGAAACTCTTTGGCAAGGGTATGGGGAAAAACTGGCAGTTGACAAGTGCAGTTTGAAATAGTACAACCATACCAAAGAAGAATTTGGCTATATACATCAAAAATTGTTTTTAATATTCATATCCTTTGAACCAAGTGTACTTTTTTCTGCAAGTATTGTAAAAATGTTCAACATGTATAGTAGCCAAAATGTAGAAGCAAAAAGAGACAACTGGTAAAATATGATGTAACCATAAAATGAGATACTATATTTAGACCTTAATGAGAAAAGGAAGGTATTAAATAATAGTAAAATAATCCCATATTTGTTTATAATGTATTTATATATATTGGGAAGGATATATGCCAAAATGCCAGTGGGGTGATTACCTTTTGAGTTTTCAGATTATGGCTCTCCCTGCCTAGCCACCCCCCAACAACTAATATTTTCTACTCTTTCTTCAAAAAGACCACAATGTGAAGTCTATATGTAACACACATTTAACATACACGTCCTAATTCCTCTACTTTTAAAACTGTGTCTTTTACCATCATTAAGCACTCTTATGAACATAAACCGGGGCAGGAGGACACAACTCAGTATATCTTTTAATTACCAAAACTTGTTAAGTACCAGAGAATGAGCTACCCTTAAGAAAATAGCCCAGTTAGTACACAGCAAGACTCCCGAGGCTTCTCTCCATCACACGCAGCTTCCCTTGCATCACTACTCCTGTCATTCATGAATTCCAGTCTTTGTCGGGGGTGGGGGGGTCTGGTCCTGTCATTGTGTTTAAGTATTTCAAAAATAAATCTGAAGCTTTCTTGTATCTAGCTTTTTGCAGTGTTGGTCCAAAAGGTCTATAATCCACACATTAGAATATTTTCTATCACAAAGTCACAATAAAATATCAGTTCCATCAGAAGACAAACCACTGTCAACTTCTATAAAGAAAAGATNTACAGAATTATCTCCTTCCAGGACAGCTTTAAATTTTTTTATACCTTTCATTATCCAGGAACCTTCAAATCAATCAGGCATTAAATAGAGAGTATTCAGTTCACTCCAGTTTTGTTTTGCCTTTCATTGTACATTTTGTCTGTGGTAGAAATCAATATTGTTTTTGCTCTTTTAAAAAATTTTATATTTTATGTTGGAGTATAGCTGATTAACAATGGTGATAGTTTCCGGTGAACAATGAAGGGACTCAGCCATGCATATATGTGTGTCCATTCTCCCCGAAACTCCCCTCACATCCAGGCTGGCACATAGCATTGAGCAGAGTTCCCTGTACTATACAGTAGGATCTTATTGGTTATCCATTTTAAATACAGCAGTGTCTACATGATATTCCCAAACTCCCTAACTATTGCTTCCTTCCATTCTTCTCCCCTGGTAACCATAAGGTCATTCCATTTTTTTCTCTTAATAGAGAAATCTTATTATAGAAGCTTGAAGACTGAAGGGAGGAGGAGAAGGGGAATGCACAGTATGAGATGGTTGGATGGCATCACTGACTCAATGGATATGAGTTTGAGCAAGCTCTGGGAGTTGGTGAGTTGGCGATGGACAGGGAAGCCTGGCATGCTGCAGCCCATGGGGTCACAAAGAGACACAACTGAGCAACTGGACTGAACTGATTATAGAAGCTATAGATGAAAGTAAGGATGGCAAAAGTTGATGAGAAAAAGAAAAAGGATTAAAAGATACCTTTTTCCTTCATAAATCTGGAAGTACCATGGGACCCATGTAATTATTATAACAGATGTCTAATTATTATACACAATTGGGAGTGGAAAAAACTCCTGCTGTTCTATGTTGCTGAATTAAAATGTTTAAAGTCTGCAAACCCAACAGTCATCCCTTTTCTACTTCCTTGCTGATTATATATATGCCTTACTGGTGGACCTGATCCTAAGAGGTCTGGAAAAGTCCATTGTTTTAGTTTCCAGGAATTTTGCAAGTCATTTTTTAAACATAGACATTGTTATTTAATAAAAGCAAAACTACAGGCCTCACTCTCTTTCTCCTCACTCGCTTGGTGCTGAAGTTGGGTGGATGGCAGCAAACCAGCTCCGCTAGAGGACCGAGTGGCTCAGCCCTGTGCCCCCTGACACATCAGTTTGCTGCCCACACCACCAGGTGAATGGAGATCAAGCCCTGAGCCTTTGGAGTGGAAGCACTGACTGCAAGACCCTAGACTATCAGAGAACTAACCCTAAGGAGTATCAAATAGTGAGAATTCACACAAAGAAAACCACTTGAATACAAGACCTGGAATCACCCAACAAACAGTAGCACCCTGTGCAGGACGCCTCATCCAAACACAAACAAAACAAAACTACAAATCCAATCACCAGCAGACAGGATTACTCAGCCTTACCCATCAGAGGAAAAACAAACAAACAAACAAAAACTCAGCACAAATCTCACCCTATAAGAAGCTTACACAAACCACTGGACCAACCTTCAGTTCAGTTCAGTTCATTTCACTCAGTCATGTCCGACTCTTTGCAACCCCATGAATCGCAGCACGCCAGGCCTCCCTGTCCATCACCAGCTCCTGGAGTTCACCCAAACCCATGTCTGTTGAGTCAGTGATGCCATCCAACCATCTCATCCTCTGTCGTCCCCTTCTCCTCCTGCCCTCAATCTTTCCCAGGGTATTTTCCAATGAGTCAGCTCTCCGCATCAGGTGGCCAGAGTATTGAAGTTTCAGCTTCAACATCAGTCCTTCCAGTGAACACCCAGGACTGAGGGAATTTTGGCTTGTCTCTTGCTCTCTCATTCCAGGTCCTATTGANATTTTCCAATGAGTCAGCTCTCCGCATCAGGTGGCCAGAGTATTGAAGTTTCAGCTTCAACATCAGTCCTTCCAGTGAACACCCAGGACTGAGGGAATTTTGGCTTGTCTCTTGCTCTCTCATTCCAGGTCCTATTGAAAACCAATCCTGTCAACTGTATCTTCAAACTGTCTGGCACAGACCCTTATCTCCTCAAGTTCATCATTGCCTTCCTGGTCCAGTCCTTTACTGCCTCTCACGTGAATTATTGCAGTTGCCTTCNTTTATGTGCTCTCAGTAGTACCCTGCACCACTGAATCCCAAAGTTACCGACAGGTTTTTCACCTTCCTGATACTAAGTCAATTATGCAAACAGTATCTTCATTGAGAAATTTAGCCCCTAAGTCACCCCTTCCAATTTCAGTCTCAGGTCCCAAGGTCCCACCTCCTTGCAAACCTCTGATTGGCCACTCCCCCCAGCCAATCCAGGCCACTTACCCTCTACTTTCTCCTGTGGGCGGGGACTGATAGTTGAGGGCAGCAGTTCCCAGCAACCACCGCCACCAGCCTGATGTCCCTGGAGGAACCCCCTGCCCTCGGCCGCCCCCCAGCTAAAAGACTGGTTCAGTGTGGAGAGCTGTCAGGAAATTGCTCCCAACAGAACACCTGGAAGTTACCAAATAAACCTGAAAACTTCTGAGTGTTGAAGACAGGGGAAATTAACCAATATTTGTTTATGATATGCCTTTGACTAGACTGGGTTGAACTACAGACAGAACCCAGCTGGCTGTGTGGAGGCTTCTCCTCATTATTTCAAAGGGTAGTAGTTTGATTTGATTATGTTAATTTGTATGAGAAGAAACTTACTGTGAGAGTTCAGCAGTTTCTTCATCATATATTTTTTTTCTCTCAGACAGCTCATCAGGCAGATACTTCACTATTAAATCTTCCAACAGCTGTGTGACACAGTACCTCCTATCTGCTAGATACTGAAAGACAATATTATTTTACATTCCAGCACTTTTTTCCCCCTCCAGTACAAAACAGGTAAAACAGTTTAACTCATATATAAAGCCTTTATTACATATTTACACAGTTCTGAATTCAGTAGGAAAAGCAGGGAACAATACAATGGATGATGCTAAACTGGAAAACCTGCCTGAAGCTTAGCTCAAGAGCATTCAAGGTAAGTGTGCAACCTGAAACAAGTTCTGTAGATAAGACGACCCTTGTCTTGCTAGGATCACACACCATTAACAGCAGTCAGCCCTGCTCCTGCTGTCTCCCACACCAAAGGTAAGTTCCTTCTGACAGTTCACGTGTATCTGAAACTAGCATTTTAATCGAGAAACAAAAATAAGGAATAAAGAAAATAATGCATTTGCCTTATTTAAGAAAAGCAAAGTTGCTCCCTTTTTTTGTTCCAGATAACTTTTTTCAGATTTTTCTTCTGCTGTCATCATTTTGATGCCCTTATCTTATCAAGAGGCTGCTTTTCCTATGTGAGTCACCCTCTAGGTAAGGTTTATGCCACTCCCATAATACTCTGAACGCTTGCCACCCTGATACATTATAGTGTTACTCTCTCTTCCAACTGCCGAAAGCCATCTGACTATCCTTCAAGGTCTGGCTGCAATTTTACCTTTTGAATAAAGTGTTCCTTAAGTATTTTTCTGTCTCCTAGGAATAACCTTTAATGTATAGAAGGCAGCTACCATACCTGCACTATATTAGCTGGACAGGGATATATTATATCTGTGTAACTAAACTAAGAACTGCATAGAGCCAAGGACCAGTTCAGAGTGTGTACACAGAATTCTGAACAAAATATATATGTGTGTGTATATATATATATATATGTCCAATACCAATTTGTTTAATAAAATAATGAGGAAAACTCTTGTGAGATAACCACAAAATAAAAGAGAAACCAGCTTTTCCTCTAGATCTGGCAAAAATAAGGGTTTTGTCAGTATCTAAAGAAGTACAGAGTAGAAAATATGAATGGTGAGCAAAGGGCTTATACTTGTGGTTTTTAAACTTTAGCATGAACTGTGACTTGTTAAAAGTGCAGATTGCTGAGCCCTCACCAGGTCCTGATTTAGTGGCTCTGAGGAAGGGTCTGCAAATCCGTATTTCTAACAAGTTCCCAGGGGATATAGATGCTGCTGCTCGGGGGAACATACCTTGAGAACAACTGGGCTATTGACTGGACAAATGTACTCTTGAGCAGATAATATATACATATATATAGATAACTTAAGAATTTATTATAAAAGTAATCAAATTAGAGATATAAAAGCAATTTCAAAGTAATAAAGACGTTTTAAAACTTAAGATCATGTATTAAATTTGGGAAATATGGCTTCTCTTCCATTGCTGGTAAGAATCTAAATCTGTACATTACTTGAGACCTAGNTAAAAGTAATCAAATTAGAGATATAAAAGCAATTTCAAAGTAATAAAGACGTTTTAAAACTTAAGATCATGTATTAAATTTGGCTTCTCTTCCATTGCTGGTAAGAATCTAAATCTGTACATTACTTGAGACCTAGGCAATCTGGCAACTGGTTTTTAAGAGTCTTAAAATATATGGCCTTTGATCCAGTAATTCTCCCAGGAATTTATCCTAAGGAAAGAGTCAAAGACACTGACCATAGTATACTAAAAAATAAAAAAAGAATTTAAATGCTCCAAAACAGAAAAATGTTGTATCATTGGACTAGTACGCTGCTAAGAAAATCCCATCTCTGAAATGTATTCAGATGAAAAAATGAGCAAAGTAAGTAGGAAGAGCAGAAAACTAGAGCATATCCATTTTATCTGTGTAAATGTATATTTAGACTTTACCAATTATACATGATATCTTCAAGTCAGGACAAAGGATCAAGTTATTTTTAAACAGTATGTTAATTAAGTTTTTAAATAACATCCTTATTTTGTTTTCCTTAGAACTTCAGACATTTAAGGTGCAATAACTCTAAATTTAAAGCATAGTAAATATATAAGCATATCGAAAAACTCTGAAAAACCAGGAAAGATAGCATGTATTAGAGTACTTTATCTGAAAACAAGAGTCTAAAAGTTGGAAATGTAAAACTCTTTAAGAATAAAGATTTATTTTAGGTTTCCTGACTTTGTAAACATTCTATTTTGTGTTCTACTACATATAGGGTTGCTATGTTGTATGAAATGTAAGAATACATATATGCTATATGATATCCATACAGAGCTATGCTTTCTACATAGGAAATAGCTATTTTTAATAGCAAAATGGTTTTCATCAAATTTTTTCGTCGTATTTGCAAGACNGTTTTAAAAAGAGGAATGAAAGATGGATATTGCACTGCAGACATTGAATACCTGGAAGATATAAAGGTATTAAAACCTACCCTTTTTCAGCATTGGTGTACTCTGTCCTAGGCATTGTACAGGCGTGAAGGCTGCAGTTTTCTAGGCACCTTAACCAGTTCTTCCTGTCAGAGACCCTCATCAATACTTAGGCAAATTAGCTCCATTACCTTCTTCTCATTTTTTTTTTTTTGAAATTTTTATTTCATAATGGAGGAGAGCTGATGAACAATGTTGTGACAGTTTCAGGTGGACCTTTATATCATCTTGCTCTTAATTACTGTGGGTTCCAAGAGACCTTGGGAGACCACAACCTAGACTTTGTTCATTTCTACTGCCTTGATAGCCACCACCGTGCCTAGAATATAGTCACATGTGTAGCTGCATGGCAGTTACTTAACAAAAACAGGGTGTTGAACTTCCAACCTAAGTTATGAAACCTGCTAATTCCTGCCCTTTTAAATTAATTAGTAGTCAAAGTTGATACAATCAGCAGTAGATTGAACTTTGGTGTAAAAGTAAACATGAAATCCTTGAATGTTTCTATATCTATATATTAAGATATGCCAGCTGAACTTAAGATAACCTCAGTGATAACATACACACAAGCTCTAGAGTATCACAGATACAGCACTGTCAGTATAATGATAGGTGAGATCTTACCTGGGGAGGGGTAGTGTGATAATTATCTTGGATAGGGTTAATGCTACCCTTTTGAAATTTCTAGTACCTGCTTTTAGCATCTGCAGTTAGTTACCAGAAAAATGATTTGAGATACTATAAATGTCAAATTAAAGGCAATTTTCTTTGGAAGGGCATTAGAAAACTAGAAAAATCAGAAAATCTTGTATTATCACTTGTTCATTGATCTGCTTGATCATCCCAAGCAGCATTTACTGAGTGTTAGCATTGGGCATTTCTACAAACAGTAGCTCACTGAATTTTCAAAAGTCAGATAACAGGTAAGGAAAGTAGGATTCAGGAGTTTTAATTAGTAATAATTTGCCAAGACGATAACAATTTTTTTTTTCCCATTTCACTTTTTTCTTTTTTTTTTTTTTTTCCATAACAATTTAAAGCCAGCTCTCTGGCTTCAAGTGCTGTTTTATCATTGCACTCTTGATAAGCTTCTCTGCTGATGAACTTCATTAAATCTGCTACTGCCTATCCTATTTTATTATAAAGATGCTATGGGAAAACTGCAGTGAGCTAGAAGTATTGAGTTGGAATTTTGAGTTGATTGATATAGTCTGTGTCTTAGCCTGTTTGATTAATGGACTCATTTCCTAAAGGTGATATTCTTTGTAAAACTAATAAACTTAGTTTTGTGTAAATTTACATCTCCATATATTGGATTTGCTGACAAAATTCCTTGACTATATATGTATATGACATATAAATATGACAGTATGATAGAATATTGAAAGTATTAGGGATTTGATGTTTAGAATTGAATTCTCTATGTTGTAGTTTTAGGAATGTCTAAATTTTTCTTCATCTTAGTGTCTCATCTGTGTAATGATTTCTTGTTCATTCTGGGAAAGCTTCTCAAATTTGTTTTTTATATCAAGGCTATTTTTTCCCTTAGTGTTGTAATTCTGTTTTCTGTCTTTCAATAACATTTTAGATTCTGTTATTGCAAGGAAATTCCATAACTTTAAAACTTCTTCCAGCTTTTTAGCTCCTTTTTCTAACCAAGACTCATGATTTTTATCATCCCTTGTTTACCAAAATTCATGGTTTGATCCCTTGAATTTTATAAGGCTGGAAACTAGATACTTTCTTTTGTAATAGTTAACAAGTAACATGTGTATTTTTTTTAATCAAGATTTAAAAAATTGAAGTATAGTTGATTTACAGTGTTGTGTTAATTTCTGCTGAACAGTGAAGTGATTCATTTATACATAAAATATTTTAAAATTATTTTCCATTTTATAGAATACTGAGCATAGTTCTCTGTGCTATATAGTAGGACCTTGTTCATCCATTCTATATATAAAAGCTTACATCTGCTAACCCCTCCTTCATCCCTCCACCAATACCCTCTCCCTTGGCAACCACCAGTGTATTCTCAGTATCCATGGTTCCATTCCAGAGGTACATTTGTGTCAGATTTTGAATTCCACGTGTAAGTGATAGCGCATGATATTTGTCTTTCTCTTTCTGCCTTACTTCACTTTACTGTAGTTGCAGCCATATTGCTACAAAACGCATTTTTTAGTTTTTTATGCCTGCGTAGTATGGTATGTATGTACCATATCTTTTTTAACTTTTCATTTTATATTAACAATATTGTGATAGTTTCAAGTGGACAGCAATGGGAATCACCCATAGCTATATATACCCATTTCCCCCCAACTCCCTTCCCATTTTAGGCTGCCACATTATATTGAGTAGATTTCCCTGTGCATACAGTAAGATCTTGTTGGTTACACATTAGCAGTGTGTACCACATCTTTATGCATTCATTGTTTCCGTGTCTTGGCTACTGTGGATAGTGCTGCTGTGAACACAGGGGTGCATGTATCTTTTTGAATTATAGTTTTATTAGGATGTATGTCCAGAAGTAGGATTGCTAGATCATACGGTAATTCTGTTTTTAGTGGTTTGCCATAGTAGCTGTTCCATCTTACGTTCCCACCAGTAATGGAGGAGGGTTCCCTTTTCTCTACACCCTCTCTGGCATTTGTTCTTTGTAGCCTTCTAATGATGGCCATTCTGGCCAGTGTGAGGTGGTACCTCACTGTAGTTTTGATCTGCATTTCTCTAATAATTAGCAGAGATGAGCATCTTTTTGTTTTTATTTCTGTTGCCTTGGGAGACTGACTTAAGAAAACCTAGGGGAATGTTTTGCCTGTGACCTCCTCTAGGAAATTTTATGGTATCATGTCTTTGGTTTAAATCTTTACGGCATTTTGAGTTTATTTTTCTATATGTGGCTGTCCAACTTTTCCAATACCCCTTGCCTCCTTTATCAAAGATTAATTGATTGTAGGTTTCTGGGTTTATTTCTGGGCTCTCCATTTCTATTCCATTGATCCATATGTCTGCTTTTGTATCAATAACCTCTCAGTGGTATTAAGCACATCCACATCTTCGGTTTTATTTTTCAAGTTGTTAAAAAATAAAAAAGTTAAGTTCTTTTGTCTCTTGTGTACTATAGTCTTACCTTTTATATATCAGGATGTTTTTTAGCATCTCATTGTTTTTATACTGAGTCATCCTTGACATATGAAAGGCTGACTAAGGCAGTATTTGTTCAGATGCATTAATGTATGTGAAATATAGTGCTCTCTGGCACAGAGTGAGTGGGATATGAATGTGTGTTAAATCATTATCAGAGGGATGAGTTAATGCTCAATCTTCCCACCTGTGTTTATGTGCCTAGTCTTTCAGACCTTAGGCTGGAAGGCTGAAGCATTTAATTTTGTATTTTGTTTGATGAACCAGTAGTCCAAAGAGCGTACAGAGGGGATGGAGGTAGGACTTTACAGCAGAATTTCATCACTGCATAATGTATTCTCTATCTTTTGATATTCTGGCTTTATTACGCTAAGTTATTGTGTGTTTGGTTTTTTGACCCAGCTCCCTGGTAAAAGTTGTAATTACGCTTGTCCTCTTCCTACTTTCACCACAGCAGATCTGCACCTGAGACCTCCTCCAATCTTACCTTTCATTGTAGCAACTGTATTATTCTGCTTTTTTGTTCCACTGCTTTCAAAGGCCCTTGATCCATAGAGATGAGTTTCCAGTCCCTGTAGACCTTTATCTAAGAACTCACTCTCCATCTTGCCCCTCCCAGCTAGGGGCTGTTAGTTGGATTCTACAAGTGTTGCACTGCTGACTCAGCAAGGCCAGGTTAGCTGTGCTGGGAGGTCAGGCCTTGCTGTCTGTCTTAGTCTGGCCTATTGGTACTATGTGAGGCAGAAATGTATGGTGTATGGGATTTACTGTGTTCATAAGAATAATATTCCTGAGCATATGCCCAGAGAAAAACATGGTCTGAAAGGATACATACACCCCAGTGTTAACTGCATCACTGTTTACAATAGCCAAGACATGGAAGCAACTTAATGCCCATCAACAGAGGAGTGGTCCATATCTGCAATGGAACATTACATAGCCATTAAAAAGTAGGAAATAATGCCATTTGCAGCAACATGGATGGACCTAGAGAGTTTCTGGCTGAGTGAAGTAAGGCAGACAGAGGAGGAGAAATATCTTATGACATCCCTTGTATGTGGAATCTAAAAAGAAATGAGACAAATGAACTAATTTACAACAGACTCAGAGAATGAACTTACGGTTTCCAGGGGGGAAGAATGCGAGGGAAGAGATAGTTTGGGAGGTCGACATGTACACTCTGATTTGCCATGGATAACCAACAAGGACCTCCTGTAGAACGCAGGCAACTCTGCTCAGCGTGATGTGGCAACCTGGATGGGAGGGGAGTTTGGGGGAGAATGGATACGTGTATACCTATGGCTGAGTCCCTTTGCTGTCCATCTGAAACTATGTTAATCAGCTACATTCCAATAAAAAATGGAAAGCTTTAAAAAAAAACACTCTAATCCAGCATTGGGACAGGTATTCCTTTTTTAATATTTTTCCCCCACTTCTATAACGTTGGTAGTGTGGGTGGGAAGACTAAACACAGACATCTTACCGTTGTATTTCTAGGTTGAGAATGAAGATGAAATAGAGAACCTCCGGCAACTTCATGATTTGGTCTACTCTCAAGCCTGCAGCTGGTTTCAGAATTTAAGAGACAGATTTCGAAGCCAGATTCTTCAGCACTTTGGATCAATGCCTGGGCGGGAGGAAAACCTCCAGGTAGATGGCTTTGATACTGTTTCCAAAAGTTTCACTCTGTGTGTAAACCCAAATTAGTAGATTTTTAAGTTTCTTCATCTTCAGAGTTTCATTCAGCATTTCTTTTGCCTGGTCCTTAGACTCATGACCATATCTTTCTAGCACAGTGGTACCCACTGCATCTTATACAGGAAGAGAAAGGAAGCAGGTGTGAGCTGAGATGTCTGTTAGGAGTGAGTGCCAGAGAAGGAGAAAGCCCCTCTAGTGAGGATTTTTCAGAAGGAGGGATAAGGAGTCAAATGTGGGACATAGGTCGGATCAAGATCCCACAGAACATCTACTGAATGCTGATGGAAAGACCTCAGACTTCCAAGAGGCAAGAAAATCTCCATATAACCGGGCAGGAAAGAAAAAAACGAGAGAAGGGAATGGGGATGGGACCTGCGCCCCTGGGAGGGAGCCACGACGGAGAAACGGTTCCTGGGAGGTCCCTCTCTGGCAGGGAGGCCAGCGGGGAAGGCTGCCGGGGGAGCACGGGAAGAAGCCTGGGCTGGGAGAGGCAGGACGNACGCTGATGGAAAGACCTCAGACTTCCAAGAGGCAAGAAAATCTCCATATAACCGGGCAGGAAAGAAAAAACGAGAGAAGGGAATGGGGATGGGACCTGCGCCCCTGGGAGGGAGCCACAACGGAGAAACGGTTCCTGGGAGGTCCCTCTCCGGCAGGGAGGCCAGCGGGGAAGGCTGCCGGGGGAGCACGGGAAGAAGCCTGGGCTGGGAGAGGCAGGACGCTGTTAGGGGTGCAGGACCACCACAGGAGCGTCTCTCAGGCAGCAGGGGGCTGACTGCACGAGCTCCGGGGGTGTTAGCCGGACCGCAGTCCTGGACTCTGGAGGTGGCCACACTCACTGCCGCTGCCGAGGGTTCCCCGAGTGGGCGCCAACCCCCGCCCTTCCAGAAGCATCCATGAGCCGCGTGTCCCCAGTGAGGGGCGACGACCCAGGCAGCCTGAGCAAAGAGGCAGCGGGCGTCCAAACCAAACAGCGCTCCGGCCAAAATCTATTAAACCCACACAAGCTGTGCAGGGGTGCTCCCACTTGTAAATAGCCGTCCGAGACTACAGTGCCTACTTGTTTCTTCTAAACCCAGAGTAAGAGAAATGTAAGTAAAATGAAGACGCAGAGGAGGCACTCCCAGTAAACAGACCCAAGAGAATTCCCTGAGAGAACAATGAAACATAAGCCTCTTCAGGCTAGTAGACAGCAGGTTCAAAAAGGAGGCAGTGAAAATAATTGAAGGAATTAAGAAGGGCTATCAACATAAATGCAGATTGTTCTAGAAAGGAACTAGAAACTATAAAGAGGAGCTGAGAAAAATTAGAAAATTATTTGCTGAGATGAAAGCTAAGCTGAAGGCAATGAATAGCAGAATGAATCATGAAGAGAGAATAAGAAAAGAATAAGTGTTCTGGAAGGCGGAATAATGGAAAACAGCAGACAGGAAGTCAAATGAAAAAATATATATATAAGATCCCTATGGGATAAAATAAAGTAGGCCAGTCTATGCATAATAGGGATTTCAGACAGGAATGAAAGAGAAAGGGGGATCAACAATGTATTTGAAGAAATTATGACTGAAAACTTTCCAAATCTAAAGAAGGAAGCACGTCTCCAGGTACAGGAAGCACAGAGGATCTCAAACAAACCTACACCAAGACATGTTATAATTAAAATGGCGGAAGTGTGAGGATTCTAAAGGTAACAAGGGAAAAAGAGTTAATTACAAGGGACCCCCCCCACCCCCATTTGGCTGTCGACTGATTTCTCTACAGAAACACTGCAGGCCAGAAAGGAGTGGCAAGATATATTTGAAGCCCTGAAAGGGAAAGAACCTGCAACCTAGGATACTCGACCCAGCAAGATTATCATTTAGAATAGAAGGAAAGACAATTTCTTAGAAAAGCAAAAAGTAAAAGAATACAGCAATTACTAAACCTATCCTAAAAGAAATAATGAAAACTCTTTTCTAAATTAGACATCTAAAAAAGTTGATTCTCTTCAAGTGCATATACTAGGACACAGAGCTAGCTGACCTTATTGAACAAGTAAGAGTATAGAAATCAGAAATCAACTACAGGAAAAGAAGTGAGAATGATTAAATAGAAACTGAACAGTATGCTCCCAGAAAACCAATCGGTCAATGAGGAAATCAAGAATAGTACCTCACACAGGTCAGAATGGCCATCATTTAAAAAGGCCACAAATAACAAATGTTGGAGAGAGTGGAGAAAAGGGAACGTTGGTGGGAATGTAAGTTGCTACAGCCAGGATGGAAAACAGTAGGGAGATTTTATTTAGAAAGAGAATCTGACACTGTGAACTGCTCAATCCAGATTAGCTCGGTGGTGGTATGTTGCTGCTGGGCCTATATAACTACTTGTTTTGTTAACATTATAAAATGTGGGTTCTTCTCAGGCAATCCCTAATGGACCGGCGTGGTGTTGGTGGCTTCTTGCTGTCCTTCCCGTTGACCCCCGCTATCAGCTGTCGGTTTTGTCAATGAAGTCTTTGAAAGAAAGGTTGACAAAGATACAGCATATACTGACTTATTTTTCCAGAGACCAATCTAAGTAACCAACTGCTTGGATCCTCCTCTAAAATTACCCTAATCTGGCTGGGGTGACGGCCAGGTTGTCCGCTGCCTTTGCACATCCAGTGCTGGTTTGAGAAACGTAAGGAAAACTGTTTTTTTTTTTCCTTCTTTAACCTCTTGAGTCATGTGGTTCTGCAAACGAATACCTTCAACTAGGATTTAGACCACTAAGAACTTGCACAGAAAAACACACACTGAATGTGTGTTAAACCTCTACATTGTGATGAAGTTGCACTATGTACCATACTCTAAATGAAATGAGCACTGTGTGTGTATGTGGGGTGGGTGTGTGCGTGCGTGTGTCTCTGCACGTGTGGGTAGTATGAGTGCATTTTCTCTGGCTTTAAAATTAAAAAAAAAAAGAAAAAAAAGCCATAGAGAGCAGTACTTGCTGAGGGTCATTTATTGCCCAAGTTTACAACAGTAGCGATACAAGTTTTTGCAAATTGAATTTGCCTCAGATTTCTCTGTCCTAATGCTTACTTTGCACAAGTATTTAAGCTATGGTATTGAGTATCACTCTTTGTTGGAAAAACCGCTCTTGCTGAACCGTCTTGACCATTGACTATGACACAGTTTCTTATTTATGTAAATACTTGCATCCCAATAGCCGAAGGGCATCGGATGCAGAACCTAGAGCCAGTTTTCAGGAACAACTGCAAACCTGACTTGGTACTGTGCATCTATTCATAAAACACTTAAAACTGTGAAAATATGGTTTACACTTAACTGTACATAAAGGTAAATGGAGAACTCAGTTCAGTACCAGTTCATTTGTACATTTTGGGGGGGGGGGCTTTTCACATTAACTGCCCATCTGTGTAATTTATAGTTTGACATGATGTGTTTGTTTAAAAAAATTACATAGTATAAACCTATTAAGGATCTGAGGGAAGAGAAGAAGCTTAATATTAGAACTAAGCTTTTAAAGTATGTTTTTTTTAATCCTGGTCTTGGTGCAAATGTTAGTTATGCCTTATTCATATCACAGTTAGGTCACTATGCTGTGACATAGTCTGTATTCATGCTGCCCTAGATACTTTTGTAATTATTTGTTGCAGACTTGTGACTGTCCCTCTTAACTTTCTTTTATGTAAGTAATTTGTAAAAAGTTTCTTAAAAATTTTGCTTTTGCTTATTTAATTTTGAATAAAAGCTAAATTCATAATACTTTTTTCTTAATTATTAGGTCAGTGTCAAAAAAAGAACATGAGTTTTCTTTACTGTTTTGTGTTATGAGATGTAAATAATACAGCTTTCACAATATTTTTGAAATGTGTTTTTTTGGTCGTCTTTTGACCAGTGAAGTGTGTCTTAAGGAAGCTCTAGGCCAATCCTCTAAAACACATTTTGCAACCTCTTAAAAGATTTGTCCCTAGTTGCTATATGATTCAGGGAGCTCAACCTGGTGCTTTCTGACAATCTAGAGCAGTGGGAAGGGGAGGTTCAAGAGGGACGGGACATATGTATACCTTTGGTTGATTCATATTGATGTATGGCAGAAATGAACACAACATTGTAAAGTGATTATCCTCCAATTAAAAATAATTAAAAAAAAA
>SJYV01026498.1:98687-174490 GCA_006410875.1 Neotragus pygmaeus | reverse complement strand
ACACACACACACACACACACACTCACTCACTCACTCACTCACTCTGATTCCCAAATCTTAATCCATTTGATTTAACTGTAAGCCAGTCACTGAAATTAGCCAAGATAAGTCTATGGACCCTTCCAAAAAGTGAAGGAATGTGAGATTCCTTCACACATTCCTTCAAGTGTGCATGTGAGATTCCTGAATTCAATTTTATCATCACTAACAAACTGAATATGAAGACAGAGAAGTAACAGTGTGGCAACCTACAGAAACAAATCACGGAACAGCCTAACATGCTAGAACACATCTAAGCAAGGACAACAAAGAAAAACAAAATGACAAGGTGAAAGGTGGTAATAACTCCTTGTGCAAGAAAGGAGTGAAAGAAAAACAAACTTCTAGTTCTGGGAATGTTTCCACATCAGTGGAGTTAGAAGAGACTCAGGAATTACCTTTTGTATTCAAATGTTGAAGCCCCAGACAGGGTGGTTAAATGCCAAGTGAAAATAGACATGGAGATAATCAGGTCTCTCAGTGTGCAGCCTTTGATTGGGTTCCTCTGAAATACTAGAGCCCATTCTAGGCACAGGCATGTATGTTGCTGCTGAAAGCCTAATGCAAATCCAATTTCTGTTCTTTTGTTAAGTGAGCTAGTTTCTTACCTGAGCACTCCAATTTATTAATAACTTCCCTGTTCTCTCAGTATGAAAAATAGTTGATTCTATTCAGAGTTTCAGAATTAGTATTTCATTGTAAAGTTATCAAACTATGCCATCAATGCACATATATATATACACACACATGCATCTTTCCATATGTATGTTTTTCTTTTCCCTTTTTTTATAATTACTTGCATGTTAGCCCACTGATATTCTTTCATAGATCTTTGAGGCTCTGTTGTACTTTCCCTTTCTTTCCTCTTTGTGTTTCAGTTGAGATATCTGCTTTGATCTGTCTTGAAGTTTGGGCATTGGTTTGTGTTGAGGGGTTCACTAAGCTACTCCGTAATACTTGGAGTATTGGCATCCCTTTGTGTGACTAAGCGGCCAGCAGGGGCCTTGAACAGACGCTAGCCCTCCCGCTAGTGTGTGCAGAGCACAGCAATTTGGAGTCACAAGTTCCTGACATGACTGCTGACAAACAGTCTCTCCTGCCTCCTAGCTTTCTCCACTTGTGCCCAAGAGCCCCTGGAGCTTACTTAAACCTTGCTGTTTATGGTTTGAATGAACTGTGCCTTAGCCCAGTTAGCAAAGCACTGTGCCTGTGGACCCTAATAATGGCACACGCCCCCAGTCCTCTGCAGCTGGCGCTCTGCCTGCTCCCGCCTCAGCCGCTCTGCGTGGCCCCCGGAGGCTGCCATGGACCTCCGCCAGGACCTGTGAGTAATAACCTTCTCTGGTTCACTTTCCCTTTCCGTCTCTCAAATTATGGCTCATCCTTCGACTCAGTACCCGAGGCTCTAATTAACAATTGTTAATTTAACAAAAATCACAACAGTTTGCTGGAGACTTTTTGTTCGTGTTGGTGTTTTATGCTTTCCTAACTTCCTGGGTACATAGCAGTGGACGAGTTTTCAGTGCTTACCTGCCTGNCAAAAGAGACACAGACATATAGAACGGACTTTTGGCCTCTGAGGGAGAGGGAGAGGGTAGGATGATTTGGGAGAATGGCATTGAAGCATGTATACTATCATGTAAGAAACGAGGCGCCGGTCTCTGTGAGATGCAGGATGCAGGATACTTGGGGCTGGTGCACGGGGATGATCCAGAGAGATGATGTGGGGTGGGACGTGGGAGGGGGATTCAGGATTGGGAGCTCGTGTACACTTGTGGTGGATTCATGTCGATGTATGGCAAAGCCAATAGAGTATTGTAAGGTAAAATAAATAAAAAATAAATAAATGCCAATTAAAAAGGGAAGTTGGATAAAGATGTTTAGATTGAGAAAACACCTTTATCTTGTTTTCCTTCCCAAGTTCAAAACAGTGACAGTAAAGAAAATTAAATCTAATGGCGCTGCAAAACCTAAGTCAGTGTTTTCTGGGGAAATTTCTGAGATCTGGAAACAGGATCTGATATAGAAGACCAGAGGAGAGCATAGCTTTATAGAAATGGAGAACTACAGGGGAGCTCCAGACTGGTAGAGACTCTCAGGCAGATTCCTTGGGGAGGTGGCTGGATAGTCTGGCCTGTCCCCACTTGGCCTAGGCAGCAGGCAGCAAGAGCAGCTGTTCTCAGGCCAAAGCACTGAATGTGGGCGTTAGGCCGGAGAAGACCACGAAACCATAAATAGCCACAGATCCCCAAAGGGGTGGCGAGCCCTCAGGCACAGACAGCAAGCTACCAACCTCCGTCACGTAGGCTGTGTCCCAGCCTTCTCCACGGTCAGCAGAAGCAGGCTGGGACTGAACCAGCGTAGCCACAGGAAGAAACAAAGGCACGAGTAGACAGTCAACTCCTACGAATTTGCGGAAAGACACTCTAAACAAAAGGACACATCCTGACGTGCAATTCCAAAAACTACCTGGGGATCTAAAATATGTTCTCAGACAGTCCTTGGCAACCAGTGAGTGGGTCATAAAAATAAGCAGATGAGTTAACCAAAATGAATTCAGACAGAGGATGAAGGGATGAGGCGGAGGGTGGGTTGGGGTCCTTTCCAGAACAAGTGGAGAGGTGGGTAGAGACAGTGAAAGGGCTCAGTCGTGTTCAACTCTTCGTGACCCCATGGACTGCAGCCTGCCAGGCTCCTCTCTCCATGGGATTCTCCAGGCGAGAATACTCCAGAGAGGTGCTGTTTCCTCCTACAGGGGATCTTCCTGACCCAAGGATGGAACCTGCGTCCTATGCGTCTCCTGCAATGGCAGGTGGATTCTTTACCACTGGCACCACCTAGAAGCCTAGTTTTTTGAATCAGTGAATGGATCATAAAAATATACTAAGCAGGTGAGTTAAACAGAAGAGTGAATTCAGACACAGGATGAAGGAATGAGGCAGAAGGTGGGTTCGGGTCCTTTCCAGAACACAGTGCAGAGGTCAGTAGAGCAAGGTAGGAGGGAAAGATCAAGACATGGCAGAGAGATTCTAAGTTTTCAGGTCTATCTGTACAACTTTTAAGAGGAGCAGAGAAGAAACAAGACAAGTAATTGACTCAAGAGTAATAAAATAACCTACGGGCTTTCTTAGGGAATGGAGGTCGTTCATTTAAATAGGACAATAAGGCAAACTTAGGTGACTAAGTAGCAATAACTCAAATTGGCTCTTCGATCCACAGAGAGATGACTGGCTCAATGAGATGAATTTTCTTCCTAAGCCAACATGTAAATGCCAACATTTTTTTTTTTTTTAAAGAAGACATTTATAACCAGCTTAATAGATGAGTTCTCTTACCTGCCTCCAAATATTTTTTGGCTGTTCACCAAAATTTAAATGTATCCTTGAGAAAATTTTTTTGTCACAGTAGGATATTGAAAAGCATATAGGCTTCATTTCAAAATGTAGACACTCAACATCTAATCCTCAGAAAAGTCCTGTGAAGTAGTGTCTTTGTAAGGATGAAGAAACAGAAACACTAGTTAAGTAACTTGCTGAAGGATCACACAGCTAATATATGGTAGAACTGACTGAACCCAAGCAGTCTGGCTCAACCTTAACCCCGCATCAAGTTCTGAGACAGCAAAGAAGGTCTGAAAGTGACTGACGTGACTCTGACTTACAGGCTTTCCACTCGGAGGAGGAGTGCGTTTTACACTAATGGCATTAGAACTTGTGTCGAAGCACCTCACCAAGAGAGACAGCCAGATCAGGCTCAGCCCTGTATTTTGGGGAGCGGTGTTAATTGCTAACAACCTTTTTAGAAAGTAGCATTGCAGGGTATGTATATCAAGGATCTTTAAAATGCTCTTAATCTTCAATCCTAAAGGAAATCAACCCTGAGTATTCACTGGAAGGATTGATGGCTGAAGCTCCAAAACTTTGGCCACCTGATAGAAAGAGCCATCTGGTTGGAAAAGACCCTGATGCTGGGAAGGATGGAGGACAGGAGGATAAGGGAGTGACAGATGATGAGATGGTTGAAATAGCATGACCGACTCAATGGACATGTGTTTGAGCAAATTCTGGGAGACAGTGAAGAAATCCTGGCATATTGCAGTCCATGGGGTCTTAAAGAGTCAGACACAACTTAGCTACAGAGAAACAATCTTCAACCCAATGTCAGACTGTGGGGTCTTCTTATCCCACCTTGTTCCAAGTAGCAGAGACCCAAATTAAAAACTCAGAACAATGGAAAAATCTCATATACTTACGTACCCCATGCTTATCATCTCTATTCTTTGAAATGCCTTTGTTGCTAAGTATTCAATGATTCCATGGGTGGAGGAGCCTGCTGGCCTACAGTCATGGGGTTGCAAAGAGTCAGACACGACTGAGCGACTCCACTTTCTTTCTTTAGTTCCTTTTGGAGAAGGAAATGGCAACCCACTCCAGTGTTCTTGCCTGGAGAATCCCATGGATGGAGGGGCCTGGTGGGCTATGGTCTATAGGGTTGCAAAGAGTCAGACACGACTAAGCAACACACACACACACACACACACACTCACTCACTCACTCACTCACTCTGATTCCCAAATCTTAATCCATTTGATTTAACTGTAAGCCAGTCACTGAAATTAGCCAAGATAAGTCTATGGACCCTTCCAAAAAGTGAAGGAATGTGAGATTCCTTCACACATTCCTTCAAGTGTGCATGTGAGATTCCTGAATTCAATTTTATCATCACTAACAAACTGAATATGAAGACAGAGAAGTAACAGTGTGGCAACCTACAGAAACAAATCACGGAACAGCCTAACATGCTAGAACACATCTAAGCAAGGACAACAAAGAAAAACAAAATGACAAGGTGAAAGGTGGTAATAACTCCTTGTGCAAGAAAGGAGTGAAAGAAAAACAAACTTCTAGTTCTGGGAATGTTTCCACATCAGTGGAGTTAGAAGAGACTCAGGAATTACCTTTTGTATTCAAATGTTGAAGCCCCAGACAGGGTGGTTAAATGCNTGAATAAGGGGGTTTCTCTCTTCTCTTGGGCCCCCTCAGTGGAGATGCCCCACTCCATCATGAACTCTGAAGATGGCTCTGTTGGTTTAGTATGTAGAAAATAGAAGTATGTAGAAGTTTAGTATGTAGAAGATTTCTATTGTTTAAAGCCACTCAGTTCATGATGCTTTGTACCACAATCTCAGGACATTAATACATTCAATTCAGACTTGACAACAAGAATTCTGATGCAAAAGCCATGTGGAAGTGGGTCTGAAACTGGCTGAAAACTTCCTCTTTTAGACACAGTTGATTCTAGTAACTAGAGTTGGGAAATTTGTAGGTAAAATTGCCAGAAATGAAGAAAGGAAGGGACTCAAAGATGAATCAACAGATGAGACTCAAAATAATTCTGCTTTGAAAACTCCAGAAGCATCTATTGGAAGATCCATTCAGAAGAGCCAGTGAAAGCAAGAGACACGGACACGAAAATCCTCCTCCCACTGTGGAGAAAAGGGAACCCTCTTGCACTGCTGGCGGGAATGTAAGCTGATACAGCCACTGTGGACAACAGTTGGGAGGTTCCTTAAAAACCTGAGTAGAACTACCACATCTGGGGCACTGATTACAGTAGCCAAGACGGAGGAGCAACCTGGATGTCCATCAACAGAGGAAAGGATAAAGAAGATGTGATACCTAGACACAGTGGAATATTGCTTGACCATTAAAGAGAATGAAATAATTGCATTTGCAGCAACATGGATGGACCGAGAGACTGTCATACTGAGTGAAAAAGAGAAATGTCAAGCATCCCTTAGTTGCAGAAATCGAAAAAGAAATGATTTCTGAAAAACAGAAAATAGACTCATGGACTTGGAGAACGAACATTGCCGGGGGGAAAGGACAGTTACAGGGTTTGGGATAAACACATAAACACTGCTATATTTAAAATGGATAACCAGCAAGGTCCTACTATATAGCACAGGGAACTCAACGTCATATGGCAGCCTGGATCAGAGGGGAAGCTGGGAAAGAATGGATCCATGTATGTGTGTGGCTGAGTCCCTTTGCTGTCCACCTGAAACTAGCTCAACATTGATAACTGGCTATACTCCAACATAAATTTAAATTTTTTTCCTTAATAAAAAAGGGATGAAATTGGGTCATTTGTAGAGATGTGGATGGACCTAGAGTCTGTCATACAGGGTGAAATAGAAAGACAGCTATTATATATTAATGCATATATGGGGAATCTAGAAAAATGGTACTGATGAACCTTTTTCCAGGGCAGGAAAAGAGACATACAGGTGCAGAGAACAGACATGTGGCCCTTGGAGGAAGGGGAGGGTGAGTCATATTGGGAGATTAGGATTGACATGTATACACTAAGGTGTAAAATAGCTAGAGGGAAGCTGCTGTATGGCACAGGGAGCTCAGCTTGGTGCTCTGTGATGACCTTGGAGGAGATGTGTATACATAGAACTGATCCACTGTGTTATACAGCAAAGCCTAATACAACATTGCAAAGCAATTATACTCCAATTAAAAACAATAATGATTTTAAAAGAACAACATGGAGGTTCCTTAAAAAAACTAAGAACTATCACATGATCCACATATCCTATTCCTGTGCATATATCCATAGAAAATCATAATTCAAAAAGATACAGGCAAAGCCACAGTAATCAAAACAGTATGGTTCTGGCACACAAACAGAAATATAGATCAACAGAACAGGACAGAAAATATAGAGGTAAACCCACACACCTATAGTCACCTAATCTGTGATAAAGGAGGCAAGACTACACAGTGGAGAAAAGACAGTCTCTTCAGTAAGCGGTGCTGGGAAAACTGGACAGCTAAATGTAAAAGAGTGAAATTAGAACACTGTCTAACACCATACGCAATAGAGAACAGTATGGAGGTTCCTCAAAAAACTGAAAATAGAGCCACCATATGATCCGGTAATCCCACGCCTTCACATGTATCTGCAGAAAATCATAATTTGAAAAGATACATGCACCCCAGTGTTCACTGCAGCACTATTTACAATAGAAAGACATGGAAGCAACCTAAAAAGTCCATCAGCAGAGAAATGGATAAAGAAGATGTGGTGTGTAAGTGGAATACTACTCAGTCATAAAAAAGAGCAAAATTATGTAATTTGCAACGACACAGATGGACCCAGAGATTGGCATCTGGAGTGAAGTCAGAGAAAGACAAATGTGCTATCACTCATATGTGAAATCTTAGAAAAAATGGTACAAATGAACTTATTTACGAAATAGAGTTACAGATATAGAAAACAAATTTATGGTTACCAAAGGGGAAAGGGGGGGATAAATTAGAAGTTTGGAATTAACATATACACACTACTATATATAAAACAGGTAACTAATAAGGAGCTATTGTATAGCACAGAGAACTCTACTCAGTACTTTACAGTGGCCTATATGGGAAAAGAATCTAAAAAAAGAGTGGTGATAGGTATATGCATAACTGATTCACTTTGCTATACATCTAAAACTAACACAACATTTAACCATACTCCAATATAAAATAAAAATTAAAAAGTGTACACAGCAAAAATGTAAAGCTTTAATGAACTATCACACAATGAAGATATCTGATTTAAGCAATAGAATAAAGCTGCTGCTGCCTCCCCAAATGAAACTACCTTGATTTCTAAAACCATCGATCAATCCTAACTGTTTTTGAATTTATGTAAATGGAATCACATGATATATATTCTTTGTGCTTGTCTTATTTCAATCAAGATGATTATTATAGCTTGTTCATTTTCCTTGTCATACTATTTTATGGGTTTACCACAATTTAAAAATTTTTAGACATGGTTTATTTTCAGTTTTTTGTTTTTGCTATTATGAGTCATGCATTTGTGTATATATTTTAATGAAGACAAATACACTGAGGAAGTGAAAAAAGGCTGTGAGGCTGGAATCACTCTCAACTGCTAGGATAAACCCAAGGATTGGTTGGCCCTGGGTTTTGCGCCATTTTTTTGTATTAAATTAATGGGATATTGCTTTGCAGTGTAACCCAGGATTAGGAAGGAAGCAAGTGTTTTCCAGTTATCCTGTAGCACAGGCAAGTCTGAGAGATGTCTGACTTTTTACCTACATGGGGTCAACCTACAATTTGGAGTGAGGTGAATACGTGTAAACTCTGCCTGTTTTGATTGTTAATCTAATGCCTACAATCTTAACTATGAGTTTAGTTAGATACGGGTATCTTCAGTTTGAAACACAATGCCAGCTTTTCTTAATTAAGAAAACAGAATGTCTTAGCAAGGTAAAATTTTCTGATCTGTTCATAAATATGTGTCAAGAAACACCTATACTCCACTTGTACGGGATAATCCGGTGATTTGTTAAATATCCTGAATTTCTAAAAATTTGTCTAGATTAACTCAAATCTCTTTCCCTGTAGAGGCACGCAAACGTCCCCTGGTGGCCAGGAAGATAACTGCAATCTGAGATGTCATGCTTTTAGGAAAGTCTCATTCTAGACTATTTTCCTGCACAGTTCTGTGGAGGGAAAAAGGAAGAAATAGGGGAACTTGCTTGTAAATATCAAAGCTCACACTTCCTTTCCTACCTCACACTGACTACCAGAAAGACTTGCAAATTCAGCGAAGAGTACTGCCCAAACCTTAAAAGCAAGGGTTAGGCTAACTGCTCACCACACAGACTTAGATAATTGTTTTTGGTGGCTTGGTTTTAATGTAATTACAAATATATAGCATATTTTTATATGAAAATTAAGTAATACATATAATAAGCAACAAGCAAAATTTCCTCCTCATTTCTTCCTCGCATTCGAATTTTCCAGCTCCATAAGGGCTCTGTTCACTATTTGGACATGTTTTTAGATAGGAGAGGCTTGCTGGAGGTTTTTTCAAGCTAAATTAGAAGAAAATTGGAAAAAACAACAATGTAGCCGGAAGCTCCATCTGTCACATTTCCTCAGTTGTAGAAATAAGTCTCAATTAAGAAATCTAAAAATTCCACCCATGAGCTTTCAAAGATTCAAAATTTGTAACAATTGACACTAACATATGAATAAATGCCAGATCTCAAACTTCATGCTCTTAAAACGATGCCACATAACGATCACACTGTCTGTAGTGAATTTTTACCCTCACCACAATCTTTTATTAGTTTATCTCCCATTTGGTTGACTTCTTCCTGTTGGTGTTGAAAATATGAAAAGGGACAATGAGTCCCCTGTCAAATCAAACTTTTTAACAGTAAGTCACTCAGTTGTGTCCAGCTCTTTATGACCCCATGGACTAGCCCACCAGGCTCCTCTGTCCATGGAATTCTCCAGGCTGTGGGTTGCCATCCCCTTCTCCAGGGGATCTTCCTGACACAGGGATCAAACCCAGGTCTCCTGCGTGGCAGGCAGATTCTTTACCGTCTGAACCATGAGGACTCCGGTCCTAAAGATATACGCATCTCTGTAAGCTAGTCAAACCACACAGATAGCCCCTTGTACTATGTTAGACTATTGACTAGATCCTGGTTTTAGGCTGAGGAAGATAACCAGAGGATGCTTTCTCAGCGATCCATACCTACCATGGTTCTTTGCGGCTCTTAACGATTGGGAGTGTATGTCACTGGCATTCCTGTGATCCACTTACAGCTTAAATTCAAGCTGGTCTTTGCCCCCCTCCCCCAATGTGAGAAGTCACCGAGACCCAGGAGAGCTTTGGCTGCAGAGCCACCTGTCAACATCCCTTCAGGGCGGCTGTGAAGCCACAGTTACTTCCGTTTTTATTCACACAATGAACATCTAATGTGTGCAGCCAGATGCCTGGCAACAAATATAAGTAACAGAGTCCCTGCCTTCAGGAAGTTCTCCTTATAATTCAGATGTTTAAAAAGTTAAAAGACATAACTGATTAGAATAAAATACTGACCACTTCTGAGATAGAAACTTCTGTCCAGAATATACAAATAGCTCCTATAAATCAGTAAGAAAAAGCAAATAATCCAATATAAATATTCAAAGGATATGAATGGCCAGTTCAGGGAAGAAGAAACACAAATCATTAGTACATAAAACTGTGGAACCTCAACAGTAGTCAGGAAAATGCAAATTAAGATAATGAAGGGGACTTCCCTATGGTACAGTGGTTAAGAATCTGCCTGCCAATGCAGGGGGACATGGGTTTGTCTTCCTCTGGTCCAGGAAGAATCCACATGCCACAGGTCAGCTAAACCTGTGTGCCACGAATTCAGAGCCCTTGCCCCAGAGCCTGTGCTCCATGACAAGAGAAGCCACAGCAATGAGAAGCCGGCGCGCTGCAGCCAGAGAATAGCCCCCACTCACTGCGACTAGAGAAAGCCTGTGCACAGCAGAGCCAAAAATAAATTTTTTAAAAAGATGATAAAGAGATGTCATCTTAAGACATTAGGTTAGAAAACAATAAATCATTAGCATCCATTATTAGGTGTGGGAGATGGCCCCCCGCCCCAAGCTCAACTGGTGACAGCATAAATTGGTGTGCCATATGGGGCAACTTTTGAATTTTAACTTAAAGATACTCATATTCTGTGATCTAGAAATCTTGCCTTGAGGTATATTTCTAAGAGAAATAGCCAAGCCTCTGCAAGGAGAGAGCTTACAGAGTAATCTGTAATGCCAAGACGCAGAAACAGCTCAGTGCTCAGCAATGGAAGAACAGGTGGTTAAACATACTATTATCAGTTCTAGACAACAGGATGTTATGAAGCATTTGAAAAGAAGAAGCTCTGTTTCTGTGGACATGGAGAGCCCTCCCAGAACACTTCCCAGAATGGGATAACCCATGCCTTTATTGAGAAACCTACTAAGTACCCATCGTAAGAAATAGGAAAGGCCCCGCCAAGACACCACTGGAGGTCCACAAGTCGCCTCTCTCTGCTCTCTTCTCTTTCTGAAAATTCCTTTGGATGGATTCCTCCACTTAGATTTGTTCTCAACTTGCAGTTTTCTTTTGTCTATTTTCTGTCTCCTTTTTTTTTCCCCTTAACGTTCAACATACCTGGAATTTCCACAACATTAGCCTTCAAAATTTAATCACAAATCATTTCAGTTACTATTTTTATAAAGTTCAGTCTTTTTCTGTTTTCTTCCCCTTTCTCCTCCTCTTCTCCCCATTGCTGCCCCCAACATTCTCTTCTGACACTATTAACTATAGGTTCCCGTCCTGCATCTCCTGTTTCCACGCATCTTCATTTCCCCATTTGTTGGTTTTGGTCTTCATTTTTCACGCCAGTGCTTTTCCTTGAATGTGTGATGACTTTTGGCCATCTGTTCATATTTTAGAGAGACAAACAAGTAGGGCTGGGTTTGTTAAGTGAAAGTGAAGTCGCTCAGTCATGTCTGACTCTCTTGAGATCTCTTGTCCTGGGGTTGTTAAAGGCTGGTATAAAAAAATAACCAGAAACTTCTATTAAAAGAGTGTGGAGACCAGAAAGGGGAGCTCTCAGGTCCTGTGACAAGAGCAGACTCTGACAGGAAAAAGAAATATCTCTTCTTTCCTGGTAAGGACTCATCCTGAATATTCTCCGGAAGGACTGATGCTGAAGCTGAAGCTTCAATACTTTGGCCACCTGTGGCGAAGAGTCAACACACCGGAAAAGACCCTGATGCTGGGAAAGATTGAAAGCAGGAGGAGAAGGGGATAACAGAGGATGAGGTGGTTGGATGGCATCACTGACATGAATGTGAGAAAACTCTGGGAGACAGTGAAGGACAGGGAAGCCTGGCATGCTGGAGTCCATGGGGTAGCAAAGAGTCGGACACGACTTAGTGACCGGACAACAAAAAAGGAAAAGCCACGGATTCTGTCTGCTGGAGCCCTCCCAACATTCCTCCCCCCGTAAAAGTGCTCTTCTGCCCTTGCCATGTGGCAAACTCACATGCTGTTTGCCATGGCTGCAGCCCCTGAAGTGCAATTTCCTGCTGATCCTGAATAAACCTATCTTTGGAGAAATAGCCGTGTATTTGTCTCAGGTCAAGACTGCCTTCACAGAAGACACCAGACGAACAGCCTTCTCCCTGAGGGATTCATGTGGCTGCATTTTTCTCCAAGGTCCTTCCTGTCTCCAGAGCAGAAGGCAGGTGCCAAGTGTGGGAATTGAGGACTCATTGTTCAGGGTCTGGATTATTCTTCACTTTCCCCCTATTTATCTTCTGCTCAACATGGGGTCTGACGTCCATGGGATCAAATCCTGAGTGGAACCTTCCTGACTCCCACAGGTATTAATTCCCCCCCTTGCCCCATCTGCAGCCCCCAGCCTCATGCCTCCCTTCGCAGACCAGACCGCCTCTGCCTCAGCTCTGGGCTCCTAGCGCCATCTTCAGTTATCAGTTCTCCCATCATGCGAGCCTTTGGCCTGAACTTCTGTTCAGTCATCACCTCTTAGTATTTGTTGCGAAACTTTTCCATGTAAAAATGATTAACATGTTTGGTCATTTTACTTTGAATTGGGAGTCTGAAATAAATCTCTGTAACCCTTAAAAATGGGGTTAGTTGTTCAATGAAGAATAAAGAATGGGGCTTCCCTGATGGCTCAGATGGTAAAGAATCTGCCTGCAATGAAGGAGACACAGGTTCGATCCCTGGGTTGGGAAGATCCCCTGGAGAAGGGAATGACAACCCAATTCAGTGTTTTTGCCTGGAGAATTCCTTGGACAGAGGATACTGGCGAGCCACAGTCCATGGGGTCACACAGAGTCAGATACAACTAAGCGACTATCTTTTTAAACTTTGTCCAGTGAGGAAACTGGAGAAGGAAATGGCAACCCACTCCAGTATTCTTGCCTGGAGAATCCCATGGACGGAGGAGCCTGGTAGGCTACAGTCCACAGGGTCGCAAAGAGTCAGACACGACTGAGCGACTTCACTCAATGAGGAAAACCACTCACTGGGGCTATGTCTTTCTTCACCACTAGATGGTGCTGCCCCATCTGAAGATAAAATGAGGCCAGTCTCCTCGACTTCAGTAGGAACTGGATCGCTGTTCTTAAGGATTTCTCATTTGGACAAAACATACGCTCTTACATAAGGCCATAGTGTTTTTTAAGTGTTTTTTTTTTTTCCTTCAGAAAAATATCATCCATATTAGAAGGGGAACACTTTTTACCCAAGGTCTTTAAAGCCTAAATGATAAATGAGTATTTTTACGAATATTTGCCAAATGTGAAATCTTTGATCAGCTGCTTACCTTTTCCAAGCCTCACTTCTCTAATCTATAAAATGATGAAAATAATAACTACATATTGTCTAGCAGGTAAATATTCATTACATATCTCAGAGGGGTAGAGGTTGGGTGCACAAAAAATATGCTAAGCATGGCAACTATTAGAATAAATACTTGACTTTAAAGATGATCACTTTGAAAGTCAATTTATGAACCAGGAAGAAACAGAAGATATGAACAGGCCAATCACAAGTAATGAAACTAAAATTGTAATTTTAAAACTCCCAACAAACAAAAGCCCAAGACCAAATGGTTTCACAGGCAAACTCTACATTTAGGAAGAGTTAACATCTATCCTTCTGAAACTCTTCCCAAAAATTGCAGAGAGAGGAACATATCTGAACTCATTCTATAAGGCCACCATCACCCTGATACCAAGCCAAAGATCACACACACACACACACACACACACAAATTACAGGCCAATATCCCTGATGAACATAGACAGAACTCCTCAACAAAATACTAGCAAACTGAACCCAACAGTACATTAAAATGAACATATACATGATCAAGTGGGATTTATCCCAGAGATGCAAAGATTCTTCAGTATAAGCAAATCAATCAGTATGATATACCACATTAACAAATGGAAGAATAAAAACCATATGACTGTCTCAACAGATGCCAAAAAGCCTTTGTCACAATTCGACACCCATTTGTTTTCAGCTGTGCTGGTTCTTCGTTGCTGCAGGAGGGCTTTCTCTAGTTGTGGCGAACAGCTCTCTAGTTGCAGGGTGCAGGCTTCTCATTGTGGTGGCTCCATGCAGGGCCACCATGCAGGCTCCAGCAGCTCAAGCTTTTTAGTTGCGGCACATGCGTTTAGTTGCTCCACGGCATGTGGAATCTTTCTGAGCCAGGGATTGAACTTGTGTTGCCTGCATGGGCAGGTGGATTCTTAACCACTGGACCACGAGGGAAGTCTCAGGGCCCTCAACACCCACTTATGATGAAAAAAAAAAAAGTCTCCAGAAAGTGGGCATAGAGGGAACCTGCCTCCACATAATAAAGAGCATATATGACCAACTTCCTTGGTGGCTTAGACGGTAGAGTCTGCCTGCAGTGCCGGAGACCCGGGTTCGATCGCTGGGTTGGGAAGATCCCTTGGAGAAGGAAACGGCAACTCACTCTAGTATTCTTGCCTGAGAATCCCCTGGATGGAAGAACCTGGCGGGCTACAGTCCATGGGGTTGCAAAGAATCAGACACGAATGAGCAACTTCATGACATACCCACAGCTAACATCGTTCTCAATGGTGAAAAGCTGAGATCATTTTTCTCTAAGATCAAGAACAAGACAAGGACGTCCACTCTCACTGAGGCAGAAGTTATAATGAGCCCCAGGCCGAGCAGCTGGAATCTGTCCTCTGTGAACAGATACTCCAGGATAAAGATAATGGCAGGAACAAGGAGGAGCTGAGTCCCTTCTGGAGAGAAGAAGAGGCGATACCTTTCTCAGTCTTGAGGTCAAGGAGACCTCCCAAACTACACATACACAGAAACGTTCCTCAGAGGTCAAGGAAAGCAGGGAGCACCAGACATTCTTCTTCCCAGAAACCCTTGCACTGGAATCCATCTTGGCTAAAAGGTGTGCAAGCATGAGAGGACCCTGAGGTGGACCAGACACGGACTCAGAGCTAGACAAGGCAAGACGATTGGCCAGAGGGAACCTAGAACGACCCATGTAAGTGACCTGGACTACTCTAAGAGTGCAACTTCTCTGAGTCTGCCCGCGTGTCTATCCACACGTATATTTCCTGCCCCCCGCCCCCAATAAACTACGTACTTGTCTCACTATCTCCCATCTCTTTGTTGAAATTTCTTTCCTCAAAGCAGTTGACCTAGGGTCTTGAAACTGGCCCCTGGCCCTCCTGGGCTAGTGGCGCGGCTCCAGTGCTCTCACTACCCGCAGCCCGGCTTCAGTCCCTGGTTGGGGAACTGAGATCCCACTTCAGGCCGTGGCAGGTGGAGGCCACCCAAGATCATTTTTGGTACCAAAAGCTGAGAAACCAAGGTAAACTGTGGGCTTTGCCGGCCGCAGCTCAAGGCCCCTGACTTTTTCACTTTTGCCATCTTTCACTCGCTGCTTCGCTTTATTTTCATGACCCGTGGGGCATGATCTCCGTCCACCCCCTGGGTTATGAGTCCTGTTATGTCAATTGAGGGTGGCCAGGGATGTCCCCCAGGCCGTGTGGATCCGAACAACACTTGGGTGACTGCTGACGCTGTCCTTTGGGAGCTGACAGAAATGTGATTTCTGGCCATGAGGGAGCCCGAGGGGTCTGTGCATAATTCTCTCTGTGTCTCTGGCCCATATGGCGCCCTGTCTGTGGTTTTCTGTCCCACTGGATTCGCACAGCAATGTCTCTTTCTCACTTTGTATCCCCAGGCACTTTAAGGGAAGGATTTTCTGGACCTTTTTCCTAACTGCATCCCCGCTGCTGCCAGACTCACTGTTGCCTGTGTCAGATGAAATTAGGAAGCACCTGATGACTTTATTTTAGCCACCAGATAGTAGGGTCATGGATTTTGGGTTCTTCTGCCATCTGGTCTTTCAGCTCACTCAGTGTCCAAATATATACCATGAGAATTTCTCTACATCCCAGCTCCTGATTGTGAACCCTGTGTCATCGTCTATAACACCCAACTCCAGTTTCTCCAAGGGGTCTTCTTGGCGTCTCTTAGACTCCCTTTACTCCAGGCCTTGGCAGCCTACCCACTGCCATGCACAGCCCACCGGGCTGGCCACTGCCCAGAAGCCCTCATTATAAACTTGGTAGATGCTCGATCATAAATAATACACCCCAGTGTGGGAAAACTTGTCATAGGACATAAACTCTATAGACAGCAGATCTATCCCCAGTGGAATCCTGGCAACGGATTGGCACTGATTCAAGTGTCCTCTCTTGGCCACACGAGGGGACACCCTGCACAAGGTACCAAGGATGACCGGGGACGTCTAGGTAGGAATCAGTGGGGAAGCAGAAGATACTCCAAACCCCATCTGCAGTAAGATCAAAGGCAATGTAGAGGATGCTCCGAGTCTCCTTCAGGTGCCTCCTTGCGACATTCCCAGGGCACGGATTCCGTGCCTAGGAGAGCTCCTTTGTTCTCAGTTGCAGGTTACCCAGCATGGGAGGAAGCCGGGCCAAGCTGGAAGAAGTACCTCTGGATGTATGCATAAGAACTGGGAACTTTTAAAAATAGACACACTTTCAAACTGTGGTGCTAGAGAAGACTCTTGAGAATCTCCTGGAAAGCAAGGAGATTAAATCAGTCCATCATAAAGGAAATCAATCCTGAATATTCATTGGGAGAACTGATGCTAAAGCTGAAACTTCAATATTTTGGCCACCTGATGTGAAGAACTGACTCATCAGAAAAGATCCTGATGCTGGGAAAGACTGAGGGCAGGAAGAGAAGGGAGTGACAGAGGATGAGATGGTCAGAGGGTATCACTGACTCAATGAACATGAGTTTGAGCAAGCTCTGGGACATAGTGAAGGACAGGGAAACCTGGGGTGCTGCAGTCCATTGGGTCACAAAGAGCTGGACAGCACTGAGCGGCTGAACAACAACAAAGGAGGGAAAACAAATTCTTCTGCAACACTGCTTGGGTATATGTTCAGCAATGAAGAAAAATGGCCGGGAAATAGCTCTCTAAATTACAACACCATTCTGCAATTGGATCTTTATTGCCCAAAGATAGGATAGTGGACTGAGATTCCCTATGTTGAAGCCCTCATGGCCCTTTGCCAAGATTCTGCCCCAACTCTTGTAATCAAAAGCCCAGGGGACCAGAGAACTCTCTTGAGATGATCCCCTTCTAATTCCCCCAACTCCTGAGGGCGACTGAGCTCCCCCTACTCCTGACAGCACCCCTACTTTTTCAGAGCACTCACTTCTCTGGGCTCACCCACCTCCCTGGATCCCTCTGACCCATCCACAACTCCACGTCCCTGTGTCTCTCCCTATGACTCTCTCTTCCTCCTCAGCATGGTCTTGTTTATTAAATACCCCAAAGGCCACCTCTAGAAGTGTAGGCATGGGGGCTTGTGGACCAAACTATAAATTTTGGAACTTCCACCCAGTATCGGGCAGACTGGCTGTTATCCCAAGAAGAAGAGACGTGTCCCTCTGGGGTAACTCGCAGTGGAACTTCTTATCATCTAGGATCAGGGGAATTATGACCTCTTGGGGAAGTGGCAAAAGGCACAGGGACAGTCAGAGTACGTATGCCCTATTCTTTAACTGATTTGCGTGCTCAATCTCTTTAGTTGTGTCCACAAAGAGCGACCCCATGGTCTGCAGCCCTCCAGGCTCCTCTGTCCATGGGATTTTCCAGGCCAGAATACTGGAGTGGGTTGCCATGCTCTCCTCCAAGGGATCTTCCCAACCCAGGGATCAAACCCGGGTCTCCTGTGGCTCCTGCGTTGGCAAGCAGGTTCTTTACTGCTGATCCACTGGGGAAGCCCTGGTTCTGGCACAGTTACTCCATTTTGACAATCAAATGCATTCCCCTCTGCCAAAAATAGAGACTGGGTTGCTTTTCGGAAGATGCTAGTTAGTTGGCTGAAGGGTTTCAGGTCCTAACTCTGGCCTTTTTTTTAACTTGGAAGGATGTCCAAGCAGTCCTATCTACATGTTGTACTCCTCAGGAAAAATGGAGAATATGGGCAGTAGCCCAGGGACACGGTGACCAGCTTGGCAGGGGCCCTCCCAAACATTCTCTTACGAATGGAGATGCTGACCCAAGTCAGGAGCCCTGTTGGAATTATCATTTCTGGGAGGGAACAGAGTCAGGAAGCATAAGATCCACTGTGTATTAGAAGGGATGAGAAAGGGTATCAGAAAGCCCATTAAGTATACAAGGGTTAAAGGAGTGATGCAAGAAGAAAAAGAAAACCCAGGCCTCTTTCAGGGATGGCTTGTGGAGGCTTTCAGAAAATATACTGACACCAATAATACTGACTCCTCCACTCCTGAGAGACAGTTCCTGCTGGCACAACCGAGAAAGCCAGAAAGAGCCCCCTGAACCATGCCCAGCCTGCAAACAAACAGGTCTTTGGAAGAGAGACTGCCCTTGGTCTGGAAGGGGAGGGCCGGGGGCTCCCACTCGCAAGATGCTGCACAGTTAAGGTGGCCTGGGAGATGTCTGTCTCCACCAAGTAGCCCCGGTGGTCCCTGACGTGGAGGTAAGAATGATTTTNGCAGCTTATACACTGTTAACAGCTACCTACTGGGCTGGCCATTTCCAAGGAGGTCACATCCTAGGTTTAACTGATGCTCAATATCAAGAAATACACCCCACACCCCAACACAGGGAAAACTGTTATAGGACATGAACTTTATAGACAACAGATCCCCTTCAAGTAGATCCCCCTGATGACACTCTGGCACTGCTTCAAACGTCCCCTATTGGGTACCCCTCATGTGAGAGACTGGGTGGACAAGAGACATCTGGTTAGGAACTGATGGGAGAGTAGAGGACCCTCAAAATCCTATCAGATGAGAAGGGAATTCAGAGGACACTCCAAACCCCTCTGACAAGAACCTCCCAGTAAATGTCTCCAGGACTCTGGACTTCATTTCTGGGAGCGTTCTTGGTTGCAGGTTACTGAACATGGGAGGATCTTCCTCTAAGCCAGAAGAAACATCTCAGGACTGTATCCTTAGTAGTAGTAGTGTTAGCTGCTCAGTCATATCTGATTCTTTGTGATCCCATAAACTATAGACCTATGGGCTTACCTGGTGGCTCAGACGGTAAAGCATCTGCCTGCAGTGTGGGAGACCTGGATTCGATCCCTGGGTTGGGAAGATCCCCTGGAGAAGGAAATGGCAACTCCAGTGCGCTTGTCTGGAAAATTCCATGGATGGAGGAGCTTGGTAGGCTACAGTTCATGGGATAGCAAAGAGTCGTACACGACTGAGCAACTTCACCTGCTCAACTTCACTCAGACTATAGACCACCAGGCTCCTTGGTCCTGGGTCCACACCAGGCAAGCATACTGGAGTGGGTTGCCATTCCCTTCCCCAGGGGATCTTCCTGACCTGGAGACAGAACCAGGTATCCTGCATTGCAGAAAGATTTTTTAACATCTGGAAGATCTCAAATTGTGAATTATAAAAAATAGAAAGAGTGAAAAGGGAAAAACTTAAATTGTACTGTTACACTGCCTTGCCTTTATGTAAGTTAGGGGGATGGAGAAAAATGGCCTGAATATGGGTCTCTAAATTACAATACCATCTTGCAACTGGATCTTTATTGTCCCAAAATGGATTTTTTCAAGCCTTCATGGTTCTGTATTAAAACCAAGTTCTACCCAGCTCCTATAAGCAAAAGCTTGGCGAATCAGAAAGTACTCTTGACATTTTAAATGACTCTCTTATAACTTTCCCCAATTTCAGGGGTGAAACCAAGTCTCCACTGCTTTCCCAGTGCCACCGAGTTTCCCAGATCCCTCTGACCAATTAGAAACTCACCTCCCTATGTCCCATATACCTTCATCACACCTGAATAGAGACTCGTGTCCCTGGAGTAACTCATAGTGGAACTTCCTATCACCCAGGATCAGAGAAAATATGTTCTCAAAGGGAAGTGGCAAACAGTGAAATGACAGAGTACACGTTCTCTTCTCTTTAACTGATTTAGCCCAATGCGAACAGAGACTTTTACTGAAGACACTAGTAAATTTGCGGCAGGGTTTCAGGCCCTAACTCTGGGCTTTAACTTAGAAGAATGTTCAAATAGTCCCATCTATAGTACTTGCTTTGGCCTTGAGGAAAAACAGAATTTGGGCAGTAGCCCAGGGGAACAGTGACCAGCTTGCCAGGGACCAACCTGAACATTTTCTTATGGGGGAGACACAGTCTCAAGTCAGGAGTCTCACTGGAATTATAATTCCCAGGAGGGAATAGAAGTGATGAAACATGTGATCCACTGTGTTATTACAAGCGATGAAAAACCCTATCAAAAAGCCAATTAATATGAAAGGGTCAGAGGTGCAACCTAAGTAGAAAACTACCACACAACTGCACTCATCTCACATGCCAGCAAGGTGATGCTCAAAATCCTTCAAGTCAGGTTCCAACAGTTCGTGAACTGAGAACTTCCAGATGTACTAGCTGGATTCAGAAAAGCCAGAGGAACCACAGATCAATTGGCAACATCATTTGGATCATAGAAAAAGCAAGAGAATTCCAGAAAAACATCTACTTCTGCTTCATTGACTATGCTAAAGCCTTTGAATGTGTGGATCACAACAAACTGTGGAAAACTCTTCAAGAGATGGGAATACCAGACCTGCCTCCCACGAAGCCTGTATGCAGGTCAAGAAGCAACAGCTAGAATCTGACATGAAACAACAGACTGATTCAAAGATGGAAGGGGGTATGTCAAGGCTGTATATTGTCACTCTGCTCATTTACCTTATACGCAGAGTGTTTCTGTGCTAAGTTGTTTCAGTCATGTCTAATTCCATGTGACCCTATGGAAGGTAACCTGCCAGGCCCCACTGTCCACGGGATTCTCCAGGCAAGTATACTGGAATGGGTTGCCATGATCTTCTCCAGGGGATCTTCCTGATGCAGGGATGGAACTCATGCCTCTTACCTCTCCTGCACTGGCAGGCAGGTGCTTTACTACTAGCCCACGAGAGAAGCCCCTGTATGCAGAGTACATGATGGGCAATGCTGGGTTGGATGAATCGCAAGTTGGAATCAAGATTGCCAGGAAAAATATCAATAACCTGAGATATGCAGATGATACTATCCTAATGACAGAAAGTGAAGAGAAGATAAAGAGCCCCTTGATGAAGGTGAAAAAGGAGAGTGAAAAAGTTGGCTTAAAGCTCAACATTCAGAAAACTAAGATCATGGCATCTGGTCCCATCACTTCATGGCGAATAGATAGGGAAACAGTGGAAACAGTGGTTAACTTTATTTTGGGGGGCTTAAAAATCACTGCAGATGGTGATTGCAGCCATGAAATTAAAAGATGCTTACTCCTTGGAAGGAAAGTTATGACCAACTTAGACAGCATATTAAAAAGCAGAGACATCACTTTGTCCACAAAGGTCCATCTAGTCAAGGCTATGGTTTATTCCAGTAGTCATGTATGGATTTAAAAGTTGGACTATAAAGAAAGCTGAGTGCTGAAGAATTGATGCTTTTGAACTGTGGTGTTGGAGAAGACTCTCTTGAGAGTCCCTTGGACTGCAAGGAGATCCAACCAGTCCATCCCAAAGGTGATCAATACTGGGTGTTCATTGGAAGGACTGATGTTGAAGCTAAAGCTGCAATACTTTGGCCACCTGATGCAAAGAGCTGGCTCATTTGAAAAGACCCTGATGCTGGGAATGATTGAGAGCAGGAGGAGAAGGGAACAACAGAGGATGAGATGGCTGGATGGCATCACTAACTCAATGGACATGGGTTTGGGTGAACTCCGGCAGTTGGTGATAGACAGGGAGGCCTGGTGTGCTGTGGTTCATGGGGTCACAAAGAGTCATACATGACTGAGCGACTGAACTGAACTGAACTAATGAAGGTGAAGAACAGAATGAAAGAGTTGCCTTAAAACTCAACATTCAAAAAACTAATATCATGGCATCCGATCCCATCTCTTAGTGGCAAATAGATGAGGAAACAATGGAAACAGTGGCATATTTTATTTTCTTGGGTTCAAAAATCACTGTAGACAGTGACTACAGTCATGAAATAAAAAGACACTTGCTCCTTGGAAGGAAAGCTATGACAAACCTAAACAGCATATTCAAAAGCATAGACATCACTTTGCCGACAAAGGTCTGTATAGTCAAAGCTATGGTTTTTCCAGTAGTCATGCACAGATGTGATAGCTGGGTCATAAAGAAAGCTGAATGCTGAAAAATTGATGCTTTGGAACTGTGGTGTTGGAGAAGCCTCTTGAGAGCCCCTTGGACAGCAAGTATATCAAATCAGTCAATCATAAAAAAAAAAAAAGAAGAACCCTGAATATTCACTGGAAGGACTGATGCTGAAGCTCCAATACTTTGACCACCTGATGCAAAGAGCTGACTCATTGGAAAAGACCCTGATGCTGAGAAAGACTGAGGACAGGAGGAGAAGGGGATACAAAGGATGAAATGGTTGGGTGGCATAACTGACTCAATGAAAATGAGTTTGAGCAAACTCCAGGAGATAGTGAAAGACAGGGAAGCCTAGCATGCTGCAGTCCATGGGGTCCCGAAGAGGTGGACACACTCAGTGACTGAATAACAACAAATAAGAAAAAGAAAACAAAGCTCTCTTTCAGGGATAGCTTGTGGAGGCTTGTAGAAAATTTACTAACATTGAACCCTACCCTCCTGAGGGTCAACCCCTGGTGGCACAACATTTGGTCAATCTGCCCCTGATATTAGGTAGAAACTGTAGAAGTTAAAATTAGGTCATAAACCCCAATGACCCAACTCCTAGAGGTGGCCTTTAGCATATTCAATAATTGAAATCAAGCTGAAGAGGAAGAGAGAGCCCCAAAAGAGAGAAGACAGGCCAGATATCAAGATAAACTGATGGGGGGATTTTGGGGGCTCCCTCTGAGATGTATATTTCTATCAAGGAGCTCTGGGTGGTCCCTAATGTGGCAGGTAGGAAGATTGGTTTTTTTTTAATGGACATGGGCATCACGTACTCTGTCCTAATCTCTCACAGTGGGTCCCGTTCCTCAAAAGCTGCACAGGGACTCGTGTCAATGGAAAGCCTCCCACCTGTTACTTCACTGGCCTCTCCCTTGACAATCTGAACAGTGTTTGATCTCATGTGCCTTTGGTTGTCCCCCAGTGTCCTAACCCACTACTGAGGAGGGACCTCCTGGGCTCCTTGGGACCATTAAACAATTAGGACAGCTGGACCAGCCCCATATATTGATTCTGACTACATGAGACCAACCAGAAGAGCAAGATCTTATTCCCACCCATGTTCTACAGGGAGTGAAACTGCATTTTGGGAACAAGGAGAACCCAGGAGGGCCATCAATGCCCAACCTGTAAGAATTAGGATAAGTGGCTTCTGGCCTAAGCCTAACAAGAGACAATAATCCCATTAAATTGGTTTATAGCCCCTCATAAATAAATTCTTAACTCAAGGCCTCTTGGGGCCCTGACAATCTCCATGCAATATTCCTATTTTTCCCATCATTAAGTTTCTTGGGAAATATTGAGTGGTAGAAAACCTTAGAGCAAGAAATGATGCTGTGGTCCTTATTCACCCCCTTGTGGCCAATCCTTATGAAATATCACCTCGAATCCCTGGTGCCAGGAGCCAACACGGGAGATCCCACCCATGACAAGGTCATGCAAAGGAGACCTGATAAGCAAAGCTTCAGGATTTGAGGGACTCCCTGGGCCGATCCCACCCTTGACAAGGTCATGAGGAAGAGACCTGACAAGCAAGGTGGATCAGGACTCAAGGGACCCCTGGGACCTGCTTGAGCATCTACTCCAAAACCAGAATCTGTCTGTCTTACTATTTTGTGCCTTTCACCAACTTTTCTGACATTAACATGGGACTATCCCTGACCACCTTTCTCTGAAAAAAACAAAAAAGTCAACTTAGGGCTTTAGTTAATAAGTCTCCTAGACATGATAGGAGAGTTTCAATTCAAACCCCTCTGATGGCTCTTTAGCTTGCTTGGCAGGTTTATCCAGACTCTTGCAGCTACGAATGTAATTGTTTACAGCCTCCCAACTGTGAGAGGCACAGGAAGCCTAAAACATTCTAAAAATATAGAGCTTTTCAAAGAGTTAAAAACTATTAAGAGTAGTGCTGGTGTAGGATTTCACTGTTTAGCCAATGCTTGCTGCCAAGTTCCCATATCCCTTATCCATTGTGCCCCTGGGAGTGCATTAGTTAACATAGTTGGAATGTAAGAAAAACAAATAGTAGCCTTGAATTTAACCACATCACACCTTTGAGCTAATTGGTTCTTTCTTTGTTGTAACTCACTGCACCTTTGCTCCGTGAGAATGTAACCCTGTTTAGCACTTTCTGAGGCTGACATAGATTAGAAATATAAACAAAAAACACTTCAGGAGCAAAACCTGCTGGAATGTTCGGGCTGACTCTGCAGGATCTTGCATCTTTCATTTCCCTCTATGTACAAGTCAAGCTATAAAAGCTTCCCTGAAAAATAAAGTGATGGACCAGTTCCATGAAAGCCTGGCTCCCCCATGTCTCTTTCTCTCTCTTACTCTCTTTTTCAGGCTGATGCCTTGGAGCACAGAGGCTCTCTGCATTCACTTCCCTGCCTAGGCTTCTAAGATCTGAACGGGAAGGCGTTCTGCACCTTCACTCCCTCGGGAGACTGGGAGGGCACCTGCGGCCTATGTGAACAGAGCAAGTCCCTTGACCTGGGGCTTTATTGGCTTTCTGTGTAAACCAAGGAATATTAGCCTCTATTCTTTCCTCTCTCATTCATTCATTCATTCATTCGCCGATGCCATCACACTTCGGATACCCTGGATCCAACCAGGGCTAGACCCAGGTACTCTGAGGATGTCTAGGCTTTACTGTGCTCAACCTCATCCAGTCTATCCCTCCTTACAGTATATGTTTGCCTTTGAGTGGACTAACCACCACTTAGGTCAAAGGTAAAAATACATCTGGGCAGTATGGCCTTGAAGAGTTTCAGGCAAGTCCACACTTGATCTCCCAGGGCCTAGGAAAACAATTCTGTGAGATACACCTCAAAGAACAGGCTATTCTACAGTATGTGCATGATATATTAATATGTATCTCACCATGGAGGGCTCAGATCAAAAGACCACTTAAGTCCTTAATTTTAGGGGCGCTACAGAGCCTCTCAAAGGCACTACAAATGTCAAAGCAATGAGGTAAATATCTAGACTACACTACCCAACCTCAGAAATAGACAGTAATCTCCACATAGAAAACAAGCTATATTCAGGCCTAAGCACTCCAAAGATCTGCCTGCAACACGGGAGACACAGGTTCAATCCCTGGTTTGGGAAGATCCCCTGGAGAAGGAAATGGCAATCCACTCCAGTATTCTTGACTGGAAAATCCCATAACCAGAGCTGGACACAGCTTAGTGATTCAGTAACAACAACACCAAAGTCAAAGAAACATCTCTGCACCTTTTTGTGCATGGTAGGATTTTGCAGAATTTGGATTCCAAAATTTGAGCTAATGGCTAAGCCTCTACATGAAGTCACTAAGGCTCAGATTTAAAATTATTACTTTAGAATGAGAGGAACAGGAAAACGCTTTTAATGATATCAAGCAGGCCCTCACCAAAGCCCCTGCTCTAGGTCACCCTAGACTGAAAAGGCCCTTCATCTTGTATATGACTGAAAAGCAAGGCACAGCTCTGAGGTTCTCATACAGAAACTGGGCAAGTTCCTCAGCCTGTTAGGTATTTTTCCAAAAACTACATTTCATGGCCCAAGGTTGGCCTGGGTGCCTCTGGGCAGTAGCTACTACTGCTTTATTCGTAAAAGAAGCTCACAAGCTTACTTTCAGACACCCACAGGATGTCCATACACCTTATCAAGGGCAAGGGATTCCAGAGATTAAAGGGCTCTATTGGCTAACTGAAGGCTGTCTTACTAATACCATGCCATGCTCCTTGACTCCTGAGGGCTAACCCACAAAATTTAACCACATCCTCATCTTGGCTACACTTACGTCTGGTGACAGCCCAGAGCTGACACATTCTTGCTCAGATCCCTTGGCCAGGTTTAATGCCAGTAGGTCTAATCTAACTGAGGAAATAGACAATTCTGGGGAAGAATGGTTACTGACAGCAGTAGCTTTATGAAGGACACAGTCAGAAGGGCAGGGGATGCTATGATGAACACTCATAGTGTCAGAGATGCAAAACCTTTCCCGCCCAATACTTCAGGCCAGAAGGATGCCCTGATAACTCTAACCTGAGCCTTAATCCTAGAGGAAGGAGACACAGGCTCAAAATATGCCATCCTTGTTTTACATGCCCACACAGCTACCAGAGGAAAAAGAGAACTTTTAAGAACAAGAAATTCTTCTATAAAATATGAGGCTGAGATTTTACATTTCACAGAAGCAGCTCAAACACCAAAACAGGCACCAAAAGGGAATTTCTCTTAATTACCCAAGGAACCCCTAGGGCAGATTGGGAAGCAAAGAAAGCAGCCTTGATGCCATAATAGGAATGATACTGATCCCATCCATTATCCCCTCTACCTTTATACTCAGATACTCAGCCTCTGAAAAGATCTAGGCACGAGACCAAGGAGCAACTAACGAGAAAGATGGACAAAGCTAGACAGCATATTAAACAGCAAAGACATTACTTTGCCAACAAAGGTCCGTCTAGTCAAAGCTATGATTTTTCAAGTAGTCATGTATGGATGTGAGAGTTGGACCATAAAGAAGGTTGAGTGTCAAAGAACTGATGCTTTCAAACTGTGGTGCTAGAGACAACTCTTGCAAGTCCCTCAGTGAAGGATAGGAAAGACTGGTGTGCTGCAGTCCATGGTGTCACAAAGGGTTGGACATGACAGTGACTGAACAACAACAATATAAATTGGCATATATAAATGGTCTTTATATAAGGTGCTAACAGCTCTTATTTAATTATATTGTGGGATAAATGAGGTATATGGGCTTCCCTGATAGCTCAATTGGTAAAGAACCCACCTGCAATGCAGGAGACCCTGGTTCAATTCCAAGATCTGCTGGAGAAGGGATAGGCTACACACTCCAGTATTCTTGGGTTTCCCTTGTGACTCAGCTGGTAAAGAACTTGCCTGCAATGCAGGAGACCTGGGTTCGATCTCTGGGTTGGGAAGATCCCCTGGAGAAGAAAAAGGCTACCCACTCCAGTATTCTGGCCTGGAGAATTTCATGGACTGTATAGTCTATAGGGTTGCAAAGAGTTGGACATGACTGAGCAAATTTCACTTTCAAGCAAGGCATATAGATTGCCACTAAGAAAATAATAACTAAATGTACTAAGGAAACCAATAGTTACCTCAGTCATACAAAATAAGTAAACTGGGGACTAACATTCAAAGTTTAATTTTTTTAAAGTGACTTTGCTTTAATTTATAAACTCAGAAAAATCTTTGCTAAGTGCTTTATACAAACCTTTGAAGACTCTAAAGTTATAAGCTACCACACAATTGCACTCATCTCACATGCTAGCAAAGTAATGCTCAAAATTCTTCAAGCTAGGCTTCAATGGTACATGAACCGAGAACACTCAGATGTTCAGGCTGGATTTAGAAAAGGCAGAGGAACCAGAGATCAAATTGCCAACATCCTCTGGGTTATAAAAAAGCAAGAGAGTTCCAGAAGAACATCTATTTCTGCTTTATTGACTATGCCAAAGACTTTGACTGTGTGGATCATGACAAACTGTGGAAAATTTTTAAAGAGATGGCAATACCAGACCATCTTACCTGCCACTAAGGAAATAACACTGAGAAATCTGTATACAAGTCAAGAAGCAACAGTTAGAACCAGACATGAACAACAGACTGGTTCCAAATTGGGAAAGGAGTACGTCAAGGCTGAATATTGTCACCTTACTTATTTAACTTCTATGCAGAGTACATTATGAGAAACACTGGGCTGGAAGAAGCACAAGCTGGAATCAAGATTACAGGAGAAATATCAATAACCTCAGATATGCAGATGACACCACCCTTATGGCAAAAAGTGAAAAAGAACTGAAGAGCCTCTTGAAAGTGAAAGAGGAGAGTGAAAAAGCTGGCTTAAAACTCAACATTCAAAAAACAAAGGTCATGGCATCCGGTCCCATCACCTCATGGGAAATAGACAGGGAAACAACAGAAACCATGTCAGACTTTATTTTCTTGGGCTCTAAAATCACTGCAGATGGTGACCACAGGCATGAAATTAAGACACTTGCTCCTTGGAAAAGTGATGACCAACCTAGACAGCATATTAAAAAGCAGAGACATCACTTTGCCGACAAAGGTCCATTCAGTCAAAGCTATAGTTTTTCCAGTAGTCATGTATGGATGTGAGAGTTGGACTATAAAGAAAGCTGAGCACTGAAGAATTGATGCTTCTGAACTGTGGTGTTAGAGAAGACTCCTGACAGTCCCTTGGACAGCAAGGAGATCCAGCCAGTCCATCCTAAAGGAGATCAGTCCTGAGTGTTCATTGGAAGGACTGATGCTAAAGCTGAAACTCCAATACTTTGGCCACCTGATGCGAAGAGCTGACTCGTTTGAAAAGACCCTGATGCTGGGAAAGATTGAGGGCAGGAGGAGAAGGGGATTACNAGATCAGTCCTGAGTGTTCATTGGAAGGACTGATGCTAAAGCTGAAACTCCAATACTTTGGCCACCTGATGCGAAGAGCTGACTCGTTTGAAAAGACCCTGATGCTGGGAAAGATTGAGGGCAGGAGGAGAAGGAGATGACAAGGAAGAGATGGATAGATGGCATCACTGACTCGATGGACATGAGTTTGGGTAAACTCCGGTGGTTGGTGATGGACAGGGAGGCCTGGCGTGCTGCAGTCCCAGGGGTTGCAGAGTTGGATATGACTGAGTGACTGAACTGAACTGAACACTTTGTTCATATCTAAATCTTTTAGTAAAGCCAGGAGATCTCTAGTTTGTTATGTCTGTGTGTACATTATACATATGAGATATCTCTACTTCAAAAAGATATTATTAAAGTTGAATTTATAAAGAGCTCTATTTAATTTTAATAAAAAGCGCTTACATTTAAAGAAAACCGGCCAGATGACTTTCAGGTTCATTGAACTGGGAATTATCCAATATTAAGTTGATACACGATAGTAATGGTTAAAGCTTGTAAATCTGAATTAATATAGAGGTCAATTAAGAGTCATGAAAATTAAGTATAATACTTTATTGTACTTAGGTTTAATAAATAAGACATTACTAATCTTTTGCAATAAAATAACTGACCATGATGAAACTTCAAGATAAATGTAAATAAGATAAAAGCTTTGGAATAAAACTTCAAAGCATATTTTACAAATGTCTAATTAATATCTTTCCAGATGTTAGGCAACTTAAGATTCTAAAGCTGTGCCAACTGAAGATAAGTGATGAAAGTTTATTTAAAGATATTAAGACTTCAATTACTAAAAAAAAAAAAAAGTATTTGAAAATACCAATGAAAATGTTTGGTATCACCTAAGCTGTTCTCTACAAGAAAACTAATGTTTTTAAAAATTATCACTAATGTTTAAGCTCACCAATTTATAAAATGCCAATGTAAAGACAGTACATAGTTGCTTACTTCTTAGTTTTACTAAAATTAAAGTTTTAAAAGTTGAGGATTCTAATTTAAACATGTAATTAAAGCTATTAGAAATAATACAGTAACTTTTCAAATTCAGTAGGAAATAAAATGCATGTTTTTAGTAAAGAAGATATGAGAAATTAAATTTTAGTAAAAAAAATGAGCTGGNTTTACTAAAATTAAAGTTTTAAAAGTTGAGGATTCTAATTTAAACATGTAATTAAAGCTATTAGAAATAATACAGTAACTTTTCAAATTCAGTAGGAAATAAAATGCATGTTTTTAGTAAAGAAGATATGAGAAATTAAATTTTAGTAAAAAAAATGAGCTGGTTGATTTTATTTGGATGAAAAATGAAAAATAGGCTGAATATAAAAAGTGATGAGAGATTATAAAGAGGAACTCTGTGGGAAAAGTTTTATACATAGTCAGGATTAACTAAATTTAGGTTGAAGTTAACTAAGCTAATACAAGACTGGAAACTTTATGTCTGTCTGTTTTAACTGTCAATTTCGATAAAAGTTTGTGTGAGTTTCTGTGCCTTTAAATGATCTATATTTCTTTGTGATCTTGGTTAAATGAATAGATATTGTTTCAGGGATCTATGATTCTGTGTTTTAAAATCATTTTGATATTTCTGACAAACTTCCCAAATATCAAAATCTAACTACGCTTTTGAGCGTCCAGCTGACTCTGGGATGGATGCTTTAAAGAAATATCTCTGAGGAACCTCAGAGATGAATGTTAAGCTAAGTTTATTTGGTATTTTTAATTTAAAAACATTATCAAGTGATTGAAAACAAACTTTAGGTTGTAATATATAAATAAATATCATTAATACAGATATTCCAAAATATATATGGAATCCTTAACATCTGACATGTCCTGATATAATATTACCAGTCATAATTCTAGTGATTATACTAAGATGTAATCCATTGCAAAAATATCCAAGTTTCCTAACTACACTGTACTTAAATCTTTAACCATGCAGAAGGGCCACAGAACAATCGGTGGGGAAGCTGCTTTTAGAGTGATTCCCATCTGGGGAATCCCCTCTGAACTACATAGTGACAGAGGGACCCGTTTTTCTGGGCAAGTTGTTAAGGAAATTTGTAAACTTTGGCCGATTATGCAACATTTCCATTGTATCTATCAGCCTGGGTCTTCTAGGTTAGTCAACAGGACAAATGGAACAATTAAAACTCAGTTGGCTAAAATTCTGAATCTCTTATTCCTTACCTTTGCCTCAGGCCCTTCCATTGGTTCTCNGAACAGTCTTTCGGAGAACAGTCTTTGGGAGAGGGCAAGGGGGGATGGTTTGGGAGAATGGCATTGAAACATGTATAATATCATATGTGGAATGGATCGCCAGTCCAGGTTCGATGCATGAGACAGGGTGCTCGGGGCTGGTGTACTGGAATGACCCAGAGGGATGAGATGGGGAGGGAAGAGGGAGGGGGGTTCAGGATGGGAAACACATGTACACCCGTGGTGGATTCATGCCAATGTATGGCAAAACCAATACAATATTGTAAAGTAATTAGCCTCCAATTAAAATAAATAAATTTATATTAAAAAAACACTCTCAAATTTTGGTAAATTGAAACTAAATTAAGCTAAATGATACAAATTCATTGAACATCCAGGCCATTTCAAATAAAACAAAATATTGGGAATACTAATAGCTAAACAGGTCCAAATTTACTGACTTTTGTTTTCTCGTAAGAGGAAACCTATAGATGTTTTGCGCCACCTTGAGATATTCTTTACCAATCTATGAAATGCTAAAGTAGAAGACAGTTCATGGTGGCTTAAGGAAAGTAGGATGTGTGTTTCCAGAAAAGAAAGTATGAGGAATGGAAATGTATTTTGTTGAAAGGGAAAAGGGTGATTTTGTCCTGGAATTGACTTTGTGAATGCACAAAGAATAGGGGGAAACTATCATTTTATTAAGAGAAGGTTGATACAAGACTGGTTTCTCTCTCACAAGGGAAAAAAGTTTTCCTAGAATACGCCTTTTGATATCAGATCATATGAGTTCCTATGCCCTTAAATGATCTGTATTTACTTTTGAAAATTTTTTTCACCTTAGCTCAACGAGTAATTGTTTCACCATATGATTCTATCTGACGGGGTATTTTAAAACATTTTGAGGGGCTTCCCTGGTGAATCAGTGGTAAAGAATCTGCCTGCAGGGGACACTGGTTGGATCCCTGTTCTGGGAGGAGCCCGCATGCCATGGAGCCCCATATTGAGCCCGTGCCCTAGAGCCTGGGAGTCCACACTACTGAGCCCACACTCCCGAGAGCCCAGGCCTGCAGAAGAGAAGCCACCACCACGAGAAGCCTTGGCACCGAATGCAGAGTAGCCACCGCTCACCACAGGAGAGAAAGCCTGCACAGCAACAAAGATCCAGCAGAGCCAAAAGTAAAGTTGCTAAATTTTTTTGTGTGCAATTTTTGACAGCCTCCCCAAATATCAAATTCTAGCCAAACTTCTAACCTTAAGCCTCTTTGGAGTACTTCAAAGGGCCCCTGTACAACCCTAAAGAAAGATCCTAGACTAACTGAGTTCATTTGTTATGTTAAATTACTTGGGAAATACTGTACAAACTTGCTGTTGCCTGTATCAGATAGAATCATCAGGCTCTCCCTGATTTTATTGTAGCTGCCCAAGAGATAGAGGAAAGGGTTTGGGTTCTTCTTATGTCTAATCTCACCTTACGTTATGTCCAAAAAAATCCCATGAGAATACTCCCACCTCTAGGCCCCTCATTTTCTGACCCCCTGGCATTTTCCACTGCACCCAACTTCAATTTCCCACCAGAGAAGCCCTTTGATTCCCCCGAGAGTTCCTTTCTGCACCTCTAGGATATCCTTCACTCCTCCATTTGGCAGTCTCTACACAGTTACAACTACCTTCTGGGCTTCCCTGGTGACTCAGATGGTAAAGTGTCTGCCTACAATGCAGGAGACCCGGGTTCGATCTCTGGGTCAGAAAGATCCTCTGGAGAAGGAAACGGCAACCCACTTCAGTACTCTTGCCTGGAAAATCCCATGGACGGAAGAGCCTGGTAGGCTACAGTCTATGGGGTGGCAAAGAGTCGGACACGACTGAGCGACTTCACTCACTCACTCACTGGGCTGCCCACTTCCAAGCAGGCCACATCCTAGGTTTTATAGATGCTCAGTATAACAGAATACACCCCAACACAGGGAAAACAGTTATAGGAGATGAGCTGAATAGACAACAGATCCCCCTCAAGCAGAGTCCTGGCAAACAGTGGCACTGGTTCAAATGTCCCCACTGGGGACCCCTCATGAGAGGGACTGGGTGGACCAGAGACATCTGGTTAGGAATCCATGGGAGAGTAGAGGATCCTCTTAGGTGAGAAGGGAATTAAGAAGACACAGCACCTTCCTCTGATAAAAAACCTCCGTGTAAATGTCTCCAGGATTCTGGACTTCATTTCTAGGAGAGCTCTTGGCTGAAGTTTACTCAACATGAGGGATTCCTCTTCTAAGTCATAAGAAGCACCTCTGGAATGTATCCTGAGTAGTAGTGTAGTGTTAGAGGCTCAGTCGTGTCTACTTTTTGTCACCCGAAGGTATAGCCCCACAATCTCCTCTGTTCATGAAATTCTCCAGGCAAGCATACTGAAGTGGGTAGCTATTCCCTTCTCCATGGATCTTCCTGACCCAGTGATAGAATCCAGGTCTCCTGCATTGCAGGTGGATTCTTTAACATTTGAGCCACCAAGAACATCCCAAATTGTAAATTTAAAAAACCTGAAGGATTGAAAAGACAAAAACTTAATCTGTACTGTAACACAGCCATGGCAACCCACTCCAGTACTCTTGCCTGGAAAATCCCATGGACGGAGGAGCCTGGTAGGCTGCAGTCCACGGGGTCGCTAAGAGTGAACTGAGCGAATTCACTTTGACTTTTCACTTTCATGCATTGGAGAAGGAAATGGCAACCCACTCCAGTGTTCTTGCCTGGAGAATCCCAGGGACGGGGGAGCCTGGTGGACTGCTGTCTATGGGGTTGCACAGAGTAGGACACGACTGAAGCAACTTAGCAGCAGCAGCAGCAGCAGTAACACAACCTTGCCTTTATGTAAGCTAGGGGGATGGAGAAAAATGGCCTGAATATGGGTATCTAAATTATAATACCATCTTGCAACTGGATCTTTACTGTCACAAGATGGGAAAATAGACTGAGGTTCCCTAAATTGCAGTCTTCATGGTTCTTTATCCAAACGCTGCTTTATTTATCTGCTCCTGTAATCAAAAGCCTGGGGAATCAGAAAGCACTCTCGACATTTTAGATGAGCCCCTTTTAACCTTCCGCAATTTTCAAGGGTGAAACCCAGTCTCCCCTGCTTCCTCAGAGCCATTGAACATCCAAGATCCCTCTGACCAATCCCAGCTTCACCTCCTTATATCCATATACCCTTCATCACCTCAGGAGAAAGACTAGTTAGTACCCCCAGGGGTAACCCACAGTGGAACCTCCTATCACCCAGGATCAGAGAATGCCCTCTCTTAAAAAAGTGGCAATCAGTGAAGAGACAGTCAGAATACATGTGCTATTTTAACTGATTCAGCCCGAGGCAGACAGAGACCTGGGCCAATTTTCTGAAGACACCATTAACATTATTGCAGGGCTTTGGGCTTTAACTCTGGCCTTTGATTTACCTTGGAAAGATGTCCAAATAGTCCTATCTATAATACTTCCTCTGGCCCTGAGGAAAAACAGAGAATTTGGGTGGCAGCCCAGAGGAACAGTGACCAGCTTGCCAGGGACTGACCGGAACATTTTGTTATGGGTTGAGTCCCAGTTCTAAGTCAGGAGCCCCACTGGAATTCTAAATCCTCAGAGAGAATAGAAGGAGTGACCCACTCTGTATTACAAGGGATGAGAAAATCTTCAAAATGCCAATTAAGTATGAAAGGGTTAAAGCAGTGTCCCAAGAAGAAAAAGAAAACCCAGTCCTCTTTAAGGGACAACTTGTGGAGTCTTTGGGGAAATTTACTAACATTGGACCCCTCCAATCCGGAGGGCGAATCCCTGCCGTGACAATATTTGATAAGTCAGCCTGCCCCTGATATTAGGCAGAAACTACAAAAGGTACAATTGGTGACCCAACTCCTAGAGGTGGCCTTTGGGATAGAAAATAATCGAGATCAAGAGGAAGAGAGAGTCCAACAAGAGGAAAGACAGCCCAGGGCTCAAGCTAAACTGATGCGGGGGTTCTGGGGGCTCCCTCTGAGATGTCTGTCTCCATCGAGGAGCTCTGGGTGGTCCCTGACGTGGCAGGTAAGATCGACTTTTTAATGGATACGGGGGCCACTTCTCTGTCCTGAGCCCTCACACTGGGCCTCTTTCTTCCAAAAGCTGCACAGTGACTGGTGTCGATGGAAAATCTCCCACCTGTTACTTCACTGGCCTCTCCCTTGACAACCTGACCAGTGTTTGATCTCACGTGTCTTTCTGATTGTCCCCGAGAGTCCTACCCCATTACTGGGAAGGGACCTCCTAGGCTCCTTGGGACCATTAAACAATTAGGACAGCTGGAGCAGCCCCATATACTGACTCTGACCTACATGAAACCAGCCAGAGAGCAAGGTCCTATTCCCAGCCATATTCTACAGCGAGTGAAACTGCATTTTGGGAACAAGGAGAACCCAGGAGGGCCATCAATGCCCAACCTGTAAGAATTAGNGGATCTGTCTCTCTCCTTTTCATTTCCCTCTTTTATCCTCCTGGCCACCTCTGTCTCCTTCCTCCCTCTCTTCTTCCCTGTATAATTCCGTGAACACCTCTGAGCAGTCCAGACTCTGGAGTGCACATAAGCAAGTGATTACTGGTTAGTTTGCCTCTTTTGATCCCACCTCATCTCATTCCAGTCACCTTTAACTACCCCCTCCCTCTTCTCTTCTCCATGAAACTCAATGAACCTCTGNTCCGTGAACACCTCTGAGCAGTCCAGACTCTGGAGTGCACATAAGCAAGTGATTACTGGTTAGTTTGCCTCTTTTGATCCCACCTCATCTCATTCCAGTCACCTTTAACTACCCCCTCCCTCTTCTCTTCTCCATGAAACTCAATGAACCTCTGTGGGTGTCCCTCAATGTGGAGAAACTTTTCATCTTTAACCTAGATGTTTTATCATCAGTGCTGTATAGATGGAGAACTCTTGAGGAGACTATAAAAATAAAACTGAAAATCAAAGCAGGGGGCTTAAGTCCAAATCCTGAGAACATCAGAGAAATCCTGAATCCAGGAAACATTAATTGATAGGAGCTCATCAAACGCCTCCATACATACACTGAAACCAAGCACCAACCAATGGCCAACAAGTTCCAGAGCAAGACATACCATGCAAATTCTCCAACAACACAGGAACACACCCCTGAGCTTCAATATACAGGCAGCTCAAAGTTACTCCAAAACCGTTGATGTCTCATAACCCATTACTGGTCACTTGATTGAACTCCAGAGAGAAGAAATCCAGCTCCACCCACCAGAACTCCAACACAAGCCTCCCTAACCAAGAAACCTTAACAAGCCACTGATACAAGCCCACCCACATTGAGGAAACTCCACAATAAAGAGAAGTCCACAAATTCCCAGAATATAGAAAGGCCACCCCAAATGCAGCAAGATGAAGAGACAGAGGAATACCCAGCAGGTAAAGGAACAGGAGAAATGCCCAACAAACCAAAGAGGAAGAGATAGGGAATCTACCTGAGAAAGAATTCAGCATATTGATAGTGAAAATGATCCAAAATCTTGAAATCAAAATGGANCAACTAAACAACATATAACTCCTCACAATATTTGTTTGCCTTTAAATGAACTAACCACCACTCAAGCCAAATGCAACAATACACCTGGACAGTATGGCGTCAGGGTTTTCTGGTCAGCTCACACTGTTCTCAGGCCCTAGGAAAATAACTGTGGAAGATTCACCTAAAAGAACAGGCTATTCAACAGGTATGTACATGATATATTAGTATGTACCTCATCATGGAGGTCTTGGATCAAAACACCATTAAGTCCTTAATCTCCTTGGGGCTATGGAGCCTTTCAAAGGCACAATAAATCTCAAAGCAATGAGTTATCTGGGACTTACCACAAACCCCCAAAATAGAGAGTTTTCTCCAGACAGAAAACAAGCTATATTTAGGCATAAGCACTGCAAAGATCGACCTGCAATGCAGGAGACACAGGTTCAATCCCTGAGTCAGGAAGATCCTTCGGAGAAGGAAATGGCACCCCACTCCAGTATTCTTGCCTGGGATATCCCATAGCCTGGTGGGCTACAGTCTGTGGGGTCGCAGAAGAGTCAGACACAGCTGAACGACTAAACAACAAAGACAAGGAAACATCTCTTTACCTTTCTGGTCATGGCAGGATTTCACAGAATCTGGACTTCAAGATTGGGGCTAATGGCTAAACCTCTATACGAAAGCTCAGACACAGAACCATTACTTTAGAATGAAGATCAGGAAAAGGCTTCTAATGGTATCAACCAGGCCCTCACCAGAGCCCCTGCTCAGTCTGAAAATGCCATTCATTGTGTTTGTGGCTGAAAAGCAAGGCATAGCTCTGGGGAGGTTCTCATACAGAAACTGGGCAAGTCCCTCACTCTATCAGGTATTTTTCCAAACAACTGGATTTCATGACCCAAGGTTGGCCTGGGTGCCGCCTGGCAGTAGCTGCTACTGCTTCACTAGAGGAAGAAACTAGCAAGTTTACCTTTGGACAGCCACTGGATATCCAGACCTTTCATCAAGTCTAAGGGATTCTGGGGATCAAAGGCCACCACTGGCTAACTGAAGGTGCCTTACTNGCCTGGCAGTAGCTGCTACTGCTTCACTAGAGGAAGAAACTAGCAAGTTTACCTTTGGACAGCCACTGGATATCCAGACCTTTCATCAAGTCTAAGGGATTCTGGGGATCAAAGGCCACCACTGGCTAACTGAAGGTGCCTTACTAATACCAGGCTGTGCTCCTTGACTCCTGAGAGCTCACCCACAAAACCTGCTGCATCCTCAACCCAGCTATGCTTATGCCTGATGAGAGCTCCAAACTAATACACTCCTGCCTCAGAACCCTTGACCAGCTTGATGCCTGTAGGTCTAATCTAACAGTTCAAGCCACAGAAAACCCTGAGGATGAATGGTTTACTGACAGCAGTAGCTTTATGAAGCATGGAGTCAGGAGGGCAGGGGATGTTATGGTGGGTCCACATAGCATCAAAGCAGCAAAACCTTTCCCGCCCGACATTTCAGTCCAGAAGGTTGAACTGACAGCTCTAACCTGAGCCTTAACCCTAGAGGAAGGATAAATTATATATACAGACTCAAATTATGCCTTCCTTGCTTTACATGCTAGTGGATCTATTAGGAAAAAAAGAGAACTTTTAAGTATAAGAAATACTTATATAATGTATGAGGCTGAGATTTTAGATTTCATAGAAGTAGCTCAAAACCAAAATACGTAGCAGTCATTCACTGTCACAGGCATCAAAAGGGCAGTTCTCAAATTATCCCAGGAAGCAACTGGACACACTGGGAAGCGAAGACAGCAGCCCTAGTGCCCAGAACAGAAATGGCACCGACCCCACCCCTTGCCCCTTCTACCATTATACTCATACTCAACCTCCAAAGAGACTTGGGCATGAGACCAAGGGGGAACCAAGGGTACAGATGAGTGCAATTGTGTGGTAAAGTTTGAATATTCTTTGGCACTGCCCTTCTTTGGGACTGGAATGAAAACTGACCTTTTCCAGTCCTGTGGTCAATGCTGAGTTTCCCAAATTTGCTGGCATATTGAGTGCAGCACTTTAACAGCATCATCTTTTGGGATTTGAAACAGCTCAGCTGAATTCTATCACCTCCACTAGCTTTGTTCATAGTGATGCTTCCTAAGGCCCACTTGACTTTACACTCCAGGATGTCTGGCTATAGGTGAGTGATCACACCATCATGGTTTGCAACTCATTAAGACCTTTTCTGTACAATTCTTCTGTGTATTCTTTCCACCTCTTCCTAATACTTTCTGCTTCTGTTACCTCTGCACCATTTCTGTCCTTTATTGTGCCCATCTTTGCATGAAATGTTCCCTTGGTATCTCCAATTTTCTTGAGGAGATCTCTAGTCTTTCCCATTCTATTGTCTTCCTCTATTTCTTTGCATTGTCAGTCTTAAGAAGGCTTTCTTATCTCTCCTTGCTATTCTGTGGAACTCTGCATTCAGATGGATTTATCTTTCCCTTTCTCATTTGCCTTTTATTTCTCTTTTTTTCTCAGCTATTTGTAAGGTCTCCTCAGACAACCATTTTACCTGTTGCATTTCATTTTCGTAGGGATGGTTTTGGTCACTGCCTCTTGTATAGTGTTATGAACTTCCATCCATAGTTCTTCAGGCTCTGTGTCTATCAGGTCTAATGTCTTGAATTTATTTGTCACTTGCACTGTATAATCATAAGGAATTTGATTTAGGTCATATCTGAATGGCACAGTAATTTTCCCTACTTTCTTCAAGTCTGAATTTTACAATAAGGAGCTCATGATCTGAGGCCAAAGGAGGAGAATGCCAAAGAATATTCAAACTGCCACAAACTTGCACTCATTTCACGATAGTAAAGTAATGCTCAAAATCCTTCAACCTAGGCTTCAACAGTATGTGAACAGAGAACTTCCAGATATATAAGTGGATTCAGAAAAGACAGAAGAATCAGAGATCAAACAGCCAAAATCCACTGGATCACAGAAAAAGCAAGAGAATTCCAGAAAAATATCTAATTCTACTTCATTGACTACAGCCTTTGACTATGTGGATCACAACAAACTGTAGAAAATTCTTAAAGAGATGGGAATATCAGACCACCTTAACTATCGCCTGGGAAACCATTATGCAGATCAAGAAGCAATAGTTAGAAGCAGACATGGAACAACAAACTAGTTCCAAATTGGGAAAAGAGTACATCAAGGCTGTACATTGTCACCCTGCTTATTTAACTTATATGAAGAGTACAATGTGTGAAATGCTGGGCTGGATGAAGAATAATCTGGAACTCAAGATTGCTGGGAGAAATATCAATAACCTCAGATATGCAGATGATACCACCCTTATGGCAGAAAGTGAAGAGGAACTAAAGAGCCTCTCGATGAGTGTGAAAGAAGAGAGTGAAAAAGCTGGCTTAAAACTCAGCATTCCAAAAACAAAGATCATGGCATCCGGTTCTCATCACTTCATGGCAAATATGTGGGGAAACAATGGAAACAGTGACAGACTTTATTTTCTTGGGCCCCAAAATCACTGCAGGTGGTGACTGCAGCCATGAAATTGAAACACACTTGCTCCTTGGAAGAAAAGCAATGACCAACCTAGAAAGCATATTAAAAAGCAGAGACATTTCTTTGCTGACAAAAGTCCATGTAGTCAAAGCTATGGTTTTTCCATCTTTTCTCATGTATGGATATGAGCGTTGGACTATAAAGAAAGCTGAACACTGAAGAATTGATGCTTTTGAACTGCAGTGCTGGAGAAGACACTTGAGAGTCCCTTGGACCACAAATAGATCAAACCAGTCCATCCTAAAGGAAATCAGTCCTGAATATTCATTGGAAGGACTGATGCTGAAGCTCCAATACTTTGGCCACCTGATGTGAAGAGCCAACTTATTAGAAAAGACCCTGATGCTGGGAAAGATTGAAAGCAAGAGGAGAAGAGGGCAACAGAGGATGAGATGGTTGGATGGCATCACCAATTCAATGGACATGAACTTGGGCAAATTTTGATAGATGGTGAGGGACAGGGAGGCCTGGCTTGCTGCAGTCCATAGGGTCACAAAGAGTTGGACATGACTCCCTCCCTTCTCCTGAGACTCCATGGAACACAGAGGACCCTGGACAGCCTGAAAAATCCAGGTGGGTGAGTGAGCCTCTCCAAGACCTAAAGCTCCTGTTCAGGAAGGATAAAAAGGGACTNCTTCCTTGGTGAAAAGCTTCATTTTGAGAGACTGAGAGAGTGAAACTTAGGATGATGGTTAAATTACTGTAAAACTCAGGAATCCACTTAAGATTTGTGAAATTAAATTCTTATTGGGTTTTGTTTTATTTTTAGTACCAATTTCACAAACAAGCTTAGCATGACCAAAACAAGTGAATTTTCTACACAGCTTAGAGAGAATAAAAATGTGATGGCTTGAAAAAAAATTCTGCAGTAAAAATTCTGCAGTAATACTTAGCATAATTGCTCAAAGCAATATATTGTGTTGACACAAAATTTGAAATTATACTGAAATACTTCCTGTTATTGTAAATCACATGCAAAGAAGAGTGCAATATAGATTCCATTAAACAAATCACTATTCCTCTTTTTTTATCTTCTGTCTTTATTTTGTAAACATGTATGTAAAACTTCAGGGGAAAAGACTTCTTTGTAATTCAATCTACTTATTTATCTTTAAACAATGGCTATCAATGCCATCATAAAACAGTTCTTCATGTATTGGAAATCCTAAATCAATATATTGATATTTCCATCAGAGGAAAGTGATACCCCATTTAGATATCAAAAACATCTACTTCTCATTTTGAGGTTATACAGATTTCTCCATAGAATGAAAAATGACAGAAAGCAATTTATCAGTAGACACATAAAGTAAACCTATTTCTTTCAGGCACTAACTTCTGTTTATTTATATAGAATGAGGGTACTGTAAAAATAATATCTTCAACACCACAAATGAGGATTATTATCTCAATTTCTAAGGAAATGCCTCCCTCAATGCTTTCCTCAAACATTCAAATCCCAGCTTAATAAAAACAAATGGCATTCCTCATTTCTTCAAAATTGCACATTCAATATTATAAGCTTTGCTTTTTCAACAAGAAACTAACACTCTCAAAGTCAGTAATTAAGTATTCATAAGTCTGAGTTTAGGCTGCAGTGTTCTGGGGGTGATGGGCTGACTATGATAAATATATTTATAACTTTCAAACTAATGAATTTAGATACATAAAATAAATGGGAAGGTAAGTTAAAATAATATAAAAGCATAGGCTGACTAATCCTTAAAAGTGGTCTTTGGCATTTCATCACGGGACTAAATAAATCATAAATGTGTGTAGTACCACTGGAGAACTTTAACATTTATTTCACTCTGTAATTCTATCTACTTCTAAACTAAGAGAGCAGTAACAGGCAAAATTACAGAGACAGTAAGCTTCTCAAGCTAAAAGAGTACATTTTCGTGTCTAATAAGAAATGAAACTGGACACTTACTGTATTAAGTTATTGAAAAATGTAGGTATGTATTGGGCTCCAAATGACTTTACATATGAAACCTTTTACTTTCTAGGTCCAATTTCCAATAAAATGGAAAACACCTTATAAGACAAATATTCCCTGGAGGAAAATATGCTGGTAAATAAAATATGTTAAATAAAAATCTATCCAATAAAATTTAGTCAACAGGTATCAGTCATAAAGATTTTTCAATCCCAAGAATAAAGCTCAACATTAATAAAACAAAAGGGCATTTTAATCCATAAATTCCTCAAACTCTACATGATTAAATAACATTTTATCTAGATTCATAACTAATTTATTACCACTGACAAAAAAGGGAAGATTTTCAATTACAATCTATGAAGATAGGAAAGTAAGTTCTTTTTCAGACTTGTACACTTCTTTTCTGGTTTAAAAGCAGACATCTAGATAACTTCTGGGGGTTGGTAATCTAGAACAATGGTACAAAAGCTTTAAAAAATGCTACAATGACCTTTATTAACATCAATTTTTTTACTGCCCTCTAGTGGCCAAGAGTCACGTCACTGTATGAAAGATTGCATGATGGGGGTTACAAAAAGATCCTGAAAAATAGAACTAAAATTTTATGCCACATGTCATACTTTTTCCAGGAAATTAAATTCTTAAACAAAAGAAAACTCTATATGCAAAAGTAAAATTTTATTTGCTAAAAAAATTAGAATTATAGAGTCTGCATGAACAACACATCAACCATTAAATAAAGTCAGTGTTTAAATGGCACTAAAATAGCAGTTTAAAAAACTTTTAGTTCAGTAAATTTCTTCCACATGACATTATAGACAATATTTGGCTAATTTCTTAATTTTACTGGACTTGTTTCTTTCAGATAGAGGCAACTTCACAAAAGTTATTTTTAATGTTCTCTAAAATTATAAACTTTCAACAAATAAAAATGTACTTAAATTCCACAAAATGAAATAAACTAAATTAACATTCAGATCTGTTCATTAAAGACATTTTGCAATAGCAAATTTTTAGAAACAGCTATATATACTGGCATAATATAAAATATAATATATAGTATATTGTTGCTGCTGCTGCTAAGTCGCTTCAGTCGTGTCCAACTCTGTGCGACCCCAGAAACGGCAGCCCACCAGGCTCCCCGTCCCTGGGATTCTCCGGGCAAGAACACTGGAGTGGGTTGCCATTTCCTTCTCCAATGTGTGAAAGTGAAAAGTGAAAGTGAAGTCACCTAGTCATGTCCGACTCTTAGCGACCCCATGGACTGCAGCCTACCAGGCTTCTCCATCCATGCAAGAGTACTGGAGTGGGGTGCCATTGCCTTCCCCAATAGTAAATACTGACATAATACAAAAGTAAGTGTGTGGGTGTATGTGCTTAGTCGCTCAGTCATGTCTGACTCTTTGCGACTTCTGTGATTGTAGCTTGCCAGGCTCCTCTGTGCAAGAATACTGGAGTGGGTTTCCATTCGCTTTTCCAGGGGATCTTTCCAATCCAGGGACTGAACCTGGGTTTCCAGCATTGCAGGCAGATTCTCCACCATCTGAGCCACCAGGGAAGCCCAGTATAAATATATATATAATGTCAAAGTAAATTAATTTTTCATTCTTTTTCTTTTTACTAAACTAGATCTTTCCAAGTATTTTCCAGAGCATCTCCATAATTTTATTCATTATTTTTGCTTTATTTTTCAATATTCATTTCCTTTACCAGAAATAATAATTTTAGGAGGATATAAAATACTTCATTTATGATCATTAAAAATAAGTAATGAAAAATACAGTGGATGAACCCTGATCTTTTGTATCTAAGGTATAAAATTTACTGAACAGCTTTGCTGTATTTAGGAAATGTACATAGATTACTCACATAACTCGTCTTAAAGGAAAATCATAGAATGCCACAGAGGAATTACTCCATAAAGGGAAAAAATTCTAAACCCTGATAACAGGCAATTCAGTCGTGTCTGACTCTGCGACCCCATGGGCTGTAGCCCGCCAGGCTCCTCTGTCCGTGGGATTCTCCAGGCAAGAATACTGGAGTAGGTTGCCATTTCCTTCTCCAGGGAGATCACTCACATAACTTGTCTTAAAGGAAAATCATAGAATGCAACAGAGGAATTACTCAAAAAGGGAAAAAATTCTAAACCCTGATAACAGGCAACTATAGAAGAGAGATGAGGCAGGCAGGGAAGACCCTGTGCAATGCCCTTCTCAGTTGCTAACTTTTAGGACCTCTGTGACCACGGGAAATAAATTACAGGCTTGGTCATTTTTATTTGCTTTCCAGGGTGTAACGAGTGCCTGCAAACCATGGCCACCACACACTTCTTTCTAGGGAACTCAATACATGTGGAAGACTAATCATGTCAAAAGGCAGGAAGAAACCACAGGTCCAAACACAGACAGTCAGCTAGGATGTTCTCTAAGCTCTTTCTGCACACAAGATGGCCCAGTCCTCACACAGCTAGTAAGTTCAGAAGTTCAAGAGTATTTAAAGGTTTTCATCACATGGAAGGTTCTGAATGAGAAAGAACATTCTGAAAGCCCTGCCCTTAGCAATGCCATTGATAAACACAAGCAGATAAGGACAATACTAAAATCTTGTAAAGAATATTAACTATATGGCACGATCCTTGAAACAGATATAAAAAATATCTCACAGGAAATTTTTTGTCTCATCTCCGTCTTGCATTTATGCTCTGGTATAGACAGCTTTCTGAAAGTTTACTACAGAATCATCCCGTTAAGTGTAGACACATGGTTAGAGATGGAACAGAACTGTTTCCAAAAAACAGATTATTCTCTGGTTGCCAAGTTCTCTAAGAAGTTTGCCAGAATTAAGAAACGATAGTTCTACAGCAACTGAGTTATTTACAATTTGTCTTTGAGAAGAAACATCAGAAATCGGTTGTCAATCAAACCCAGACAGCAAAGAAAGCAAAGAAAGGGTGGATGGCATCATCGACTCGACAGACATGAGTTTGAGCAAGCTCCAGGAGCTGGTGATGCACAGAGAAGCCTGGCGTGCTGCAGTCCATGGGGTCACAAAGAGTTGGACATGACGGACCGACTGAACTGAAAGAAAGACTAATGACAGGAAAAAAAAAAAAAAGAAATTAAGAATAAGTACCCGAAAGAACAAAGACACATCGATGACAATTTTGCTCTTTTTACATAAATTTTGGCAAAATAATATAACTTAAACCCTAAGGTCTCTTTCTAAGATGAGTCTGTATCAAATTTTAAAAGAATTTAAGAGTGAGGAAGAAGAGTAAGTGTTCAAACTATCACGGAGATGGATTAATTGGCCTAAGAGGCCTTCAGTGGGCCTCAGAATCAGAAACTAAAAAACACACATAGTAAATTTTGCTTATATATTTCCCCCTAAATCTTACACTAATTAAATGCATGAACTCATAGATGTGACATTTGAAGAAACGTGGCTTGAAAGAGTGTCTATCTGGAAGCTTAAACTTTAAGAAGTGGACGTCAGTAACCTTTCCAAAGACTCAAGCACGTGGCAGGACCAGAGTCATTAGTGCCCTCCTGGGAGAGGATGGCAGAGCTGGTATTCTGTAGCTTCTCCTTTCAACAGGACATTCTTACATTTAAAACATCTCATCTTCAAGTCCACGCACTCCATCCCGGGAAGTGTCAGACCTGAAAGTTCCCTTCTGCGGTTGTGATAGAGGAATTACTTGAAGCATGAGTAAATTTGGAGTTTTAAATCACAACAGTCAACACTTAAGAAATTAACTAGAAATCTACACATACATACACATAGATGCCACATGTGTAGTTTAAAAATCTTGAAGGAATACAACGAGCTGCTAAAATTTTATGCCCTGATCAACATACCATTCTTCACCTTAAAAATCAACATTTTCTAACTTAAAAAGATTTATTCTGAAAAACATACACTCTTCCAGCATCAAAGAAATCAGCAAGCCACTCTTTAAGACTTTATTTCTTCACCCTTTTTTCCTCCTCACCATGCCCAAATAAAAGCATACTCACGAACCACTGCCATATCATTTATTTTGTTTTTACTGAAAGGAGATCGAAAAAAGAAATAAACCTATTTTCTAAATCGGAAAATAGGGAGAAAGTAAAGGTTTGGTAATGACCAAAATGGCTTTAGATAAAAGTATTCATTTTAAACACCCACTGAAAATCTCTGAGGAGTTTCAGTTATTAGATGACACTTCACTTATCAAGAACAGGTCACTTTGAAATGAGTCAAGTGATACCACCAGGGACTTTTTCTGGAATGGTAAATGCCATTTTTAGAAAGCAAAGAGGTTACACTTAAGGCTTCCCCAGAAGATCTATTCTAAGTAACTTAAAGAAAAAAGAACTGTGCCATGAATTGCACTTAAGCTGGAATCTATTCAAATAAGGAAGAGACAGGAACATAGAGTGCAAATTTTGAACAGGGCAGTGCCTACAGATCTTGAATCCTCTTTTGGAATCCAATTATCATAGTCACCTGAGAGATGATGAATTATTATTTACCCCGTAAAGATGGAGATGGACACATCTGAGTGACTCAATACAGACAGATATGAAAACCATCTGTGACTACAGAAAAAAAGGTAGAACGTCTGATAAATTAACTAGTGAAGATGAAACCCTCCAGAGTGTGGGCTTGCTACCACCTGTCATTTACACAAGTTGAATTTATGAACAGAATAAATAAGTATGGAGAAGACAGGTAAGGGTTTCTAGCAATTGAAGGCACTAAAGTATCAATTTATTAAGAACTGCAAAATAGTTTCTAAATTTCCTCTGGTACGTAAGGCATTTCTGTCTAATGTTAAACATATCCTCCATCATAAATACCATTTGTTCTCGAACACTTCGGTTGAGTAATTTCACTGGATATTGAAACTTTCCTAGTGAAGTGAAAGTCGCGCAGTCGTGTCTGACTCTGTGACCCCATGGACTATACAGCCCATGGATCTCTCCAGGCCGGAATACTGGAGTGGGTAGCCTTTCCCTTCTCTAGGATATCTTCCCAGCTCAGGGATTGAATTCAGGTCTCCCACATTGCAGGCAGATTCTTTACCAGCTGAGGCACCAGGGAAGCCCAGAGCAAAACTGAGCTAGTTTTTAAAATGCAATATACATAAATAGTAGATAAACTAGTGTATATTCTCAGTCCCGTGAGCCAGGATTTTGCAGTTACACAATTTGAAAATCACTGATATAGTTTTCAAAAGAATATAATCTGTAAATTAACTCTGGAATAAAATGGTAACTTAAGCATAGTATCTGCCTCTCCCTCTCCTAACAAGAACTGAAATGACCAAAGGATGTCAAACCAGGAGATAACGCAGCATGTTTTAAGGAACCCATCACATTATAAAAGGGGCCCATCCCATTCTAAAGGCACTGTAGGAATTCCAGCTGGCTCCAGGTAACTGTGACCTGACAAGGGAGAAACTGACAAGGAGATTTCACTGGCCATCTTGAGATTTCTACAAAATCAGAGGACTTATTTAGGGAAATCATCATGAAACATGGCTTATATCAACTTTTGTGAAGAGCTGAGGTGTATAGATGGGGGTAGTAGGTTTAGGAGAAACGAGACAACGTGACTTGCAACCCACTATGCACAGAGTGATCAACAGTATCACGAAGCAGATACAATGGAAAGATTAAATGTAAAGCTACGTACAGATAAACTGGGAAAGTTTGACTGGAAAGCAAGTAGGGGACACAATATTAATATGAGAAAAGGTAGTATTTATGATACAAAAAGGTTACCCTCATGGCTCAGTTAGTTAAGAATCCACCTGCAATGCAGGAGACATGGGTCCAACCCCTGGATTGGGANCCAAAGAATATTCAAACTGCCACAAACTTGCACTCATTTCACGATAGTAAAATAATGCTCAAAATCCTTCAACCTAGGCTTCAACAGTATGTGAACAGAGAACTTCCAGATATATAAGTGGATTCAGAAAAGACAGAAGAATCAGAGATCAAACAGCCAAAATCCACTGGATCACAGAAAAAGCAAGAGAATTCCAGAAAAATATCTAATTCTACTTCATTGACTACAGCCTTTGACTATGTGGATCACAACAAACTGTAGAAAATTCTTAAAGAGATGGGAATATCAGACCACCTTAACTATCGCCTGGGAAACCATTATGCAGATCAAGAAGCAATAGTTAGAAGCAGACATGGAACAACAAACTAGTTCCAAATTGGGAAAAGAGTACATCAAGGCTGTATATTGTAACCCTGCTTATTTAACTTATATGAAGAGTACAATGTGTGAAATGCTGGGCTGGATGAAGAATAATCTGGAACTCAAGATTGCTGGGAGAAATATCAATAACCTCAGATATGCAGATGATACCACCCTTATGGCAGAAAGTGAAGAGGAACTAAAGAGCCTCTCGATGAGTGTGAAAGAAGAGAGTGAAAAAGCTGGCTTAAAACTCAGCATTCCAAAAACAAAGATCATGGCATCCGGTTCTCATCACTTCATGGCAAATATGTGGGGAAACAATGGAAACAGTGACAGACTTTATTTTCTTGGGCCCCAAAATCACTGCAGGTGGTGACTGCAGCCATGAAATTGAAACACACTTGCTCCTTGGAAGAAAAGCAATGACCAACCTAGAAAGCATATTAAAAAGCAGAGACATTTCTTTGCTGACAAAAGTCCATGTAGTCAAAGCTATGGTTTTTCCATCTTTTCTCATGTATGGATATGAGCGTTGGACTATAAAGAAAGCTGAACACTGAAGAATTGATGCTTTTGAACTGCAGTGCTGGAGAAGACACTTGAGAGTCCCTTGGACCACAAATAGATCAAACCAGTCCATCCTAAAGGAAATCAGTCCTGAATATTCATTGGAAGGACTGATGCTGAAGCTCCAATACTTTGGCCACCTGATGTGAAGAGCCAACTTATTAGAAAAGACCCTGATGCTGGGAAAGATTGAAAGCAAGAGGAGAAGAGGGCAACAGAGGATGAGATGGTTGGATGGCATCACCAATTCAATGGACATGAACTTGGGCAAATTTTGATAGATGGTGAGGGACAGGGAGGCCTGGCTTGCTGCAGTCCATAGGGTCACAAAGAGTTGGACATGACTCCCTCCCTTCTCCTGAGACTCCATGGAACACAGAGGACCCTGGACAGCCTGAAAAATCCAGGTGGGTGAGTGAGCCTCTCCAAGACCTAAAGCTCCTGTTCAGGAAGGATAAAAAGGGACTTCCCTCATGGTTCAGTGGTTAAGAATTTGCCTTACAAGGCTGGGGACACACATTCAATCCCTACATGGGGAACTAAGATCCCATATGCAGCAGAAGAGCTAAAACTCAAGAGCACATGAGCTGTAATGAAAGATTCTGCATAACAGAAGGAAGATACTATGTGCCACAAAGACCTGATGCAGCCAAATATACAGGTTAAATATATATATATATACATATATTTTTTTTTTTTTTTTAAGAAAGGACAAAGAGACTTATTAGACCCAAGGCTAAGTACCCACAGGCACTATCCTCCTTTCTGTCTTCCTGTACTCCAGTCCACTTACAAAACAACTAGTTCGGTAGATTTAGATAATTATTGTCCTCCACCTTCACTTTTGAAATTTATTACAAGTGCTGCTATAGCCCTGCACCTACACCCCAGACAGAACTCCTCTGCCCAGGAGGGGTGGCTTAATGTGACTCACCAGAAGTCTCAGGACCCCACACTTACCATGATGTGAATTCAGTACAACATTTGTTTTAATGTTCCTGCTTCCTAGTCATCATTCATGGCTGAAGCTCTGATTGGTGCAACTACTAAGGTATTCATTACTTTAACTTTTCTATACTTCTTCCCTTGCCGCAGAATGGACAGAAAACTCCCTGGTTCCCATTGCTCAAACTCTTGCTTCCTCCCCTCAGTTGACAGAATGCTGGATGTGCCTACCCAGAGATGAGCCCATCGTTGACGACAGCAATCCCATCATCCACCTAGTAAAGAGTTTTAACCAAGTTCCTAGGAAACATGAAGTTCCAAAGACTCAAGGCTGGAGCAAGCCAGCCAGGGAACCTGTTACTTGTTTTTTCTCCCTTCCTGCTGCAGCAGGGTCCCAAAAAGGCCTTGCCTGCATTTCCTGTCGAGCCTCTAGTCAATTTTAATTGATCGAGGAAGGCCAAGAACCCTGGTCAGAATCAGATTTATGGCACCCAGTGTGGGCACTTGTCCTTTTCTTGGGAGAGGATCTGGAACTCTCTGAGACCACCAATCACAGCTTCACCGTAGGTGACAAGTGGCCCCCAACCTCTTGTTTCAGGGTCGCAACGCTTCCTGAATCTGCCTTCCGGGTCCTTGGCAGCCTCAGGACTCTCATTCACACAATGCCTACCGCTCCCACTTGTGCACTTCCCTCTCCTGAAATCGCTCTTCTCCTCTGTCTTCTCTTTCCAAGACAGTGGACCCCGGGCAGCCACAGCATCACTCCTCTCACCTTGTGAGACGTACTCTCTGGCTGGCTCTCTGTCCTCTGTTGCCCTTGATGGGTCACAGACAGAGGCGGGAGAGGCTCACCTCACCCCGCACATACCTTGGTCCAGCAGGCTCTCCTTGACCAGAGATGTATAAGAATGATTGATGTTCAAACCTCGTATCATGTAGTGGCTGAAGTCCTTTGGTCCCAGTATTTTCAACTCTATCTCCCTGCTGTCTCTGTCTTTTTCAGCCTTTTCTGTCTCTCCTCCCTTTACCTCTCCCCCGATCCTTATACCTGCACGTCAGTACCATTCATTCTGAAAACTTCTTTATGTCTAAGTTTGCTCATCCAACTGTTCATGCAAGTCTCTGCCAACACTACAGGCCTGGTGGCACACTTACTTCTTGAAAGAGAAAGCAGCCCACATAGCCCGATACTCCAGCCTTGGGTTACTTGGTGGGATTTTAGGGAACAACAAGTAAAGACAGGAGCTTGCCACTCCCCCTCCTCTGCCTTTGCAGTTTAATGAACAGTCCTGACCGAGGGTCTGCATCTCTCCTCTGCACGGCGACTATTCTGTCCAGGCTCTCAGGACCTGCCTGCCTATCTTCTCCCAGACTGAAGGGGGAGAAGGGCCATTTTATATTTAAGAGGAAAACTATGAGATCTCTGGTTCGGTCTTCTGGTAAAAATTAACCCGTTAAAAGAGCTCTATTTAACTGGCTTAAAGGAAACTGAGCACTTATATACATTCTCAGAAATATAAAGGAGGCTCTCCAGAATACCTTTTCCATGTGACTTGGGCAATGTTCAGTATTTAATTAATGTCTGATATTAGAGTTAGCTTAAGCTTCTGGGTTTAATTAATACAGACCTGTTTTCAGAGTGATCAACATTAAGTATAACATTTTAATCCTATCTATGGTTACTGAAAGTCAGTAAGTGCATATTACTTGTTATAAAATTTGTGAACAGGAAAAATAAACTGATATAATTCAATCTTTAAGAAAATGTTAAGAGCTTAGAACTTCTTGGTAAATTCTATGGCAATAACTAGGTTTTGGAAAAGTTCATCTAAAACACTCTCTTCAATTTTGGTAAATGGAAACTAAATTAAGTTTAATGACAGGAAATCACTGAATACCCAGGCCATTTCAAATAAGACAAAATATTGGCACCACTAATTGTTGAGCAGGTCTAAGTTTACCTATTTTGTCTTCTTGTGAGGAAAGAAACTAAAGATGTTTGATGCCATGCTCCCAACCTATGGAACACTAATGTAGGAGACAGTTTATGGTTGCCTAAGAAAAGTAGGATGTGTGTTTTTAGAAAAGATGATGTGAGGAGTGGAAATGTATCTTGTTAAAAGGAAAAAGAATGATTTGCTGGTTATTTCTTAATGGAAAGAATAAGGCACAAAGTATGGCTATAGAAAGCTGCATGAGGTTCGCAGAGGAGGGACATTGAGAAAAGAATTTTATAGGCGGTCAGGGTTCTCTAAGGTTGGATTGAACTGAATTAGATAAATGGATTTTATCAAGAGTAGGCTGATGCACGACTGGGTTTGGTTTCTCTCTCTCCTAAGAGAACAATGCTTTCCTGGAATACTCCTTTTGATATCAGATTGTGTGAGTTCCTATACTTTTAAATGTCTGTATTTAGTTTGGAAATTTATTTTCCACTTTAGCTGAAGGAATACTTGTTTCACGGGAACACATTATTCTATCAGAATGAGTATTTTAAAACTTCTTGAGATTTTTGCCAGACTTCCCAAATATAACTAAAGTTCTTTTGACCACCAGCTAATTTTGGGGTGCTTCAAATGGTCACTGGAGTATCCCCAAAAGATTCTAAACTAATTGGGTTCACTTGGTGTATTTACTTCCATGGGAAACAGTGTCCAAACTTGCTGTTGCCCATGTCATGCAGAATCACCAGGCTCTAATTTTATCATAGCCCAAGAGACAGGGGAAAGGGTTTGGGGTTCTACTTCTGTCTTGTCTCTCACCTTCCTCAACACTCCAAAAATCCCCTGTGGGAAAACTCACATCCCCAGACCCTCATTTTCTGACCTCCATGGCATTTTCCACTGAGCCCAACTCCACTTCCTCTAGTCGGTCCTTTTTACACCTCTAGGCCTCCCTTCACTCCTTCACCGGGCAGTCCCTGCACAACCACCTACTGGACTGGCCACTTCCAAGCAGTTCACACTCTACACTTTATAGGAACTCAATCTCAAGGAATACAGCCCAACACAGGGAAAATGGTTACAGGACATGAGCTTTATAGACAACAGATCCCCCTCAAGGAGAGTCCTGGCAACACACTGCCGCTGGTTCAAACTCCATGCTTGGTACCCTCCATGCAAGGGACTGGGTCGACCAGAGATATCGGGTTAGGAATCTATGGGAGAATAGAGAACTCTCAAAATTCCATTAGGTAAGAAGAGAATTCAGAGCACATTCTGACTCCCTTCCGTAAAAAGTCCTCAGTGAATGTCTCCTGGGATGCCAGATTTCATTTCTAGAAGCGCTCTTGGTTGCAGGTTACTCAACATGGGAGGATCCTCTTCTAAGCAGAAGAAACACCTCTGGAATGTATCCTTAGAATCTGGATATTAAAAAAAAACAGACAAGCTGAACAGGAAAGACAAATTCTACTGAAACACTACTCGGCTTTTATATAAGTTGGGGGGATAGAGAAAACTGGCCTGAAAATGAGTCTCTAAATTGCAAAACCATCTTACAACTGGAGCTTCAATGTTGCAATCTGAGAATGTTCAATCCATCATGGTTCTTTACCCCAAACCCTGCTCTACTGGCTCCGGTAATCAAAAGCCCGGGAAAAGCACTCCCGACATTTTAGATGATCCCCTTTTTAACTTTCCCCAATTTTCAGGGGTGAAAGCAAGTCTCCCCTGCTTCTCCAGAGCCACCAAGTTTCCTAGTTCCCTCTGACCAATCCCAAACTCACTTCCCTATTTCCATATTCCCTTCGTCATCCCAGGAGAGAGACTGGAGCCCTGGGGTAACAGGTAGTCAAACTTCCTGTCGCTCAGGATCAGAGAAAATATGCCCTCAAGGCAAGTGGTGACAGGTCAGTCACAGTACACATGCCCTTCTCTTTAACCGAGTTAGCCCAGTGCCAACAAAGACTGGGCTGGTTTATCAAAGACACTAGTAAGTTTGCTGCAGATTTTCAGGCCCTAACTCTGGCCTTTGATTTAACTTGGAAGGATGTTCATACCTGAGGACAAAACAGAGAATTCGGGCGGCAGCCCAGGGGAACAGTGACCAGGTGGACCAAACTGAATATTTTGTTATGGGTGAAGATGCAACCCCAAGTCAGGAGCCCTGTTGGTATCATTCCTGAGAGGGATCAGAAGCCATGAAACGCGTGAGCCACTGTGTTATTAGAACGGATGAGGAAATCTAACAAGAAGCCAGTTAACTATGAAAAGGTTAATGGAGTGACCCAAGAAGAAAATGAAAACCCAGCCCTCTTTTAGGGACATTTTGTGCAGGCTTGTAGAAAATTTACAAACGTTGAACCCTCCACTCCAGAGCGTCAATCCCTGCTGCGACAACATGTCATCAGCCAGTCTGCCACCAATATGAGTCAGAAACTCCAAAAGTTACAATTAGGCCCACAAACCCTGATGTCCCAACTCCTAGAGGTGGCCTTTGGGGTATTTAATAATCGAGATCAAGCTGAGGAGGAAGAGAGATCCTGACATGAAAACAGGCAGGCCAGGGCTCAAGCTATGATGACAGCTGTCAGCAATGCCTTGCAACCTCAGGACAACCCAAGTGGGCCAAGGAAGCTTAACCATCGCCTGGAGGTAAAACCAGCAAGAGGGGATGCTTCAAATGTAAGTCAACCAGCCCAAAAGTGCAAAAAAGAACCCTCACGTCCATGCCTAGCCTGCAAACGAACAGGTCATTGGAGATGAGATTGTCCCCAGTCCTGAAGACAGGTGGCTTCCTGTTCCCAAGGTGGCCACGCTGGACAACTGAGGTGGCCTGGGGATTCTGGAGGCTCCCTGCATGAGATATCTAACTCCATCGAAGAGCCCAAGTGGTCTTTGACATGCAGGTAAGAATATCAATCTTCAAATTGATAAAGGAGACATCTGTCCGATCTCTCACACTGGGCCTCTTTCCTGCAAAAGCTGTACTGTGACTGGTATCAACAGAAAGCCTCGCATTGGTTTCTTCACTGGGCCTCTCACTTGCCAATCTGAACAGCATTTGACCTTACATGCCTTTTATTGTGCCTGAGTGTCCTACCCAACCACTGGGGAGAGACCGTCTGGTCTCCTGCGTGGCCATATTAATGTTTGGACACCCTGAGCTGTGCCTTTTCTTGACTCTAAGACAAATCAGCTGAAAGACCAAGGGCATGTTCCCAGCCATATTCTTCACACAGTAAACCCTGAAGTCTGGGACAATGGAACCCCTGGGAAGACTATAAACGCCCAACATGTAAAAATTAGCCTTAAGCCAGAAGTCACTTACCCTAACAAGAGAGAGTATTCCATAAAGTTGGAAGCAGGTTAAAACATGGTTAAAACAGGTTAAAAACAGGTTAAAACATGGTCTCTTAATGCCCTGTCAGTCTCCATGTAATACCCACTGTTCTGCCAGTTGCTAAGCCAAATGGGGATACTGAATTGTACATGACCTTAGAGCAATAATGATGCAGTGGTCTCTATACATTCCCTTCTTGGCTAATCCTTATAATATTGGATGGGAGATGCCAAATGGTTTACTGTGTTTGACCTCAAGGATGCTTTCTTTTGCATCTCAGTTCATCCCTTTTTTGACTGGACTAGCCCCCACTGGGCCAAATGTCATACTATACCTGGACAGCACTGTCTCAGGGGTTTCAGGATTGCCCACATTTGGTCACCCAGGCCCTCGGAAAGGAACTAAGAGAAATACACCTAAAAGAAGATGCTACTGTACAATATATAGATGACATATTAATATGTACCCTACCATGGGGGACTCAGATCAAACTATTTAAGTCTTTAATTTCCATGGGGCCTGGGGTTACATGATCTCCAAAGCACAGATATCAGAGCAGCAAGGTAAGTATCTGAGACATAATTCCTGAAAGTACACAGTAATCTCTAAATAAAAAGCATGTTATATTAGATGTAAGCACCCCAGAGATATTAAAAAAAAAAAAAATCTTTGTATTTTCTTAGGCATGACAGGATTTTGCAGAATTTGGATTCTAGGATTCAGACTAATGTTTAAGCTTCTATCTGAAGCCACCAAAGGCCCATAACCAGTACTTTGTACTGGAGAACAAGAAAAGGCTTTTAATAATATCCACCAGTCCCTCACCAGAGTTCCTACTCCAGGTGTCTGCAACTGGAAAAAAAAAAAAAAATTTACCTTGTATGTAACTGAAAAACAGGAGACAGCTGTCAGGGTTCCTATTGAAAAGCTAGGAGAAGTTCCTCAGCCTACTAGCTATTTTTCCAGATAACTAGATTTCCAGGCCTGATGTGGTTCTGGCTGTTTCTGGGCGGTAGCTGCCACTGCTTCCTTAGTGGAAGAAGCTAACAAGCTAAGCTTCGGACAGCCACTAGATGTCCAGACCCCTCATCAAGTACAAGGGATTCTGGGGATTAAAGGCCACTACTGGCTAACTGGAGCCCACCTTACTACGTACCAGGCTTTGCTCCATCTTCCCAGAGGGAACCTCGACACCCGCAACCTGGCCACACCAAGGCTCCTGAAATTTCAGAACACATTCCTGCCTTGAAACCACTCATCAAGTTTATACCTGTAGGCCTGATCCAACAGACCAGGCCATAGAAAACCCTGAGGAAGAATGGCTTACTGATGGCAGTAGTTTCTAAAGATGGAATCAGGAGGGCATAGGGATACTACTATGAGCCCTCATGGTATCACAGAAGCAAAACTTTTGCCACCCAGATGACTGAGCTAAAAGAAATGGAGCCCCAGCTTTAGGGGATGGCATCACTGACTCGATGGAGATGAATTTGAGTAAGCTCTGGGAGTTGGTGATGGGCAGGGAAGCCTGGCATGCTGTAGCTCATGGGGTCACAAAGAGTCAGACACGACTGAGTGACTGAACTGAATTTTAGAGGAAGGAAAAGTTATATATACACATACAGACTCAAAATGTGCCTTTCTTGCTTTACATGCCTACGTAGGTATCTGGAAAGAGAAAGGACTTGCCTGGTGGTCCAGTGGATGAGAATCCACTTGCAATGCAGGGCACATGGGTTTGATCCCTGCTCCGAGAAGATCCCACATGCCCTGGGCACAGCTACTGAGTCTGTGCCCTAGACCCTGTGCTCTGCAACAAGAGAAGCCACCACGATAAGAAGCTGGAAGACAGCAACTAGAGAGTAGCCCACACTTGCTATAACTAGAGAAAGCTTGCAGGCAGCAACAAAGACCCAGCACCGCCAAAAAGATAAAGTAAATTTTTAAATAAAAAAAGTTCTCCTATAAAATATGGGGCTGAGATATTACACCTCATAGAAGTGGCTCATAAACCAAAGCCAGTAGCAGTCATTCACTGCTGCAGGCACCAAAAGGAAAATTCTCAAATTACCCCCAGGGAACAACAGGGCAGATGGAGAGGCAAAAAAAAACAAAAACAAAAACAAAAACCAGCCCTGATGCCCAGGTAGAAACCAACATTAAGAAAATTCAACAAGTCACTTGACTTCAGCAGACAGTTTACCACCAATTCTCACTATACAGTACAGGTGGGAAAATTAAAAATTGGTTCTCTAGTTGATTCTCTTGGATCCCACAAGGTATACAAACCTCTCTGGCAGGAGGTTTCTATTTTCTCATAACCCTCAATTTTTCTCCATGATACTAATTTATGCTGTATTTCATCTTGTACTCCATTGTCTTCCTTATCATTGTAAATCTCTGACCCAGAATTTTTGGTCCAAGAAAGAGACCCGGGAACCAACAGATCCAGACCTTCTATTCAAAACCAGAGAAACATGTTAAACTTTAATCCTGAGATTACCAAAAATAGACACACAAGCAGAATGCCTTCTTATAGCCAAGACATCTCCTCCCGTCTGGTCTATAGGTAAGGAAGCGCCCCCTCCCACCTCACCCCCCAAAGTTAACCTGGTTCCTTCTCTTTTTAGGCCTTTTCATGGCTTCTTATTGTTGTTCCTTTTGGCCCTGGTTTGTTTAACATTCTGGTTAAGTTCACGTTTTCCAAGCTTCAATAGTTTGAAGTAAGGTTCATGATGGCTCAAGGAATTCAGCCCACCCCAATGGAGACTGGCCCAGGTCCCTACGGTCCTTGGGACATGCAGCGAGGGACTTACTTCTACACCTTGAGGATAGGCTAGGGTCTTCGGCCTCTGTCCAGCAGGAAGAAGTTTCGGAAGAAGAGACCTTTGGACCATTAACCCTTAAGAATAAGGGAATAGGGACTTCCCTGGTGGTCCAATGGCTAAGACCCCACGCTCCCAATGCACCAGGCCCAAGTTCAATCCCCAGTTAGGGAACTAGATCCCATATGCCACAATGAAAATCCTGTGTTCTACAACTATCAATAATGCCTAGTGCAGCCAAATAAATAAATGTTAAAAAAAAAAAAAAAAAAGAAGGGTGTAGAGTCTCTCAGGGAGAAACGAGACAAGCTGAGACCTGGGACCCTTCCCTGCATTGCTGCAATGCTTGTACCTGGACATACCTCTCCTGTCCTCAAGCAACAAAATACAAAGAATCTGGATGGGACTGAAAATAATCATGTGTATATACGGTTGGGGCAAATTCTGGACAAAAGTTACAAAAAGATCAGAAGAGCCCAACTGCTACTTCTGAAGTGAAAGTGCAAGTCGCTCAGTTGTGTCCAACTCTTTGCAACCCCATGGGCTGTAGTCCATGGAATTCTCCAGGCCAGAATACTGGACTGGGGAGCCTTTCCCTTCTCCAGAGGATCTTCCCAACCCAGGGATCAAACCCAGGTCTCCTGCATCGCAGGCGGATTCTTTACCAGCTGAGCCACAAGGGACACCCACTTCTGAAGAGCCTAAAGCAAAAACTGGGTGTTGGGAGCAAAAGCAGGGTACTGGGCATGCCCCCTGCATGCAGCACCACCACAGGGACAGGCAAACCACCTAAGCCACCCCTCCAGATCCATCCCTGGGCACATCTCTACCTCCACCCCCCTGTAAGGAACGAGATTGCTCCCACCTCAGGAAGCAAGCAAGCAGGGGAACTCATTACTTGTTCTCACTACCCCAGCTGTAGCAGGGACCCCATAAAGCTTTGCCTGAAACACACACACACACACACACACACACACACACACACACACACACACACACAAGAAAACAAAGACCCAGGATTCAGTTCTGGGATGTACAGAGTCAAACGGTTCATTTTTCCCACAGAAAAATACTCTGGTCTCTTGCCTACTTCTCCTTAGCAGCAGCAGGAGACTATGAAGTCAAAACTGGGTGGGGGAGGGGTGCTGGTGGTGGTGCTGGTGGTGAAAAACTGGTATTAAGACATTCCAGCATTTTATGATGCCCTCCACTCAAGCCAGAGGTCCAGTTGCCCGTTTTTGCTCAAACCCTAACCCACTACCCAATGGAAGAAGGATTCATACTGAAGGAGAAATGGACAGAACAGACATGGATGGAATGCACTGGGTATATGGTTGAAAAATATTTCCACAATGACAGGATTGGATGGCTAAGCTTTAAAACCTTAAGCCAGTTAGTCTATTGTGCTGACAAGGATATGACAGGTAGATAAACAACTCTGGGATACTAACTGCCTATGCAATCATTCCATATACACACAGTGTATGCTGGGAACTTTGATTTCACCTTTCTCAATCCACTCCTGAAATGAATCCAAGCACTGGGCCAGTTCATTAAAACTGTTCACTAGATTGACTTGAGACTTAACTAGATATATCCCAGATGGAGATGCCTGTTTCTTTGAGTATGCATTGTTACCATGATGAAGAGTAGCTGCCCACCAACGTGTCCTTTGAAACTTGCCTTGCACACTCACCATAGCCAGTGAGATTGCTAAATCCCTTGCTAACTTATAGAAGTCTCTAGATTCCCTGGCCAAGGTGGTACTTGACAACCGACTGGCCCTGGATTATCCACTGGCAGAACAAGGAGGAATTTGTGCGGTTGTCAATAGTTCCTGTTGCACCTACGTTAACACCTCTCCTCAGGTAGAAACCAACACTGAAAAAATTCAACACCAAATCACCTTCTCCAGCAGACAATTAACCATCAATCCTTGTTATTCGGTATGGGCGGGGAAACTGAAAACTGGTTCTCTAGTTTGTTCTCTTGATCCAAGAGAAGAAGGTTTCCATTTTCCCATTACCCTCTTATCTTTTCAATCATCTTGATTTGCGTTATATTTCACCTAGTGCTTTGCTGTCTTCCATACTGTTATAAACCTATAACTAAGACCTTTATGCTCAAGAAGGAGGCCTGAGACCAACAGGTTTAGGACCTTCCATTTTAGAAATAAAGAAATATGCTAAATTTTAACCCTCAGTCATGTCCAACTCTTTGCCACCCAATGGACTACAGCCCACCAGGCTCCTCTCTCTATGGGGATTCTCCAGGCAAGAATACTGGAGTAGGTTGCCATGCCCTCCTCCAGGGAATCTTCCCAACCCNTCTTTGCCACCCAATGGACTACAGCCCACCAGGCTCCTCTCTCTATGGGGATTCTCCAGGCAAGAATACTGGAGTAGGTTGCCATGCCCTCCTCCAGGGAATCTTCCCAACCCAGGGATCGAACCCAGGTCTCCCATATTGCAGGCAGATTCTTTGCTGACTGAGCCACCAGAGAAGCCCAAGAAATAGAGAAATATGCTAAATTTTAATCCTGAAATTAACAAAAATATGCTGACCATGTATACCAGATTCTTATCCCTGCTTGAATCTCTGATTATAGTAGTCTTTTACTAGTCTTTAGCTCATGTTCCTCCAATCTACTTATTTAGTTTGTTTCCTTTAGGGCACAACAGGATAATGGTGCAGCAGGGATTTCAGCCACTCCTTGAAACAGACTCTGGAATAACAGCAGAAGTCACCCTGGGGCCCCTCAACAAGATAGGGTGAGAGTTCCACAGCTCCAACTAGGTAGGTTCTGCAAGCTCCACGCTAACCTAAAGAAGCTACAGAAGACAGACTTTTGCCCTTCATCATCCCAATAAAGATTTCTTGATGTCCACATTGCTCAACAGGGATTTGAGACAGGAAATAGATGGGCCCCAGGCTGAGCAGCTGAAATCTGTCCCCTGTGAACAGATACTCCAGGATAAAGATAATGGAAGGAGCAAGGAGGAGCTGAGTCCTGCTTGGAGAGAAGATAAAGAGACCACATATTTCTCATTCTTGAGGTCAAGGAGACCTCCCAAACTACACAAAGACTTCTGTGCAAAAAGACTTCTCAGAGATCAAAGAACACAGGGAGCACCAAATCATAATATGTTCTTCCTAGAAACCCTTGCACTGGAATCCATCTTGGCTAAAAGATGCATATGCACAAAGAGACCCTGAAGTAGACCAAATATAGACTCAGAGCCAGGCAAGCAAGACGATTGGTCAAAGAACTGCCCCGTATAAGTGATGTCAACTACCCTGAGGGCACACCCCCTTCTCTGAGCCTGCCTATATATGTCCATCCACGCACACTCTTTTTCCCTCTTCACAAACACTTTGCTTCACTACCTCGGTATCTTTGTCAAAATTCCTTTCTCCAAAGGAGATGATTCAGAGACTTGTAACTAGCCTTTGGCCCTTCTGGTCTAGTTTACATGGCCTGGCTTCAATCTCTGGTTGGGGAACTGAGATCCGGCTTGAAGCCACTGCGGGTCAAAACCACCTGAGATCATTGCCACTTTTGTTCAACATAGTTTTGGAAGTCCTAGCCACTAGGACTTTGGAAGTCCTAGTCAATCAGACAAGAAAAAAGAAATAAAAGGAATCCGAGTAGGAAAAGAAGTAAAACTGTCACTGTTTGCAGATCCCATGATATTACACATAGAACATCTTGAAGATGCTACCAGAAAACTAGAGCTCAATGAATTCAGTTAAGTTGCAGGATACAAAATTAATACACAAATCTCTCGCAATCCTATACACTAACAATGAAAGATCAGAAAGAGCAATTAGGGAAACAATCCTACTGACCATCACATCAAAAAGAATAAAATACTTATGAATAAGTCTACTTAAGGAGGCAAAAGACCAGTCCTCAGAAAACTATAAGATGTTGACGAAAGAAATCAAAGATGACACAAACAGATGGAAAGATACACCATGTTCTTGGATTATAAGAATCAATATTGTCAAGATGTCTACACTACGCAAGGTAATCTATAAATTCAGTGCAATCCCTATCAAATTAACAATGGCATTTTTCACAGAACCAAAAGAAAAATCTTTAAATTTGTATGGAGATACAAAAGACCCTGAATACCCAAAGCAATCCAAAGAAACACAGAGCTGGAGGAGGCAGACTTCCTATTTCAGACTATACTAACAAAGCTACAGTAATCAAAATAGTACAGTACCCGAAGCCAGATATCCTGGAGTGTGAAGTCAAGTGAGCCTTAGGAAGCATAACTACGAATAAGGCTAGTGGAGGTGATGGAATTCCAGCTGAGCTATTTCAAATCCTAAAAGATGATACTGTTAAAGTACTGCACTCAATATGCAGGAAATTTGGAAAACTCAGCAGTGGCCACAGGACTGGAAAAAAATCAGTTCTTTGTTTCAATCCCAAAGAAAGGCAGTGCCGAAGAAGGTTCAAACGATGGCACAACTGTACTCATTTCACATGCCAGCAAAGTATTGCTCAAAATCCTTCAAGCTAAGCTTCAACAGAACATGGATCAAGAACTTCCAGATGTAGGTAGGCTGGATTTAGAAAGGGCAGAGGAAACAGAGATCAAATTGCCAACATCCACTGGATCATAGAGAAAGCAAGGGAATTCCAGAAAAACATCTACTTCTGATTTATTGACTATGCTAAAGCCTTTAACTGTGTGGATCACCACAAGCTGTGGAAAATTCTTAAAGAGATGGGAATACCAGACCTCCTTACCTGTCTCCTGAAAAACCTGTATACAGATCAAGAAACAATAGTTAGGACCAGACATGGAACAACAGACTGGTTCATAATTAGGAAAGGAGTATGTCAAGGCTGTGTATTATCACCTTGGTTATTTAACTTCTATGCAGAGTACATCATGCAAAAGGCCAGGCTGGATGAATCATAAGCTGGAATCAAGATTGCCATGAGAAATATCAATAAGCTCAGATATGTAGATGATACCACTTTAATGGCAGAAAGTGAAGAGGAGCTAAAATAAATCTTAATTAAAGTGAAAGAGGAGAGTGAAAAAGCTGGCTTAAAACTCAACAGTCAGAAAACTAAGATCATGACATCCCATCCCATCACTTCATGGCAAATAGACGGAGAAAAAGAAACAGTGACAGATTTTCTTTTCTTGGGCTCCAAAATCACTGAAGATGGTAACTGTACCCATAAAATGAAGATGCTTGCTCCTTACAAGAAAAGCTGTGACAAACCTAGACAGCATATTAAAATGAGAGATATCACTTTACCAACAAAGGTTCGTATAGTCAAAGCTGTGGTTTTTCTAGTAGTCATGTATGGATGTGCGAGATGGACCATAAAGAAGACTGAGTGCTGAAAAATTGATGCTTTTNTGACAAACCTAGACAGCATATTAAAATGAGAGATATCACTTTACCAACAAAGGTTCGTATAGTCAAAGCTGTGGTTTTTCTAGTAGTCATGTATGGATGTGCGAGATGGACCATAAAGAAGACTGAGTGCTGAAAAATTGATGCTTTTGTACTGTGATGCTGGAGAAGACTCTTGAGGGTCCTTTGGACAGCAAGGAGATCAAACCAGTCAATCATATAGGAAATCAACCCTGAATATTCATTGGAAAGACTGATATTGAAGTTGAAACTCCAATACTTTGGCTACCTGATGTGAAGGGCTGACTCATTGAAAAAGATCCTGATGCTGGGAAGGATGGAGGGCAGGAAGAGAAGGGGATGACAGAGGATTAAATGGTTGGATGGCATCACCAACTCAATTGTCATGAGTTTGAGCAAATTCTGGGAGATAGTGAAATACAGGAAAGCCTAGTGTGCTGCAGTCCATGGGGTCACAGAGTTGGACATGACTGAGCGATTGAACAACAATGAACAACAAAAACTGGCACAAAAACAGAAGTGCAGATCAATGGAATAGGATACAAAACCTAGACATAAACCCCACATGCATACATGTCTAAGTTGCTAAGTTGTGTCTGATTCTTTGTGACCCTACGGATGGTAGCCCATCAGGCTCCTCTGTCCATGGAATTTCCCAGGCAAGAATACTGGAGCGGGTTNCATTGTATATATTTACCACAGCTTTCTTATCCATTCGTCTGCTGATGGACATCTAGGTTGCTTCCATGTCCTGGCTATTATAAATAGTGCTGCAATGAATTTATTTTATGAATGTATTAGAATATACACCTTTTTATTTCACATGTACGGATGCATTTTATTGTTTTAACTTGACTCCATTCTACTAGTAAGTGGAACCTTATTACAAGTGAAATAAGTTCTTTTTGGTATTTTAGAAATTGAAGTCCTATGGAATGAGGTCTAAAATGGATTCTCCTTTCCTGAGTTTTGTTCCATGAAAATTTACTCTCTAAGTAAAAGGTGATGTTCATCACCTAATTAAGGAGTCATTGATTTTTGTCATTGTTAGCTTTTGACTTTTGGGATATTTTTGGTTTACATTTTTTTTTTTTGACCACTTCATGGAACATGAGATCCTAGTTTCCTGACCAGGGATCAAACCCACGCCCCCTGTATTTGAAGTGCAGAGTCTTAACCGCTGGACTGCCGGTGAAGTACCTATTTAACTATTTTGATAGGTTCTCAACAGAATAGCAGCAGCAATAGAATATAGTTTTACATTCTCCTAAGTTGAAACTATAAATAATGTTCACTAGGTTATCTGTTGTGACCAGTGTTGAAACCTGTAAATATGGAGCGTACTATCATTGGCTCCTTTATCAAATACTTTTACAAGTAGTCCTTTAAGAACAAAAGGGAAAAGACCTTCTTATTTGCCAGCAAAACTGTTTCCAATCATTAGTAAGGATTTAAAAAATTGTTTTAATTGGTTAGATTTAGAGAAAATTGGTTTTTGTTTAGTCACTAAGTCGTGTCTCTTTTGCGACCCCGTGGACTGTGGCCCACCAGGCTACTGTCCATGGGATCTCCCAGCCAAGAATGCTGGAGTGGGTTGCCATTTCCTTCTCTAGAGGATCTTTCCAACCCAGAGAACAAATCATCTCCTGCACTGGCACATGGGTTCTTTACCACTAATCCACATGGGGAGCCCTAGAGAAAAATACTGCTCAGTATATAGTTTCTTACAAAGTTTACTACTGTTTGTTTATAAACTAAGAAAGGAAACCTATCTGAGGATTAGAATGAACTAGATTCTGTATTTTCATTTAATCATATATGTGGGTTTGTTTGTTAATGAGAAGGAAAAGTTCTGCCAAGATTGTTACCAAAAAAGGAAGTACAGGCCTTGTAGGGAATTACGTAAATTGAGATAGCAACAGCATTTATGTGTGGTATGCATATACGTATCTCATTCTTTTCCATCCTCTTGGTGCTCCTAGTAACTGAATGCAAACAGAAGGTAAGGGAACCCAGTGATGCATCAAGATGGAACGATTTCATGGGGACAAACAGAAAAGATCAAGTAGTGAATAAACGTGAGAAGACTCCTGCGCTCTTGGATCTTACAGGCTAAAAGGCAAACGGTGTTAGAAACACACTGATATGTAATTGCAAATTGTGAATACTTTGATAAGGAATATTTTGTATTAACTTGTCTGTTAAAAAAACAGTGGAAGCTCATTTTAAGTCAAATGCCAATAACAAAGGATTCTTAACTCTGGGGGGGAAAAAAAGAAGAAGACATACAAATGGCCAAAAAGCACATGAAAGATGCTCAATATTGCCAATTATTAGAGAAATGCAAATCAAAGCTACAATGAGTTATCACCTCACACCAGTCAGAACGGACATCATCAAAGAGTCTATCAACAATAAATGCTGGAGAGGTGTGAAGAGAACCTTCCTACAGTGCTGGTGGGAATGTAAATCAGGACAACCATTATGGAGAATAGTACTGAGGTTCCTTAAAAACTAAAAATACAACCATCATATCATCCAGCAATCACACTCCTGGGCATATATCTGGAGAAAACCATAATTCAAAAAAATACACACATGCCTATGTGCACAGCAGCACTATTTTCAGTGGCCAAGCCATGGAAGCAACCTAACTGTCCATCAACAGAGGAATGGATAAAGCTGGCATGGTGCATATATACAATCGAGCATTCAGCTCAGTTCAGTCGCTCAGTCGTGTCCGACTCTGTGCGACCCCATGAATCGCAGCACGCCAGGCCTCCCTGTCCATCACCAACTCCCGGAGTTCACTCAGATTCACGTCCATCGAGTCGGTGATGCCATCCAGCCATCTCATCCTCTGTCATCCCCTTCTCCTGCCCCCAATCCCTCCCAGCATCAGAATCTTTTCCAATGAGTCAACTCTTCGTATGAGGTGGCCGAAGTACTGGAGTTTTCCTCACCCATAAAACAGAATGAAATAACACCATTTGCAGCAATATGAATGGACCTAGAAATAGCATATTAAATGAAGTAAATCAGATGAATATCCTATGATATCACTTCCATGTGGAATCTAAAAAAATGATACAGATGAACTTATTAACAAAACAGAAACTGACTCACAGACTTCAGAAACAAATGTGTTGTTACCAAAGGTGAAAGGTGCAGGGAAGGGATAAACTAGGAGCTTGGGATTAACACAGACACTGTTACACTACATATATTATTAAGAAAGATAACCAACAGGGACCTATTGTATAGCTCAAGAAACTCTACTCAGTATTCCTTAATACCTTACATAGGAAAAGAAACTGAAAAAGAACATATATATATCTAACTGAATTACTTTGCTGTACACCTGAAATTAATACAGCACTGTAAATCAACTATAGCCCAATCTAAAATTAAGAAGAAAAAATGGACTAAATATCAAAATGTAAGGCCAGATACTATAAAACTCTTAGAGGAAAACATAGGCAGAACACTGTGACATAACTGTAGCAATATCTTTTTGAATCTACCTTCTAAAGTAATGAAAATAAAAACAAACAAACAGAATCTAATTAAACTTAAAAGTTTTTGCACAGCAAAGGAAACCAAAACAAAATGAAAAGACAAGCCACAGAATGGGAGAAAACATTTGCAAATACAGCAACTGACAAAAGATTAATCTCCAAAGTATACAAACAGCTCATGCAGCTCAATATAAAAAAACAAAACCAAAAAAAAAAAAAAAACCAATCAGAAAATGGGCAGATCTCAATAGATGTTTCTCCAAAGAAGATATACAGATGGTCGAAAAGCACATGAAAAGATATTCAACATCAGTAATTAATATTAGACAAATGCAAATCAAAACTACAATGGTGTATCACCTCACACCAGTCAGAATGACCACCATCAAAAAGTCCACAAATAGTAAATGCTGGAGAGGGTGTGAAGAGAAGGGACCCTTCTTACACTGTTGGTGGGTATGTAAACTGGTACAGCTGCTATGGAGAACAGTATGGCGATTTCTTGAAAACTAAAAATAGAGCTAGCATACGATCCAGCAATCCCATTCCTGGGCATATATCTAGAGAAAACCATAATTCAAAAAGATACATACACCCCAGTGTCCACTGCAGCACTATTTACAATAACCAGGACGTGGAAGCAACCTAAATATCCATCAACAGAGGAGTGGATAAATAAGATGTGGTATGTATATACAATGGTTATTACTCAGCCATAACAAGAATGAAATAATACCATTTGCAGCAACATAAATAGCCCTAGAGATTGTCATCCTGAGTAAAGTCAGACAGAAAAAGACAAATATCATATGATATCACTTATATGTGGAATCTTAAAAAAAAAACAAACTACAAATGAACTTATCTGCAAAAACAGAATGAGTGTCATAGATGTAGAAAATGAGCTTATGGTTACCAGGAGGGTAAAGGGTGGAGGGAAAAATTGGAAGATTGGGATTGACATATAGACACTATATGTAAATATAGATAACTATGTAAATACTATATGTAAAATAGATAACTAATAAGGACCTATCGTATAGCACAGGGAACTCTACTCAGTATTCTGTAATGGCCTATATGGAAAAAGAATCAAAAGAGAGTGGATATATGTGTACGTATAACAGATTCACTTGGCTGTACACTTGAAACAACACTGTAAATAAACTATATTCCAATAAATTTTTTTTTAAAAAATTGAACAAACAAAACAGAAGCAAACTCACAGATACTGAGAACAACCTGGTGGGCGCCAGAGGGAAGTGGGTAGCAGGGATGAGGGAAATCGGTGAGACAGGTTAAGAGGTGCAAACTTCCAGCACAAAATAAGTCATAGTATGGGGACTACAGTCAATAAATATAGTATCTGTATGGTGATGTATCATAACTAGACTTATTAGTGACTATTTTATAATGTATAAAAATATCACTATGTTATACACCTGAAACTAGCACACTATTGTTATGCCAGTTATTCTTCAATCAAAAATTTTAAAATGTTACAGCCGAACCTACAAAACAGAATCACAGACTTGGAAAATAAATTTATGGTTCCAAAGGGGAAAGGTTGGTGGGAGGTGTATAAATTGGGAGTTTGGGATTGATATATACATATTACTATATTTAAGATGGATGACCAACAAGGACCTACTGTATAGCAGAGGAAACTCATGTATTGACCTACTTGACTCAATATTCTGTAATAACCTAAATGGGAAAAGAATTTGAAAAAGAATAGATGTATGTATAACTAAATCACTTTGCTGTACATCTGAAACTATCACAACACTGTAAATGAACTATACTCAAAATGAAATAAAGTTTTAAAATAAAACATTTAAAAAGTATTTGCTTTTAAGTAAAACAAGGGCTTTAAAAAATTTGAAAACGATTACATATAAAAGTGGTCTGTGTATGTGATAGGTCCTATAGTTGATGACGCACTTGAACTCTTACCTCTTTGAGAAGATGGACTCAGATCTTGGGGGCTCAGTCGGTCACCTTATAGACATTTCTGAGGGTGTCCGGCCAACTCATGGGGACTCCCCCTTCTGGAGGAACTGTCTTTGATCCCCAGAGATAAGTGTTTTTAACTATAAGACACGGTCCCAAGGCCCAGGTGTCCCATTTTTCTTTGAGTTCCATTAGAAACCAGTGTATCCTTATAACAAGTTACTAAGCCACTTACCTTAGCTTCATTTGGGTTCTATGACTCATAATCAAATGAGCCTTAATTTGTCCAGCAAGGTGAAATAATAAATTATTTTAACAGCAATAGAATTTCCCTTAGGGATGGAATTTTTTTGTGAACAACATTATTGTGAAATTACTCATAAAGGTAACCATTAGCAACAACCAAAACATTCATCAACAGGGACCAGTTGAATAAACTGTGATATATCCACACAAAAGTATACTATGCAATAAAAACAACCAAATCGATTCCTGCATATGAATATGACATATACAAGATGCATTAAGTGGAGAAAACAAAGTAGAGTATATCTATTATACCTCCTCTTATGTGAGTGTATTTATATACTTTATCTATAAAGGCATATAAAACAAAACAAAAAAATTTAAATTAAAATATGGTTACCCATTGTGATAGAGAAACAGAAAAGAGGGGCTAGGAATGGAAGCAGGATTTTTCTGAATATACCTCATAAAAGTTTTTATTCTTGGTAATGGTAATGTAACTGCTTTATTATGTTCATAAGATTAAATTAGTCACTAAGAATGAAAAAAAGCTAAAATAAATGAACATAACCATATATTACTCTGGTGACATAACTAAAAGAGAAAACAACTCATTTCAAATGACTTTTCAATATTTTGATTTTAAATTCTTATGTGGATTACATTTTAGGGGAAAAAAGAGCAAAAAACATAAACGATTCAATAGTCTTAATACTAGTAGAAATATTTGTACTATCACTTTGAGATTATTTCACATATACTGTAGGATATAGCAAGTGGTTATATAGAATTTGATGGGAAACATGGGTAAAAGTTGCAGTTTTACATGATGAAAAATTTTCTAGAGATGGATGATGGTAGCATTTGCGAATGTATTTGATACCAAAGAACTATACAGTTAAAAATGTACCTCAACAACAAAAAAAAAGTGGGGAAAAAGGTTAAAACAAACTGTTGGGAAACAATTTTCAGTAAAAAAGAGATTCAAGTATAAAATAAAATATATTGAATAAATTTCTTATAATTTTACAATTTAACTGGTAATATCTACATAAAAAGTTATATTTTCCTCATAAATCTTTTCTAGCTTTTTCTCCTGAAAAGTCTTAGGAGCACAAGAAAGAACTTTTTTTTGCCTAAGAAAAATACCTTGACAAGTAGCTTAGAATTTATGGTGAAATTCCTAAGGCAGAAGTTGCTGGTAGAGAGCTGAATGGATCCATAAAGAATGAGCAGGAATTTGAAGGTGGAGAGCAGTGCATTGGGTGTTGCTGCAGCTAACAATAGGTGGGGAGATGAAGTGCAGATACCCACAAACTCAGCAACTCAGCAAAAGTGGAGGGTGCTCCAGAGGGGTAAAAATGCCATATACCAGGCTCCCCTGGGCAAAAATGATGGGGATTGGAGGGATGTACAGAGAATAGCGTTAAACTAGTTTGATTTGCAAAGGTTAGGCTACTTCCGACATTGGAATTACATTATCAAGACAACCCAGAACTCCAAACATTTCAGAATACCCTCCAAGAGGGAGAAACCATGACAACGGTCAACGAGGCATTAGCAATAAGGGCCAGGTGTGGTGAGCGCATGATACGTAACACAGAACAGCTGGGAGACGGCTTACCGCACTGCTCGTCCGCCCCATCCGGGCACTCCCGCTCTCTGCTGCAGAGTCAGGCCACAGGAATGCACCTTCCACCACATGCAGCTTGCCTCGTCACGTGACACCGCATTTCATCTGCACTGGATGACCAAGAAGCAAAGCCATCAGAGTTCCTGGTTTCCTTGGCTCCAGGAGACCTTTTTGTGATAAGCTGTAGTCAACGCTCTCCTTGAAAGACCTTCCTTCAACTACTACCTAGGGAAAAGCTAGAGGGTTCAGTACACTAAAAACCCATGAAGGTTCGCCACTGATACTGGAGTTTTTGTTTTGGGGACCGTTCTTTCTGATGCTGTGGAGTTGCTACTGGAGGTCTGTCATTTACCTCCCCGTTGTCCTGTTAGAATGGCTCAGACTTGCACTCGTGCTTAAAAAGATACGATTACTCTTCCTCCAGGTCTGATTTGGTCTTAAAGACTCAGAGTATGAAGAGTTGCAAGTTTAGAGGTCTGGGCTCAAAGCACTTGACTTCAGTTTACTTTTAGAAGTGTAGATATAGCTTCAAGTGAAGTTAGGGTTTGGGGTCCTACATGCCATCTTTATAAGAAACCCTCTCTAGCAGTCTGGTTACACATAAGTTTTCAGTTCTTTGCAGGATATTGATTTACATTATCAGTTTTATTCAAATCATGAACTTATGTTTATCAACCCTGAATGATCAGTGATCAAAAATAAGCCTGTTATGGGTGTGGTACTCAGAGGGAAACACCAGGAAGGCTTGACTGTATTTAGTTTACTATTTCATTCCTAACTTTCAAAGAAAAAGTCAATCCTTGGCTTTGAGAAAACATAAACTGCCTGACTCATTCAGTAGAAGTCTCTACAAGACGCAGTGACCACCCAGCAGTCTTAACCTAGGGACAATGTGTACATGTGGGATGGAAAGTCATGTGATGGGAGTTGACAATGGAAGCCCACCTCGTAGATTATACCTTCTTTGGTAAGGACTAGACCTTACCTGCATAGTGGTTTTTAGCAAGTTTCTCAATAATTCATTTTAAAAGGCTGGCTTATAAATTGCATTATACATGAAAGACTTGGGAGGTACTGGTTATTAATGAACAACTGGAACAACTTTGCCAGTGATACACTTACCATCCAGGTGATCCCATTTAACTTGATTAAAACCCTTCAACTGAAAGCAGGTGAGGTCAACAATCCCAGGCTCAGCTGTCAGGCTACTAGGTTGCAGTTTTGGTTAGATCACATACTAACGTATCACCTCGGAGACTTATTGCCTCAGTTCTTGTCTATAAAGTGAGGCTAGTGAATAAGTGATTCAGGCCAGAATACTGGAGTGGGTAGCCTTTCCTTTCTCCAGGGGATCTTCCCAACCTAGGGATCGAACCCAGGTCTCCCTCATTACAGGCAGATTCCTTACCAGCTGAGCCACCAGGGAAGCCCAAGAATACTGGAGTGGGTGGCCTATCCCTTCTCCAGGAGATCTTCCCAACCCAGAAGTCAAACCAGGATCTCCTGCATTGCAGGCAGATTCTATAACAGCTGAGCTAGCAGAGAAGCCAGAGTGAACAAGTGTTTCTAAAAGGAAAATTCAAGGATTTAATGAGTCCAGAGTCACTTGGCATAAACTCATCAGATAAATGCTCCTGGACTCTTTTGTCATCCTCTGTCAGATCCTTCCAGAAGGAGCCCAGTGAGGCCTGCAGTCAACCCTCAGTGACTCACACAGCTAGGCGAGTCCCATATGGAACACTATTCTGCCCTGGGGATTCTCAGTCTGGAGATCCAGTGTGCACACATACTCTACATATCACCTTTAGATGAGTCTCAAACATTAGTTTTCAGAGTCAGGTACATGCTTGCTGTGACTAAATTAAAATTTTACTAACATATCTGGTGACTCAGATGGTAAAGAATCTGCCTGCAATGCGGGAGACACAGGAGACATGGGTTGATCCCTAGGTTGGAAAGAGCCCCTGGAGAAGGGAATGGCAACCCACTCCAGTATTCTTGCCTGGGAAATCCCATGGTCAGAGGAGCCTGGTGGGCTCCAGTTCATGGGGTCACAAAAAGTCAGGCACGACTGAGCAGCTAACACTTTCATTTTATGTATTAAGTTTACAGTAGCTTTCTCATAGTCTGTCAATATACAAAGCATATTGTGTACAATATACAAAGCAGATCACCTGCTGTTCTACAGCAGACGTCATAAAGATGTCTTCCCATCAGAAGGATTTGGGAAACACTGCTTAGTGAAAAAGACAAGTAACTTTAAATCCCATTTCAGGAAGGGGGTTGACAGACCACACACAGGTAAGGGCTTCCTGCTAAGCAGAGATGCTCCAGCAGGTTAGGCAGAAACCCTAAGGGTTAGAATCCCTACTGGAAGACAAACACCTCAGAGATGAAGGGCCATCTCCTCCAAACGAGTTTAGAGTGCCTTGATCAAGAAAGTGTATAAGTTTAAAAAAAAAAAAAAGAAAGAAAAAGGATTTAAAGCCTGCTTCCATCCAGGAGGGCCAAACAGGAACACCTGTCAGGAGAGACGCACTCTGGCAGGTCAGGTGGTCTGACAAACGCTGGGCAGCTCCTGCACCGGCTAAGTCACCAGCCACCAGCCACCGACCCTATGGGAGCTGAGGCTGTCTCAGTCACCCTGGGATCCAGCTCAGCTCTCTCTGCCTTGGGGTCCGCCTGCACCTGAGTGGTATTAACAAGTGCTGCTGCAACTTGCTTGCTAACCGCACTTGGGAACAAACTCCAGGGCTGTTTTGGAGGGAAGCACGCCTTTCCAAGGTCCCAAGCCTCAGGGGAGGCCTGGTTAAACCTGGGAGGCCTGCCCATCAGAGACAAAGGCTAGAAAGCCAATCCCACTCCCCGGGACGGTGGGGAATCTAGGAAGAAGCCTGTCGAGAGGCCGTCCATTCCCACAGAGGGACAAAAAGCAAAAGACACACAGTTTGTCCGCTGAGCCCACCCACTAGGCAGGTTTGCTAAGGAGTTAAGGGCTGAGAAGCCCAGGGCCCTCCAGATGGTCCAGCCTCGCCCTCCCGTATAAAAGTTCACCGCAGGACGGGGAACACGCCGCGCACACCTAGCGAGGGCGCCCCAAGCTCTCCTCCGCCCCCGCCCCGCAGTCTGCTGATGGGATGCGCGTCCTCCAGGGGCCCCCACTCACCGGTCGCGGAGCCCCTCGAGGCCGCCTAGCACGTGCGCCTGGGGCAGAAGGAGCGCCAGGCGTCGCATGGCCGCGAAGGGACAGCGAAGAAACCCGGGCGCAAGGCGCGCGGATGCAGCCGGCCATGGAGCGCACTGGGCGCCCGGGCTTCCTTAACTCCTGTTCCCGCCCCGCACGGGGAACGCCGGCGCAGGTGGGCGCAGTGGGCGGTGTGCTCTGGGAGTTCGCGCCAGATGATCCCGGGAAGGAGCTGGGCTGCAGACCGGGCCTTCTGGGGGGTCTGCGCCTCTTCTAGGGGTGCTCGGTGGCCACGAGAGCGTGGGACCCCCGGGGCCCTTCCTGCAGTGGAGAGCAGACTCTCAGCTGAATCAAGGCCCTTATTACACTGAAGGTCGAGTTAGGGATGGTCGGCCATACTTAAGGTTTCTCAAAGGTTTAAACAATAACAACAAAAATAATTGGTTTACAAAGTTGTGCCAATGTCTGCTGAAAAGCAAAATGACTCAGTTACACACACACATATACAGTCTTTTAAAAATGCTCTTTTCCATTATGGTTTATCCCAGGATATTGGATTTAGTTCCTTGTGCTGTACAGTAGGATCTTGTTGTTTAACCATACTAAACGTAACAGTTTGCATCTCTCTGTATGCGTGTGTGCGTTCAGTCACGTCCCACTCTTTGCAACTCCATGGGCTGTGACCTGCCAGGATCCTCTGTCCATGAGATTTTCCAGGCAAGAAAACTGGAGGGGGTGATTATTTCCTCCTCCAGAGGATCTTCCCAACCCAGAGATGGAACCCAGGTCCCTTGTGTCTTCTGCAATGGCAGGCAGATTTTTGTACCGCTGCACCACCTGGGAAGCCCAGCCCAAACTCCTGGTCAACCTCTTCCTCTCCACCCCTCCCTTTGGGAACCATGAGTCTGTTCACCAAGTCTGGTCTGTTTCTGACTTAGAGACAGGTTCATTTGTGCCATATTTTAGATTCCACATATAAGTGATATCATATAATATTTGTCTCTTTCTGACTTCGTTTAGTATGAAAATCTCTAGTTGCACCCACAGTCCTGCAAATGGCATTATTTTGTTCTTTTTATGGCTGAGTAGTACTTCATTGTAAATATGAACCACATCTTCTTTATTCATCCATCTATTGATAGCCATTTGGCTTGTATCTGTGTCTTGGCTATTGTGAATAGTGCTGCCATATTTCTTTTTGAATTATAGTTTTGTCTGGATATATACTGTTTTTAGCTTTTTGAGGAAAGTCCATACTGTTTTCCATAGTGGCTGTATCAACTTATATTCCCACCATTTTAACAATATTAACTCTTTCAATCTAACAGCATGGGGTATATTTCCATTTCTTTGAGTAATCTTCGATTTCCTTTATTAAAGTTTTGATAGTTCTCAGCCTATAAGTCCTTAACCTCCTTGGTCAGGTTTATTCCTAAGCATTTTATTGGGGGTGTGCGTGATTTTAAAAGGTACTTTTTTTTTTTTTACATTCCCTTTTCTGATATTTCATTGGTGTAAAGGAATGCTACCAATTTCTATGGGCTAACCTTCTCGCTGAATTAATTTTCAGTTCTAGTAGTTTTTGTGTGGAGTTTTTAGGATTCTATATATAGTATTATGTCATCTGCATATAATGACAACTTCTTCCTTTCTATGGACAGAGGTTCGTGACATTGTACAGGAGGCAGTGATCAAAACCATCCCCAAGAAAAAGAAATGCAAAAAGGCAAAATGGTTTTCTGATGAGACCTTACAAATAGCTGAGAAAAGAAGAGATGTTAAAGGCAAAGGAGAAAAGCAAAGATATACCCGTTTGAATGCAGAGTTCCAAAGAATAGCAAGGAGAGATAAGAAAGCCTTCCTCAGTGATCAATGCAAAGAAATAGAGGAAAACAACAGAATGGGAAAGACTAGAGAGCTCTTCAAGAAACTTAGAGATACCGAGGGAACATTTCCTCCAAAGATGGGCACAATAAAGGACAGAAATGGTATAGACCTAACAAAAGCAGAAGATATTAAGAAGAGGTGGCAAGAATACACAGAAGAACTATACAACAAAGATCTTCATAAGCCATATAACCACAGTTGTGTGATCACTCACCTAGAGCTAGACTTCCTGGAATGTGAAGTCAAG
>SJYV01026498.1:41291-98496 GCA_006410875.1 Neotragus pygmaeus | reverse complement strand
TACCTGCCTCCTGAGAAATCTGTATGCAGGTCAAGAAGCAACAGTTAGAACCGGACATGGAACAACAGACTGGTTCCAAATTAGGAAAGGAGTACATCAAGCCTGTATATCGTTACCCTGCTTGTTTAACTTATATGCAGAGTACATCATGTTAAATGCCAGGCCGGATGAAGCACAAGCTGGACTCAAGATTGCTGGAGGAAATATCAATAACCTCAGATATGTAGATGACACCACCCTTATGGCAGAAAGTGAAGAGGAACTAAAGAGCCTGTTGATGAAAATGAAAGAGGCGAGTGAAAAAGCTGGCTTAAAATTCAACATTCAGAAAACTAAGATCATGGCATCTGATCCCATAACTCCATGGCAAATAGATGGAGAAACAATGGAAACAGAGACAGACTTTATTTTGGGGGGCTCCAAAATCACTGCAGATGGTGACTGTAGCCATGAAATTAAAAGACGCCTGCTCCTTGGAATAAAAGCTATGACCAACCTAGAGAGCATATTAAAAAGCAAAGACATTACTTTGCCAACAACGATCTGTTTAGTCAAAGCTATGGTTTTTCCAGTTGTCATGTATGGATGTGAGAACTGAGAGAAAGCTGAGCCCCGAAGAATTGATGATTTTGAATTGTGGTTTTGGAGAAGACTCTTGAGAGTCTCTTGGACTGCAAGAAGATCAAACCAGTCCATCCTAAGGGAAATCAGTCCTGAATATTCAGTGGAAGGACTGATGCTGAAGCTGAAACTCCAGTACTTTGGCCACCTGATGCGAAGAACTGACTCATTGAAAAGACCCTGATGCTGGGAAAGATTGACGGCAGTAGAAGAAGGGGATGACAGAGGATGAGATGGTTGGATGGCATCACCGACTCAATGCACATGAGTGTGAGCAAGCAATGGGAGTTTGTGATGGACAAGGAAACCTGGCCTGCTGCAGTTCATGGGGTCGCAGAGTTGGACACGACTGAGTGACTGAACTGAACTGAACCTCCACTTCAGATGCCTCTTCCCAGGTGGCACAGTGGCCTCCTGCCAATGCAGGAGGCATAAGAGATGCAGATTTAATCCCTGAGTTGGGAAGCTCCTTTGGAGGAGGAAATGGCAACCCATTCTAGTATTCTTGTCTGGAAAATCCCACGGACAGAGGAGCCTGGCAGGTTACAGTCCAGGGGACTGCAAAAAGGCAGACACAGTTGAGCACACACACACACAAAAATTGTGTTTACATTTTTAATATATGCAGCTTTCACCCTTGTGCTTCCATCTCACTTCCCCACCTCCACCCCCAGCAAGCACTTAGGTACTAAGCAAGCACTAAGTTGGTCTCAGTTCAACTCAGGCCTCCTGCCCAAAGGCTGCACTAATGACGGGCATATTTCTGTGGCTGAATCTCAAAAGCAGCAGGCAACAATTTAATTAGCTCCAAGTCAATAAACCTCCACGAACCCCAGCAAGGCAGTAAAGCATAAGCCTCACTAGTAATTATCAGCAAAAGATTATTCATGTAGAACTATGATGCTTAACTTTTGGCAGTATCTAACATAGAATATTTATAATTTTCTGACAATGACTAACAATGAAGAATGGCATCAGAATGCATTAGAATTAATTCTGCTACAATCCTTAATTTAGAAAGAAAAAAAAAAAACTCCCACAAAAGGATATAACACAGGAAAACCCAAATTGGTATACAGTCAAAGGATAGACAATTTGCAACGTAATTACGTGGATGCTTTTAAAACTTTTCTCAAATAAAGTGACTACATGAATATTTGATGTAGGAATATGTTAATGTTAGTGGGAATGGACACCCTATGTTACTCATGTATGTGTTAAATATAACTATTCATCATATAATTCCCTCACTTGAATAATTCTTTATATTAAGCAGCCCTTACAATCTGCCTCCAGATCTCATTTTTGATGCAAAACACTTTCGGGGTCAAGACATGATTTGCGGCTTCAATTTAAGAATTTGTGAGCATTGCAATCAAAGCAATCTGATGAGATAAGCCAGATGAGCACGTGGACAGTCACCCAGCTTCATCTCCTTCAAGGTACACAAACCAACACCCCCTCCTTTAGTCACAGTACAATTCAAATCTAGCAAGTGTACCCCAGTTCTTTAGGGCTGACCCCCTGTCTCCCTATAGAACGTAGAACTTAGAAATTCTCCCTACAAAGTCATACCAATAACTTCAAAATTTCAAGTGTGGTAGGCTAGTAAAATGTTCCGTTTCCTGCATTCTCACAGAATTGAGTGTTCTCACTGCCTGAGTTTTCACAACCTAGTCCTGCTGACCGTGCTAGTCACTATGGATTAGGTTTTCCTGTGAGTGATGTAAAACTCAAACAGCATTTTCCTTAACAAGACAGAAGACTCCAAGTAGGTGGTAAAGGGGTGTGTGATTGTCCACAATGACTGTTGCTCTGCGGGATCTGACAGATTCAGGGCTCTGGAGAAGAGGGTGCTAGATACTGGGGAGGGTCTGCTGGAGGGCATGGGAAGGATTCAGGGAGAATCATATCAACTGCTTTTTACTGGGCTTGAAGTCTACAGATAAAATCTACTGGCCAGGCCTGTGCTCAGATCATGGAGAACTCCTGGGGAAGGAGCACAGTGGATTTTTATAGAAAATGCCCCTGAGTTGAGTTGATGCCCTGCAGGGTGTGGGAGGCAGGAGAAGCCGTGACACCTAACAAGACCTCTAGAAAACCCTGCAGTGTGCTGAGGGTCAACACAAGTCATAAACAGATAGCTGCCCATCCCTGAAAGAGGACATCTCAATGGAAAATGCCTGGGTCTCCTTCAGAATCTTCCAGACTCGAGGAAAAACCAGATCTCCACTTGGGCCTTTAAAGCTGTCAAAGGCCAACAAGCCATGGCTTCCTGTCCTCAGCTTCCATGAACTGCAAACATCCTGACCACTCTCCACAGGTCCCTGCAAACCCCAGTCTGCCTCCAACAACCGACCTTGAGCATTTGATCCCAATAAGGGCTCCAGTAGCTTATCCACTGTGACAATAGGAACCTCCTACCACCTTAGAAATGAAAGCTCCAGGCTCCTCCAGAGCCTTCTTCCAGGCAAATCTAGGGAGACCCTGTAGGAGAAAGCCTAGTAGGGGTGGGAAGTTGATGTTAGTTTGAACAATTTATTTATTTTCACTTCTTGGCCAAGCCATAAAGCATGTGGGATCCTAGTTTCCTAATCAGGGGTCAAACCGGTGCCCCCAGAAGTGGAAGCAGAGAGTCTTAACCACTGGACCACCAGGGAAGTCCCAGTTCTGAACAATTTAAGTGCTTCTCAGTGCAGTCAGCCTGACCTCAAAATGCTGCCTCTTTGGGCACAAACTGATACTCTCATTCAGCTCTTCTCTTTTGTTTTTCTAACCCATTTGGCGCCTTACCTTAGTTTCTACTGGTTACTTGCCCCAGGGGTTGCTGACCTAGTTTAGAATGTTGGTTTTGGCTCTTACTTGCATTCCTTCGGGGACTTGACTTTCCGTGTTTACCTGTCTGTGATTGCATCACGACTTCCAGAGACAGTGAAGCCTCGTTCCTCTGCTTCATCCCTCCTGGAGGACGCAGTTGAGGTATTTGCCAGCCTCGCCCTAAAGGCAATTAGAGAGGAGGGCTCTGGAAAGCTTGGAAGTTTCATCTCCACTCCTCACCCTCCAGGGAAGAGAGAGGGGCCAGAAAAACTGAGTTAATAATCAATTACATTTTCGTGATGAAGCCTCCATAAAAATCCCTGGACTATCGTGTAGGAGAGGCTTCTCTGGTGGCTCAGATGGTAAAGAATCCACCTGCAATGCAGGAGACCTGGGTTTGATCCCTGGGTGGGGAAGATCCCCTGGAGAAGGAAATGGCAACCCACTCCAGTGTTCTTGCCTGGAGAATCCCATGGATAGCGGAGCCTGGTGGGTTACAGTCCATGAGGGCACAAAGAGTCAGACACAACTGCGTGACTCATACACACACACACACACACACACACACACACACACGCAAGCACACCGTGGAGGAGAGCGTCATACATCCTTGTGCTTCACACACCCCAAATCCACGGGGAAAAGAGCTCCTGCACTTGGGGCCCTTCTGAATCCCGCCCTGTGTATCTCTTCATCTGGCTGTTCATCTGTATCCTTTATCAGTTCTTTTGTTAGATAATAAATTGGTAATTGTGAGTGTTCCATGAGTTCTGGGAGATGTCATAGCAAATTAGTGAACCTGAGGAGGGGATCATTGGAACCCCCAATTTGTAGCCAAGTTGACTAGGAGCACGAGTGACCTGGAGTGACTTAGGACGAGCGTCTGAAGTAGGGTCTCTCTTGGGAGACAGGTCCCTTAACCTGTGGCTCTGATTCTGACTCCAGGCAGATGGTGTCAGACCTAAATTGAGCTGTAGGTCACCCAGCTGGCGTCAGAGAATTGGTTGATGTTGGGGGGGAAAAGCCACATGTCTGGTGTCAGAAGTACTGTGAGTAGAGAGTGGAAGAATGGAGTTTTCTTCTTTCATTTAGTGAATTGAAATCATCAGGGACTTTGCCAGGTGATGTCTGGTTATATATACAAACCACATGTGGATCCCTGAGTCAGAGATGCATATGAAATTTTGTATGGTTCTGGGAACTCTAAGGATATGGAAATATCTGTAATTAATCATTATCTGCACTTCCCACCAAAACTTTACTGAGAAAACCTACCCAGCCCCTAAAGCCCAGAGCAGGTGTCTTCGAAATGACCTGCNATGCATATGAAATTTTGTATGGTTCTGGGAACTCTAAGGATATGGAAATATCTGTAATTAATCATTATCTGCACTTCCCACCAAAACTTTACTGAGAAAACCTACCCAGCCCCTAAAGCCCAGAGCAGGTGTCTTCGAAATGACCTGCCAGGTCTAGGTCATTAGTTGTAATAACTCTAGATGTTTTTATAAAGCTGATTAATAAAAGGCTTAAATAATCCTATGTAACTTCCTAAAATAGAAAAGATCTGTATAACACTTATGACATAAATGGATATGCTGGTGGTATGGAAGCCAGCAAAGGAAAAGACCTGCTTTAGGGTTTCATTTGGTGTCCAAATGCAAGGACACTGGAACATAACTAGACTTGGAAAATTTCCATGAGCCAGTGGAACATTTTCCAGTAACAGCTCAGGACTAGTGATAGTGAGTTGTGTATGAGGCCAGAGGTTTATATTGATATTAAGTTGGTATTAGTATAAATTTACAAGTTTGTTTCCATTAGATGAGCTTCAAGTGTGAGAGTAAACATGTGTTGATGTAGGATATTTATCTTTCTTCCTAGAGTGATATTACTTTTGTTATCTCAAAAAAAAAAAAACCAGATAATTTCTGGAACATTGATCTATTTGCCATAGTAAAGCCAGGAAATGTGTCTNTGGGGAGACTGGGGCCAGTTTATCTCTAAATCCCTGGCCTCATTTCACTTGTGCTCAGCAACGGTCCCCTTGTATATAACCAGACTTGTCAGGCACTGTGTCCTGGATAAGTTCATGATGGCCAGGTAGTAAGGCAATATTACCCACCACCCTCACGAGCTTTCTTCTCCAGCTGATCCTTTCTCTCTGGGGTGGAAGATTTAAATAACATCAGCTGTTACGTCAGAAACACCAGGTTTTCTGGAACAACTGCTCTGAGCGTGGTCTGTCAGAACTTAGGTCATAATCTCTACTGAGAGTGTTCTGCGTGAATGCCGCTTGTGGACTAACGGAGTGGACATTGTCTCTGAAGTAGTACAGACCTAATCCAGAGTCTACCTGTGCTGTTCCCCAGCTGTGTGATCTTGGGCAAGTCACTTGCTCTCTCTGAGCTTCCATTTCCCCCTCTGTGAAATGGATCGCTTGGCTTGTAGCGAAGGATCCATGAGAGCTCCTCCTGGAGGTCCTGACGTGAGGCCGAGGCACACGGTGACACTCGGTAAATGTTTGCTCCTTTTCTTTCCCGGGGGTTGTTCACTGGTCCAGGGACCAAGTGTTACTAAAGGGTGTCTGGCTAAAGGTGAGGTACTGACTAAAGAAAAGAATGGGAGGAGGAGGCTAAAGTACTGGAATATAGGGCACTGTGTTGATGGAATACTGACTTATAATTTTAATGCAACTTTTTAGGCATTGTGCAAAGGCCTCTTGCTTAAGCTGTATGAGGATAGTTATTCAAGTTGAGGGAATTCTGCCTTGGCCAGGGGAAAGACTGACGCAGACCATGGAGGAATAAAGAACTAAAGCCATCTCCTAGCCTGTGGAAGCATTGTGAGATCTAAACCTATTGGTAGTTGTGTACACGTTCACTTCGAGTGGTAGTTCATGACAGTTACAGCTTCTCTTTAAAAAGGGGTTTGTCTCATCACGTAATTGTGTCAAAGTAGATTAAAATGTATAAAAATAGGAAGTGTTCTATCTTAGCATACGAAGAAATGTCACGTGAAGGATGGCCATGCATCTGCCTCGCTCTCGGGCAGATGACACACAAGCCAACAGCCAGGCTTGAGAAGATGTTCATGTTCTATTTTAATCTTGCACAGCATTTTCTAACCTGCTATTAATCTTCTAATTGCCTTAGATGGTTTTCCTCTCTATTTTAGCACGTGTGAACAATTCTAAAATGAACGTCTCAGGTATGTGTTCCCCCATAGAACTGGTTATCCAGTCAGTTGAAAACCAGTGAGACGATGACTTTTTGCCTCGTTAAGTCATAACCGCGGCTTTCGAGAAGTGCAGCATGTTACTCTGTGGGTCCTGCTATGGTGGCAGGAGACCAGGACCTATGTGGTATCGTATTGAGACAGTGGCTACTTCGGCAGAAACGAGATTGCTTTGGAGAAAGTGAGGCGCTTGGTCTGAAGCCTGTGGCAGGAGGAGTGCCAGACCCTTGAGAGAGAGAAACTTAAACCAAGTCCCCACTCAGTTAAGGCTGTTTCAGCTGAGCAAGTGGTTCCTAGTAGCTGGATTTCTTTCTGATTGGGGTTTTTATTTTCCCTGTCTTAGGAGTTTTGATGTGTTGCAATGTGACGTCTTTTGTGTCGCCAGCTGCTTTTCTATGTCTCCATATCATGTTGATTTTTTTTTCCTTCTTCACCCTCTCTATTAAGCACCGGAAAGTCTCATTAGATTTTTAAAAACCAAGGCCGAGTGTTCCTTATCATTTTATAGAGGCTTTTATAGCCTAGAGAGCTCTCCAGCTTGTGTACACTAGCATTCATTTCCCTGGTGATCAGATAGTCATTGGTGTTCTGCATGGCTTACTGGTCTACCACAGCATGCAGCCCGTGACACAGGGGATCTGGGCCAGTTCACACAAAGGCGGCCCCTCCCTCTCCTCACTGGTCCAGAGAACCCTGATTTAAATCGGCCCTCTTGTCCTTTGGCAGTTTGGAAACACATGCTACTGTAACTCCGTTCTTCAGGCCCTGTACTTCTGCCGGCCGTTCCGGGAGAATGTGCTGGCGTACAAGGCCCAGNCGCCGCCGCCGCCGCCGCGCCCGGCCTCCCCGCGAGCGCTCCACCATGGCCGGTCCTGTTTTCCCCTTGTAAAGATGGCGGTGCGGGATCGCTGTAACCTTTAGACTAATGACTGTCCGAAACATCGCCTCCATCTGTAATATGGGCACCAATGCCTCTGCTCTGGAAAAAGACATTGGTCCAGAGCAGTTTCCGATCAATGAACACTACTTCGGATTGGTCAGCTTCGGAAACACATGCTACTGAAACTCCGTTCTTCAGGCCCTGTACTTCTGCCGGCCGTTCCGGGAGAATGTGCTGGCGTACAAGGCCCAGCAAAAAAAGAAAGAGAACTTGTTGACATGCCTGGCAGACCTCTTTCACAGCATCGCCACGCAGAAGAAGAAGGTCGGCGTGATCCCACCAAAGAAGTTCATTTCGAGGCTGAGAAAAGAAAATGATCTTTTTGATAACTACATGCAGCAGGACGCCCACGAATTTTTAAATTATTTACTAAACACTACTGCGGACATCCTGCAGGAAGAAAAGAAACAGGAGAAACAAAATGGAAAATTAAAAAATGGCAACATGAANCTACATGCAGCAGGACGCCCACGAATTTTTAAATTATTTACTAAACACTACTGCGGACATCCTGCAGGAAGAGAAGAAACAGGAGAAACAAAATGGAAAATTAAAAAATGGCAACATGAATGAACCTGCGGAGAATAATAAACCAGAACTCACCTGGGTCCATGAGATTTTTCAGGGAACGCTCACCAATGAAACGCGATGCTTGAACTGTGGAACTGTTAGCAGCAAAGATGAAGATTTTCTTGACCTTTCTGTTGATGTGGAGCAGAATACATCTATTACCCACTGTCTAAGAGATTTCAGCAACACAGAAACACTGTGTAGCGAACAGAAGTATTATTGTGAAACATGCTGCAGCAAACAGGAGGCCCAGAAAAGGATGAGAGTCAAAAAGCTGCCCATGATTTTGGCCCTGCACCTCAAGGGGGTTCAAGTACATGGAACAGCTCCATAGGTACACCAAGCTCTCTTACCGAGTGGTCTTCCCGCTGGAACTCCGGCTCTTCAACACCTCCAGTGATGCAGTAAACCTGGACCGCATGTACGACCTGGTCGCGGTGGTGGTGCACTGCGGCAGTGGTCCTAATCCTGGGCCTTATATTACTATTGTGAAAAGTCATGGCTTCTGGCTCTTGTTTGACGATGACATTGTAGAGAAAATAGATGCCCAAGCTATTGAAGAATTCTATGGGCTGACATCAGATATATCAAAAATTCAGAATCTGGATATATTTTATTCTATCAGTCAAGAGAATAACTTAAAGGACTGTGGAACTGACTCAAGTGAGGGAAAATGCACTCGGACCTGGTCTCTCTGCAGACGTCCCTCCTCTCCAGTGGGCCACCAGTGAACAGCATCCCTCCAGGCCTCAGTGGTCTGGCTGCATGACTCTCTTCCCCCTTCATTTTTCTACAAGCAGCACTACTCGTGGTTTTATGTTAGTCTGAGGTAGAGTTAACTGCAATCAGATTGTAGTAAGGTTTAGATGAATAATATTTGCTAATTTTAGTTTCAGGTACACACTATGCCACTGTCTGGCTGAATTAGAATGCCATTTCTTACAAACATCGACAGTCTATTTGGGGTCTTTGCTAATCTTCCTAAATGGCTTCCGGGGTCTCCTTTCAATGCATTCCTTTAATGTGTCCCTGGAAACACTGCTTCCCATTTTTAGCTTCTCTGCCTCTTTTCTGACAGAAGGACAGAAGAATGGGGTAGATGCTTACCTTTTAGAGCTGCAACCATAGCTTTAAGTTTGTTCGAGTGAAAATGTTTTAAAATTGAGTCACCTCGAAACTGCATTCATCTCCCGGGTGGAACAGGGTGAAGAGAAGCTGTTCGAGGATGCCCAGGGCTGTGCCCACCCGGCCATTACAAGCCAGGGGCTGAGGAGGCATGGCGCTCAGGGCAGGCGAAGCCGAGAGGAGGAAGCTTTTGTGCACAGTGGAAAGTAGCTTTTCTTCTCTTTCTACCAAAACCAAGTTTCAGGAAAATAGCTCTGTGCTCTTTGTTTTTAGTGATGCTCTTCTTCTGTCCTGTGAGTTGTATCTCTCCTTTATCCGGCGCTGCTAAGCTTTCCAGGGCATCTTTCCAACCCCGCTGGTGTTCCGTGGCCAGAGGTGGTAGGGCTGAGACACCACGGGGACTGCTACCCGCCCAGCTCTGCGTAGCCAGGCAGCACCAACACCGTCCTTTCCCAGGAAGAACAAAGGCGCTGCACCTGTCCTCCCATCAGCCACATTGTGCAGCAGTTCATACTTCAGCATTTCAGGTCCTGGCAAACCCAGGGCGACCATGGAACCTTCTCCAGAAGAGAGATTGGAGTTAGCTGGGGCTGCAGGTGGGTCAGAGGAAGTGTCAGTGGGCAGGTGGTGGGATGAACAAAGGGCAGCGTTTCTTTGGCTCAGGCTCCCAGGATGTTTGACAAGATGGAGTTTTTTGGAAGAACCTCATCTCACCATAGTTTTACTTTTTTTTTTTCACTTTTGTTGTATGTGTATTTATTAAATCATTTGAGTATCGATGCCTTTTATTAAAAGGTTCGATATGCTGTTTTGCTGTTGAGCAGGTTTTTGGTTTCCTGTAAATCTTATGAGTCGTAGATCTCAGCTTCCTGTGGGAAGACCGCTGACTTCCATACACTATAATATACTGTGAACCTGTTATTTTGTTATCTAATACATCAGCGAAGGAACACGCAAACTTTTGGCATAATGTGAACTAAAATTGAAATTGAAAATGTTACTGGCCATTTTGCAGCAATTAAGAGCATAGCACTTTATCTAGATGAAAACTGGATTTCTTTATCTTTGAAGTATCTTGAACTGTTTATTGCTCACAACGTCCATAAGTATGCCACCCTTCATCTGTTCATGCTTGAAGTGAAATGTTTTACGTTTCACTGGAGAAGACAAAAACAGGGTGATCGTCATGTTGTTTTATACAAGTGATGAAAATATACCTTGCCTTGTTTAGAGGCAAATTCATATTTATAAGTATTTTGTCTTTTTTCCCTCCACAAGACTTATGCAGTAATCACTTACCTGGATGGTGAGTTTTCATCCTGTTTTTAAGAAGAGATGCTTTTCAATTGAAGGTGACTGATACAGGGAGCTGTTTATACTATACATAATCCATATATATTTGCAGGTTGCAAAGTTTGAAAAAATGATGGCTGATCCCTGATATAGTTGGAAGTGATACTTGAGAAACACTGTTAAAATTATCCTTGAAGTGACTCTTGAAGCTAATTTATTAGGAAAAAAGTTTCAATTGGAAACCTATAGAACTAATTTGTTGTTTAGTCGCGAAGTCATGTCCAACTTTGTGACCCCATGGAGTGTAGCCTTCCAGGCTTTTCTGTCCCTGGGACTTTTCCAGCAAGAATANTCTTGTGACCCCGTAAACTGTAGCCCACCAGGCTCCTCTGTCCATGAGATTTTCCATGTAAGAATACTAGAGTAGGTTGCCATTTCCTTTTCCAGGGGATCGTCCCAACCCTGGAATCGAACCTGGGTCTCCTGTACTGCAGGCAGATTGTTTACCAACTGAACTACCAGGGAAGCCCCAGGGTTGCTGGGAGGATTAAATAAGTTAACTCTTGGAAAGCACTTAAAAGCTATGCTTGGCACGTACCAAGTATGCAGTAAAAGCCAGCTTTTATTATTTATTATTATAACTACTAACAGTATCAGAGTATGGGCTCATTTGGGGTCTCAAAGTTTAACACTCTGAAAAGTTCTGAAGGATTGTGCATTTCTAGGGGAGGGAATGATTTTCATCAGATTCTGCAAAGAGACTAGGACCCAGAAATGGTTAAGAAATGTGAACTTAAGTGGGAGGCTTTTTGTTTTTTGGCAGTCTTCTATCCTTTTAAACAAGTTTTGAAGCATTCTGATATGTTCATTGTAGAAACAATTAGAAAACATAGCTAAGCAAAAAGAGACCAAGAGTTACCAGTAATCTCCACTAGAGATGAGAAATTTGTAACATTTTCTAAAAATTGTGATCATGTTAGCCCAGAGATAACCACTTAAACATTTTAACATTTTGAAATATATCCTGCTAAAACATTTTCTATACATATTTGTCTATCTAGAGATTTCTCCTCCCTCCCTTTCTCCTTCTGTTCCTTTATATTTTATATTCCATTAAAATTCAATGGAATATAGAAGTAGAATGTGTAATAATGTGTAATATAGAAGTAGAATGTGTATTACTTGGGGTCAATGATTGTTAGCACACTGACGCATCTTGATCATCTTTCCTGTCATATCCCTCTTCACTGAACTGATCTGTTTTTAAGGAAGTCCCAGGTAACATCATTTCTCATTTCTTCATTACTTGGCTATAAATCTCTGAAAGATAATAAAAGGTAAGAAAAAAAAATTTTTTTTAAACACTAGTACCATTATCACACCTAAAAATTATTGCTTTATATCATTATTCACTCAGTGTTCAAGTTTTTCTGAGTATGTCTGTTTTCTTTTTAAAGAGCTAGTGAGTTCAAATCAGGATCCAAACATGATCCATATGTAGTCCATTTTCTTTGGGAGAGTTTTTATACATTTTGAATGTTTGGTAGAACTCAGAACTTATCTTTGCCTCCTTAAAACATATAGTTCAGTTTGCCTTGTTTTTGATCTCTATATGAATGGAATCATACAATATGTGTTCTTTTGCATCCTGTTTTTTTTCTTCCTCACTAACTCTTGTGAGATTTATTTATGTTGTTACATGATGCTTTAGTTCATTCATTTTTATTGTCCTATGTCAGTATTTATACAACTCTATTATTTTTTATGATACAAGCTATTTATTTGATTTACTTCTTAATATTTGCTCTCTATTAAATTAATTATTGTCTGAAAATATCACAATTCATGAATCCATTTTATTGCTGACGGATATTTAGTTGTTTTCAATTTGGGGCAACTATGAACAATGAACATTCTAACATATAATCTAGTATACATAAATTTAGTTTCTTTACGATATATGCACAGAAGTAAATTTGTTAGGTCAGTAGGTGTGCTTATCATTAAACTCATTTGAAAATATCAAATTCCCACCTGGTGTATAAGTATTCTCATTTCTCTACATTCTTGTTTATACCCACTATTCTCAGATATCTTATCTTCACTTTGGTAATATAGTGGCTATATAGACAAGTATTCTTTTATTCAATAAACACCTTTTTTTCTTTTTCACATGTACTAAGTGAAGATATAGACACTGAAGATGCAGTGAGACCTTTGCCTTTCTGGAAGTTTGAACATGAATGATAGACATTACAAAACACATAATGAGTTTTATAATTATGATTGCAAAATTTTATGAAGGAGGACAGAGTATTCTGTGAGCTTATGATACAAGAACTAGAACAGTGCGTCATGACATCTCTTCATTTAGCCAAGTAACCTTCCCCAGGTTGTCTAATCCTTTTGGTTATCTTTGAAATGAATACAGTTACTGAATCTATCTTGTGGTTCTCTGCATGGATTTTCAGATAGGCTCAGTCACATTTGTAATTTCTTTTTTTTGTCTAAGAACAGGTCAGTTGATCCCAACAAATACAAAGTTTGCACCCCCAGACAGCTGTATGGCAGAAGCTGTTACTGAGACTGAGCCTGTTAGTTTGTGGAGGTTTACTGTGGATCAGAAGCCTGTGCCCAAAGATTCCTCCAAAACTTTTGGATCATACCATAGTGTTTGTTTCAGTGGTATTCCAACCATTTATACTTCATTTGCAGAAAACAATGAGACTGTGTCTTTGTGGAGAATGGTGCACTTTGAAAAACCCGGATCTTTCCCCCCCACCACAATTTTATTTTTTTTAATTTATTTTTTAAATGGAGGATAATTGCTTTACAGTGTTGGTTTGTGCCCTACAACAATGTGAATCAGTCATAATTATATATATCTCCCCTCCTTCTTGAGCCTCCCTTCCCTCTCCCATCCCACCGCTCTACATCATAGAGCGTGAGACTGGGTTTCCTGTGTTATATAGCAATGATTAGATTTGTGGCAAGAATTGTGTTGTTGTTTTTTCCCCCCTCTGGAGTTACTCGGATAATCACCTCCATTTTCTTAGAGATTTTAACTGGTTGGGATCCTAGGAGTCACCTAATCCTTTCTCGCCCTGTGCCCAAGTCCCTCCAGTGATGTCCTAGCCAATTGGTCACCAGCATCTGCTGGATTCTGTTCAGTGATAGGGAATCCAATCTCCCCAGGCAATGCCTTCCATTTTTAGAAAGCTCTGATTGTTAGAAAGCCGTCTACTTTCTAAGAAAATACATAGTCTGCAGGCTTTTTCATTGTTGTTATTGTAGAATATTGAGAATTTAGTGTAAAAGAAGACCTTAAGTTAAAGTTTTCCTTCACAGGATGAGAAATACAGGACCCCATTTGAGTACTCTCCTCTGCCCATGGCAAGCAGCCTTTTCAGAGTGCTTCCGGCAGAACTGCCAAGGCCATTAGTGAGTGCTCACAGTGGGATTAAACTACACTGGATCTGGAGCAGCAAATTGACCCCTGGGGGAGCCTCGCTGTTTGGGCAGCCTCAGCTGGTAGTTACTCCAATTGTGCAAAAACCTTTTGTGCCAGTCTTCATGCTTTCAGACAACAATGATTTTTGTCTGTTTCTGGGTCTCACCCGTTGTAAATGTTGCCTGGGATTGCAGTGCAAATGTCAAGGGAAAGGTTTATGGGGGAACAGCCAGTTTTCATTCTGCAATAGAATTGGGGAGACAGTTTTAAGGGGCTCATCCTGTGCTGTATTTTCCAGATGAGCTTGAGGCATGGGATTTTCCAGTCTAGCCTCAGCGCTCCCTTGGTTGTCCTCTGCTTGGATCACAAGATTTGCTGCACCAGTTGGAGCTTAATTTTGTTGTTGTTGTTAATTTTCCCCCCTTTCTGTTTTTGCTTTGCAAATTTGTGGTTTTCATAGCTTCTCAGTGGCTTTAACGCGTTTATATCTGTTGCTAGAGCCAAAAGTTTGTCTGAAGAGCTGCTTTATTAAGTACCAGTTGTAGGCTCCTTCTTGTTTTGTTTGCCAAGGTTAAAATTGATTCAGTAGAGCTTCTGAGCCCTGTACAGAGGAGCAGTGGGGGATGGGCACATGGTCGCTGAGTAATGGTGCTGAGTTGCTGGGATTCAGGTGGGCTGTCACTGCCACTTTGCCTGAGCCCACCTTCTTGGCATCACCCCTAAGCCAGTTTTCAGTTCCTGGCTGAACAGCATGGAGCTGCCACCTGGTCACCTTTACTGCTAAGCCTAGCAAAGGCTGCTGGGAAGTTAGAAGCACATTTGAATAGGATTTTAATTATTCAGAAATTTAGCAAAGCTCCTGATTTTTAATGTAGGCCCTGTATATTAATTTTTTCTGTTAATTTGTAATTAAAAAGAAGAGCAAGTAGGATCTCTTTCATTCTTTTAAAACTGGTTTCTGAGGAAGTCCATGCCCAGAATCAGGAGGGAAGAAAGGAAAATAAGATGTAGCCTGTACCTGCTGAGAGTATTGGAGTCTTAGCGATATATATGTTTCCTTGGAGACAAGCTGTGTTTTCACTTAGACCAGAATGAGATTCTTCTGTGTGGGAAGAAAATGGTTTTATTTTCTGGCAGTTTCCTGGGAAGAGAGAAAAGGGGGGGGAAATTGCTTGATCACTCACTGCTTTTGACTATGTCAGTCTGAGACGGAGAGGGAGAGAAAAATCCCCATGGAAGAGTTAGTGCCATGTTTTGATGTCCCTGGCATGGCTGACCCACCTGAGCAGTGCTTGCTCACTCTTAATTCTGGAAGCAGTTTGCACTGGGAATTGAGAAAGTTACAATAACTCTCTCCAGTCCTTTAATTAGTTGTGTACCTTTCTTCCCTCTCCCTACAATAATTAAGTAGAGGAAAAGATTTGCATCTAAAGGGAGACAGTGTTTCTTTGTTTTTATCCCCCTTTAAGTATAAGAACTTAAGTTGAACTATCTAAATTATGTGTGAATTTCAGTTGGCTAGAATCCTTTTATTATTTCTCAAAGAAGGGCCATTTGAGTTTTTTAAAAGTTTTACTGATTAAAAAAATATAATACCCATGAATTATGTTTTTAAAAATCAGGAACAAGAATGTATAAACAGTAAATCATCCATAATTCTGCCACCCAGATGCCACTGTTGGCATTTAGATATCGTTTCATTTGTTCAGTCTTTTGTTCAGTTTTGTATTCATTTATTTAGTGAATATTCATATTAATTTATTAAATAATGGAAATTGTTTTATGTACTAGAGATATAGCAGTTAAAACAAACAGAAAACAGTCCCTGCTCTTTTATTTACTAACGTACACGTTTAAAGCTATACTTTTTCCTTTTAGCACGCAGCCAGTGCTGGTTGCGTCTCTCAAATCCTGATATGTTTTCCTTGTCACTAGCTCAAAATATTTTCTAATTTCTCTTGTGTCTTTTTTTCCTTTTACTCATGTATTGCTTAGAAGTATGTTGTTTAATTTTCAAATACTTGGTGTTTTCCCAGGTTTCTTAATGTTTTCCAGTTTCATTCTGTTTTGGTTAAGGAATATATTCTGTATGATTTCAGTCTTTTAAAATTTATTGTAACATGTTTTGGATCCTAACATAGTGTCTGTCTTGGTAAATGTACTTGGAAACAGGGTGTCTCAACCTGAGAACTATTAACCATTCGGATCCAGTGTTTCTTTGTTGTGGGTTTTACTGCTCTGAGTGAGCATGGTTAGCTGCATCCCTGGCCTCTACCTACTGGATGCCAGTAGCATCCCCGAAGATGTGACAACAAAGATGTCTGTAGGCATGGCCAAATATCCCCCGAAAGGCAAAGTTTCCCTTATTAAGAACCACTGAGTCAAAAATGATTTGTATTTTGTAGTGGTTGGGTATAGTATTCTATAATTATCAGTAGGTCATGATGATTGGTAGAATTATTCAGATTGTTTGTGTTTTTCTTAACTCCCCTGCCTGCCCCCGGATTTTATGTCATTTGTTGAGAAAGAAATGTTAAAATATCTAACCATAATGTGGGATTATCTTATTTCTCCCTCTAATCCTGTCAGTTTTTGCTTCATGAATTTTTTTTACTTTTTAAAAACAACTTTGTTGAGGTGCAGTTTATGTACCATAAAATTTATCCATTCAGTGCAATATATATATATATATATATTTTTTTTTTTTTTTTTTTGTGATTTGCTGGATTATGCAACTATAACCATAATCCAGTTTTAAAACATTTCCACCACTCCAATAAGATCCTTTGTATTGAGCAGCATCAAGAATTGGGAATGTGATATCATCTTGTGGGGTGANTTGGAGCCCCCCCTGCCAAAAAAAAGTCTGACACTGTTTCCACTGTTTTCCCATCTATTTCTCATGAAGTGATGGGACCGGATGCCATGATCTTCGTTTTATGAATGTTGAGCTTTAAGCCAACTTTTTCACTCTCCTCTTTCACTTTCATCAAGAGGCTTTTCAGTTCCTCTTCACTTTCTGCCATAAGGGTGGTGTCATCTGCATATCTGAGGTTATTGATATTTCTCCTGGCAATCTTGATTCCAGCTTGTGCTTCTTTCAGCCGAGCGTTTCTCATGATGGGCTCTGCATGTAAGTTTAAACTGCCTCAAATCAGATGAAGACATTATTGTGGGTAGGTTTGGTTTTCCTAGCTGATGTACTAGATGTGTGGCAGGGTCATTCCTGAAACATTTCAATGTGTTTCTTCTTTCGGTTTGCCACAGGTATTCCTAGAAGATGAATGCCGACGTTGCCCTCAGGCCACGTTGGGCAGAGCAAAAAGCAGGAGCTGGCATCACTAAAGTCAATGTATTCTGTGTCCCAGAGAGAGAGGAGAAAGACGCTTTCTGTTATTACTGTTTGCTCCTTCCTCCCTCCTTCCCTCCTTCCCTCTCTCCTTCTTTCCTTCCTCCCTTCCTTGCTTCCTCCTCTCTGTCCTTCCTTCCCTATCTGCCTATAGATTGATTATCCCAAATGTCCTGGAGATCTGTACCTCAACACCTCTGGGGGAGTCTGTCTCATGTAACTAGATGCCCCAGGCTTTGTGGCAAAAGAGGAAGGAGGTCTTCTCAGTGTGCAGAGCAGCTCCCTTCTAGGGACCATGGGCTCAGAGAACTATGTGACGGGACACCAGGAGGTGCTGAGAGCCCCACGTGCATCTTCTCCCTTCCGAGTACCACCCAGGCCTCCTGGGCTCTTAGTGTGTTGGCGAGGGGAGGGAGACACGTGTTGTGTGGATAGAAGGAGAACTTTCTGCTGGTCCCCTCTGAATGGGAATCCCAAGCTTGGGGCTTCCCTGGTAGTTCAGTGGTAAAGAATCTGTCTGCAATGCAGAAGACTTAGTAGGAGCCACGGGTTTGATTGCTGAGTCAGAAAGATCCCCTGGAGAAGGAAATGGCAACCCACTCTAGCATTCTCACCTGGAGAATTCCATGGACAGAGGAGACTGGTGGGCTACACTCCATGGGGTTGCAAAGACTCAGACATGACTAGGGACTAAATAGCAACCAGAAAATAATAACATTTCTTGGATGTATACATAGATTAAGGTTTGCAAATGCACATTCTCCACAAATATCTATCACAGGATAGCAATATGGTACTGGCCCCACTGCCATGATGAAGTTTTGATTCTTGAGACTTAGATACCTAAAGATCATGTCAATTCTACCCACCTGTGAGAAAATGTATATGAAAATATGTACAAAGTGAAAGTTCTGGAAGTGATTATCATTATGAAATATGTGTCAGGTATTGCTTAAAGGACTCAGAATGACGTTCTCTATGAAGCAGTACTTGAAAAATTGTTTTCGAGGTTTACAAAATTGGATTTTAACACAAAATATCATAGTAAGTTTTAAAAATAATTTCAGGGCTGCCTATAACAATGCACTCTGAATCTCAACTTTGGCAATTTTCCTGTACTTACTTTTCTTTATTTGTTTGAACCTATGAGATGTTGCCATTTTGTAGAACAAAATGTTTGTAGAACAAAACTGTTGACTGGCAATGGTTTCGTGTAGTTTATTTACCCAGATAAATGAGGGGGCTTGTGGTTTCTGATCATACGTGTGAACAGCATGAAAGTCCTCACTGCTGTCTTCACACACAAAAAAAAAGCTGAACAAAGTGAAGGGTCACAACTGTTCTTAGATCCATCAGAGAACTGAGGTCACAGGCCAGCTGTCGCCACTAAAACTGGAAAGATAGACAGGTGGAGATAGTAGGTCACAGCCTCCTGAACAGAAGCTAGGGAGCAGATGGCTGCAGCCAACACGGGGAAGGATGCTTGAAGGGGTCATTGACAAGATGCTGAAGGTTCAGTGTGGCTGCCTTCTAACCCAGTGAGGCTTAGAAACTCCCAGTGTCTTAATCGTAGGGAAAACCTCCCCACTTTCATGAATTTTACCTCCAGGAGCTCTGCCAGTTTCTCCTGTGAAGGAAGATTGGAGAAAAATCCCCCTGTGTTTGTGGCAGGTGGAGGGACAAATAAGCATTCTGAAAGATACCAGGACATTCTGTTCTCTTTAACAAGGACTGCCCTCAAGGGAAACTATTTTACCAAAGCCTCAATGACCAGGGCGAAGAGAAGTACCCTTCTCCAGCCTCTTCTAGTCCTGAACGTGGGGTGCAGGGAAGACCCAAGCAGGCTCAGTAAAAGACTGAGACCTAATTATAGGACTATAGAAGTGTTTCCCCTCCCCCACACCCTGTGACCGCGAGATAGGGCTCCTGGGTAATAATAGGGGAATGCAGATTAAGAACTGCAAGCCTCAAGTCCTTATTTAAGGAGCCTTTGGGGAATCCAAAGACAGCAGGGAAGACAAAAACAACAGTACTGGAGGAAATTTTAGCCTTGGACACGGTAGCCATAGGAAACAGAAAACAGAGCCTAACTCCCAGCTGTGCGTGGGCGTGCTCAGCCCCTTCACTCCCGTCTGACTCTGCAACCCTAGGGACGGTAGCCCACCAGGCTCCTCTGTTCACAGGATTCTCCAGGCAAGAATACTGGAGTGGGTTGCCACGCCCTCTTCCAGGGGATCTTCCCAACCCAGGGATCGAACTCTACTCTCCTGTGTCTCCAGCACTGCAGGCAGATTCTTTATCACTAAGACACCCATGAAGCCCAGCTCCTAGCCATATAAATGTAAACTCTCATGCCTAGTTTCTCATGCTCAGCTCCTTCTAAGGGTTAAAGAGAGGCATGGATAGTCAGGAAGCACCCAAGGACTCTCAGAGGTGAGGGTAAGAGACACACTGAATCATTTCCACGGGCATTTATATACAAGTTACCCCCAGGCTACAGCAAGCGTCCTGTGCAACATGGCTAAAGAGTCACAAATAAGCATGAACTGATCATGAAGGATTTACAGATTACCAATGCTGAAGAGATTTGTGACTTCCCTGGTGGCTCAGAGGGTAAAGCGCCTGTCTACAGTGCAGAAGACCCAGGTTTGATCCCTGGGTCGGGAAGATCCCCTGGAGAAGGGAATGGCAACCCACTCCAGTACTATTGCCTGGAGAATCCCATGGACAGAGGAGCCTGGGTAGGCTACAGTCCATGGGGTCGCAAAGAGTCAGACACGACTGAGTGACTTCTCTCACTCTCTCTCAGGGCTGGCCCACACCTTATTTCACAGATAAGAAAAAGGAGTGCTGAAAACACAATGAGGACTGCCCTGTACAATATAAATAATGCAAGAGCCACATCTGGAGCCTGGCCTTCCTCACTGCAGGAATACGTGTAAAACCAGAAAATATACTGAACAGGCAGGACTCTTGGGATGTTATCTTAGAGCTGAGTTTATTTTTTGTCTCCCACTGTTTCGGGATATCTGCTCCACAGTGGAAGTTCTTCCCTTACCTCCGAAGGAAAAATACATTTACTTTTTAATCAGCAGGTTCTTGATGTAGTAATTTGCAGGGTCCAGAGCTACATAATAAGCGAAGCGTCAATCTACCTTAGAGTAAACACCTCATACCTTCTTTCCTTCCCCTTGCTCCTACACCCAGGCTGGGCCTGTTGAGGTCAGACCCCTTCAAATGGGAAAGGAGGATGCAGTCATTTCCTCTCTTTTCTGCTCCTCTTGCAGTGGTGTCTGACCTTATGATGCTGTGGTTTATAATACAAAATATATATTGAGTCTTCTTCCCTGGTTCTTACACAGAGCTCCTAAAACACTTGAAATTTCCTAAATGATGAGAGTGAGAAGGTGTGTTTTTGTAATGTTGATCACATGACTTTTGGATGCATCTAAGGATGAGGACTGGTTGCCAGGGAACCAGCCATGTGATCAGAGGATGGGCATTCACATTCCTCCCATCTTACCTTACCCCAAGAAAGGGAGCGGGACTAGAGATCGAATCAATTGTCAAAAGCCAATGCTTTCATCAACCATGCCTATCCAATGAAACTTCCATAGAACCCCAAAAGAGAGAGCTTCAGGGCTGGTGAACACATAGAAATTTGGGGAGAATGGTGCACCTGGAGAGGGCATGGAAGCTCCAAGTCCTTTCCTCATGCCTGGTCCTGCACATCTCTCCCACCTGGCTGTTCCTGAGTTGTTTTCTTTTATGCGTGTGTGTGTTAGTCACTCAGTTCTGTCTGACTCATGGTGACCCCATGGACCTCACCCCACCAGGTTCCCCCATCCACGGAATTCTCCAGGCAAGAATACTGGAGTGGGTTGCCATTTCCTCCTCCAGGGATATCCTTTTATAAGAAATAGGTAATCTGGTAAGGAAAACATTCCTTTGAGTTCTGTGAGCTATTCTAGTGAGTTTACAGAACCCAAGGAGGGGGTTGTTGGAAATTCAGATCTGCAGCCGGTGGATCAGAAGCACAGGGAATAAACTTGCTCCTGGAGCCTGGGAGAGGGGGGCGGGCAGTCTTGTAGGACGAAAGCTCCAGTCTGTGGGGTCTGTGACTGCTTCCGGGTGGATAGAGTCAGAGCTGACCTGACTGGTAGGACACCCAGCTGGCGGTGGAGAATTGCCTGTGGGTCTGGAATGCACCCCATCTCCCATTCCCCCGCTCCACCTTGGAACTGATGGTCAGAATCATGTAGACTTGGTTAAGCTGATGCAGGGACAGCAGGGAGTAAAAGACAGCGGAGAGTTTTTACTTGAACCATAACATTTTAAGGTGGTTTCACGCTGAGTTCGGTCTTTCCCTCCTGAGGCATTTCTGAGAGTTTCTGAGACTCTTTCCCAGTGTCCAGCAAACATGTTCTGTAAAAGGCCAGGTAGCATTAATAAGCATATGAGGCTTTGCAGGATCTATGGCCTCTGTTGCAACTACTCTGCATTGTAACACATCAAAGAGCGGGTACACCATGTTCCACAAACGTGCACAGCAGGCTGCAGGCCTGCTGGCCTCAGTTTGCCAGTCCCTCATCTCTCCAGCCTTGGGCTGCCCTTGACCATGGCAAGAGGACTTTATTTTGCCCCTCTCAGGCTTTGGGAAGAGCAGAGCCCCTCAACATCTCCTCTTCTGAAGCCCAGGGCTTTCCTAGAGGCCGCCTGAACAGGCCCTGAGGAAAGCTCTCATTCCTTCTCTTGGTCTAGGCCCACCAGGTCAGGCCCATGGACACACTCACAAATCAATCCACACCCCACACCCAAACTGAGCAGCCAGAGATCCTGGCAATCTCTGTGCACGCTGCCATCCAAACAGCTGGCCAGGCAGTTCTGGACCTTAGATTCCTTAGGCATGAGCCAAATCCAAGCCCACTCTGTCTAGTTAGATGTGGGGGACAGGTGTTCTGAGTGGTCCTTTAAACACCCTCTTCCCTTCCGCTGCTTGAGGTAAAAGGCGTGGGTAGAGCTTGTAACACGCTGATAGCCATCTCCAAACAAATCATCTCTACAAACGCCATCCATCTCTAACAAAGCGACCTCTCTGACCTTTAGTAGATGAATCATCTGACATGCTTTCCCATTTCCACAGGAGAGTCAGTCTCACAATGCACCAGGAACTTGGCATCTCACCGTTTTCACACCTCAGACAAACCAAGACAGGAGATGCCCATTTCACCTTGTGGGAATAAAGCGCCATCCCAGGACCACGCTCAGTGGCGTCAGACGCTCTGCTTCTATGCCTTCCCTCCGAGCTCCCCGGTGTGCCTCTAAATGGGGTCATTGGGCTCTCTCACATAAACTTAAAATTTTTATTGTGATGAGACTCTAAAAGGTGTGATGAACACATGCCACACATGAACGAATGAATGCTCACAATCTCCCTTTTTCTTCCACAGCACATGTGAAACATCAAGGAGGCGCTGCCAGGAAGAAAGAGGACAGATTCGATTGGAGGAGGAGGAGGAAGAGTGAGGAAGAGTCATGAGGAAGTCGGATGGAGGGGGCAAGGGTGCAGAGCGGGGGACAAGGAGCCTGCTGTAGCGGAGACCTCGGGCGAAGGATGGGGAGGAAGGATTTTCGGATGCCTGGCTGTGTGTGATGCACTCATTGAAAACAATGAACCCTTCTCCCAAGAAAAGCCACAAGAAAGATCTCCATGACCATTTCCTTTTCTGGCCCTTAACCGTTATTTCCAGAGGGGCTCCCACCAGGCCTCGTGGGAAACTCTGCACGGTCCCTTCTCTGTCTCCCCTTTCTACCTCCTTCTTTCAGTCAAAACAAAGCTCCCATCACATTCCTTTGTACACACAGATACTTGGTGAGGGACATGCAGATTTTTATAGAACTGTTCAAAACCCCACCCTATCCCATAAGGACTTGCTAATAAGTAGAACTGTTTGATAACAGAACGATGTACCTGGTTAGGTCATGATTTGCCCATAATATTGGCAATATTCAAAGAGTAACTGCATCTGGATCATTTCCAGGTTATTATAGGAGTCCCTTCACTGGATGAGAATTTAGATGTCAAGCTTGCTTGCTGGCTTGCTTGCTTTGCTTCAGTCATGTCTAATGCTTTGCGACCCTATGGACCGTAGCCCGTCAGGCTCCTATGTCCACGGGATTTCCAGGCAAGAATACTGGAGTGGGTTGCCATTTCCTTCTCCAGGGGATCTTCCTGACCCAGGGNGCTTTGCTTCAGTCATGTCTAATGCTTTGCGACCCTATGGACCGTAGCCCGTCAGGCTCCTATGTCCACGGGATTTCCAGGCAAGAATACTGGAGTGGGTTGCCATTTCCTTCTCCAGGGGATCTTCCTGACCCAGGGATCAAACCCACATCTCTTGTGTCTCCTGCATTGGCAGGCGGGTTCTTTACCACTAGTGCCACCTGGGAGGCCCAGATGTCAAGGCCATCAGGATGTCTGCAATTCTGGATTTGTTACTCTAAGATTGCTGCTTACTGCCCATCTACACACTTAGAGATGTGAAAAGAATTCTTTTGGCGGGGAACTAATCATGGTTCATTGATTAGACCATGTTATTTATAAACTAGAAAAAGAGAGTGGATGAAAGAAGTCAAAGCTGGAAATTGCCCTGTGGTCCTGTGGTTAGGACTTGGCACTTTCACTGCTGAGGGCCCAAATTCAGCCCCTGGTAGGGGAACTAAGATCCCACAAGTCTCAGGGAATAAAGATATCTTAAAAAAAGATATCTACGCAGAGCTACTCTTTAGGCTTACATGATTATTCTCCTCTTCTCTTAAATAATATTTTGGTTTGGGACAAGACATTCATTTTGGACTCCTTATACTCTCGGCTTATCTACTTAGACCTGAATGTCAAACCTTTTGACATCCACATTTAATAACAGAGCAGAGGGTGTCCCAAGGCCGTGGGAGTGATGAATGGACCCTGTCCTGGCGCTGTGGTGTGTGGGACAAGGTGCCCTGTGTGCCATCACTCAATGCCCTACTTCCCCTTCAAGGAGATGAGTCTGGCAGGTTTTTTTTTTTTTTTTTAATCACTTCCTGGCTTCCCGTCACATACTATTCATCGGGGCAGGATAATTGACAGGATGTATACCGAGTTATGAGTAATACTCTTTCCCTAACAGCACCTAATCTTTTATTTGGTTGCTGTTACCCTATCATCAGCATTTCTTACCAGGACAAGAGGTCTGCCTAGTGAAAGAGCTGACATACTTGTGAGGAAATAAAGTTGCAACCAAGGTAACTAATTTCATTTGCAGAAAATTTAGGACTGAGAAGAAGAAAAAAAAAAAAGAAGACAGTCTAAATAGCTTTTAAAAGCTTAGTTATACTCTCACATTTAAAAATACAATGTTATATAAGCTATGCATATGCAAGCCATATGTGATTTCCAAATCCATTCCCTCCTCTGTAAATGAAGCAGTGTATACAACCTCTGTGCTCTCTCTCCACCTAACAATTTGATATGAATCCACGCATTATGAACACAGAAACAATTAATTCTAGAAAACGTAACCATCAATCACTGGTATTTAAATGTGTTTATGTATACATATATTTGCATTTTACCTTGCAAAAGCAATAAGTCAAATATTAAAAAGCACATTTCCTGTCATATGGAAATTAATTGGCAAAGTGACTTTGCCTCTGTTGGTTCACAGTGACATGAAGACCCTTCCAGTTGAGCCAGGTCTGGTCAACTAGCCTTCTGTTGCTGATGCTCCTCTGTCTTCCTGAACATTCCCAATCACACTTTCCTATTTCCCACTTTGTTTCTAAGCCTTCTTCTTCAATTTTTAACTTCATGGGGACACAGTCTGGAATCTTGCAGCTCTTTAAACAGTTTTATTATCTCTTGGGAGAAAAGTGACTTTAAAGAGAGAGATGAAACCATACCCTGTAACTTACAAGGCACATTCAGTGCAGTTCAGTTCAGTTGCTCAGTTAAGTCCGACTCTTTGTGACCCCATGAATTGCAGCATGCAAGGCCTCCCTGTCTATCACCATCTCCCAGAGTTCACTCAAACTCACATCCATTGAGTCAGTGATGCCATCCAGCCATCTCATCCTCTGTCGTCCCCTTCTCCTCCTGCCCCGAATCCTTCCCAGCATCAGAGTCTTTTCCAGTGAGTCACCTCTTCAAATGAGGTGGCCAGAGTACTGGAGTTTCAGCTTTAGAGTCATTCCTTCCAAAGAACACCCAGGGCTGATCTCCTTTAGAATGAACTGGTTGGATCTCCTTGCAGTCCAAGGGACTCTCAAGAGTCTTCTCCAACGCCACAGTTCAAAAGCATCAATTCTTCAGCACTCAGCTTTCTTCACAGTCCAACTCTCTCATCCATACATGGCCACTGGAAAAACCATAGCCTTGACTAGACGGACCTTTGTTGGCAAAGTAATGTCTCTGCTTTTCAATATGCTATCGAGGTTGGTCACAAGGCACATGAGGCAGAAACAAAATGATTAACTGAAACCTGCAAACCTGCCTCCAAGAGTACCAGGGAAAGCACAGGAGTGCAAACAACTTGCTAAACACCCTTTCAGCTGAGCATGGTGCAGGCACATTGAGGGACTAGAATAACCCATAATGAAATTTGGATGTCACAGGCTGGAAATCCATAGCATGGAACACATGGAATACCTTCACCCCCACCCCAAAACTGCAAAGACAGTCACACCTGCACAGACAACTCTTTTTTCCACCAGTCATTTCTGAGCATGCTCACCCTCCTTGCTCCCTATGACCACAATACCCCACACAAAAGCTGATCAGGGAGATAGATCTGAGCATTGCCCCCATATCCTAGCTTGGCTGCCCTGCAAAACAGCCTTTTCTCTCTCTGAGAACGGTCTTACCATTGCCTTGGTGCCTGGTCTTCATGCAACCAGCAATGAGCCCACTTGCTCCACTACACAGAGACAGTTATTCCCCCTCATTCCCTTTATCTTTATTACCAGGGGCCTCTTTCTCCTTCTCTATTTCTCTAACCTTGCTGTCTCTTTAAAACTGCTAAAACAATTTTATTAAATCTAAATACATGAAGAAATGCATCTTTTGGTTTACTACTTATGCAAAAATATTTAATCATTAGTCAGTGGGTAGGACTGAGACTGATAAATATTATCCTGTATTTTTCCCTCCGCTGTTGTACAAGTTTCTGCTACCATTTGGGTACAACACAGGTATAGCAAAGAGCACTAGAACGGGTCTTAGAAGACCAAATTTGGGATTCCTGTTGAGCTCTTATTAACTCATTTCACTTGTGCTATGCAAATTTAAGATAGATGCAAATAAACCTATGTATGCACACATACATGGATATACACACATAAACTTTTATGTGATCATGTAATCACCACAAATTTCATCCTACCTTTTTGCTTTATTCAGCATAAGTCAATAAAGACTTGTCTTGCCAAAACTTTTACACAACACAAGTTGATTTTTTTGAGGGTATAGTAACACTGTTTTTCATTGGGCTTTCAAATAGTCAATATTAGGAATCAGGGGTGTAGGATATGTATAATGATGTGCTGTCTGCAGGGGATGTCAGATGTATGCTAACCCTCTGCTGTGTAAAGAGATCATCTCTAAATCCCCATGAGTGACTATTTAGCTCAAGTTTAGAGTCTCTTAAGCTTATATTTGATGCTAAACCAAATAGGCCCTTAGGGAAGAATTAAGAACAAGCCAGACAGTGTAAAACTCTTATTTTGTTAAAGTTGGATAGTATTTGTTGCATTAGGTATAACCAGGCTGATTACTCTGAATAATCTCTGCACACAGCCGCTGAAACAAAGTGAAGCAGGTACACAGGGGGACTACAGAGATTAAATGCTTTTATCCTATTATTTGTCATACAGAGGGCTGCCCTTTCATAAACCAGAATGTCACTCAGATTAATAGACAAGGTCACACCTCTAAGACCACAGGGAATCAAAATCGGGGTTGTGGGGAGAGGTGAGGAGCAAATCCTGACCCAAATGCCACGAACTTTCTTTTTGTATTTTCAAGTTTTGGATTTTATCCACAGAAACACTACTATTATTCAAACAATAGGAAATAGATACGAGGCATCAGTATTTAGCAAAACTTTAAGGAAACCAACAGCAGCAAACATTCCTAAGAAACATTGTTTANACTTTCTTTTTGTATTTTCAAGTTTTGGATTTTATCCACAGAAACACTACTATTATTCAAACAATAGGAAATAGATACGAGGCATCAGTATTTAGCAAAACTTTAAGGAAACCAACAGCAGCAAACATTCCTAAGAAACATTGTTTAAACACTAACTCTTTTTTAGGTTGGTATCATGCTGACCTAAAATATGTTTCTTCATTTTAGGGAAGCTATTTTTTTCTGTTAAAACACAAATTTTGCCTAAATTCTAAGTTGCGTGTGTGTGCTTAGTTGTGTTGGACTCTCTGTGACCCCATGGACTGTAACCTGCCAGGCTCTTCTGTCCATGGAGATTCTCCAGACAAGAATACTGGAGTGGTTTGCTATGCCCTCCTCCAGGGGATCTTGCTGACCTAGGGATCGAAACTGCAACTCTTGTGTCTTCTGCATTGGCAGGCAGATTCTTTACCAGCTGTACCACCTGGGAAGCCCTAAGTTAAATTAAATTCTAAGTTAAAGCAATGCAAATACTTCTCCATAAGGCTAATTGATTTTTTTTTGTTTAGGTAAGAGGTTACAAATTCAGTAATCACTTGTACTTATTGCTCTTGTCACTTTTTTTTTTTTNCGTCGGCTTGGATGGTCCTCAAAAAACAGTTTAGTGTAGTAAATACCAACAACCACCATGTATGGACCTGTTTGGAGTGCCATCCATGGATACAAGTGAAAGCTTCTCAACTACAACATACCCAGAAAACTTTCACATGGTGCCTATAAAGCATATTTCCTGTAGTGTCTCTTTAAATCTCATTGAACAACCCGATGAAATAGATGTTACTACAGAGCAGGAAGCTGAAACTTTAAAAAGTTAAGTTATTTTGCCCAAGATTATACAGCTGAGAAGTGTTCTGGAGGTGAAGAGTATGAGCTTTAGGGTGAAAAGGACCTTAGTTTAAATATGAACTCTGCAAACATTGGCAAGTTACCCTTGATTCTTGTTCTTTTCGGTTGGTCGTTATGTTCTATTAAGTAGTCACAAACACTGAACGCATGAATGCTGAACCACTGCTCCTGGGTAAATGCAACGTGAAGTTCTTACAAATCTCTGGTCACAAGATGTTCATCAACTGGCCAATGTATAATCCTGCTGTATGTGTGTTTCTGTTTAAAGACTCCTTATTCATATACTGTTGAGTATCTCAACTGTGCTAACAGTGACTCATGGCTGACAGCAGTGTAGCTCATGCCTGAAAAGAAGCTGATCTAACACCATCCCAAAACTGCATCACAATCTTCCTGACCTTAGGATCATGAGACAGGACTTCATTGCTTGGCATGGCCATTTTAAAGGGTGAAATCACCCTTAAAAAAAAAAAAGCATGAAGATGAGGCACTTGTTTATAGTATGAGAGCTGAGAAAGAAGGTGGAGAGTCTCTGTGTAGCACCTCAACTAGGGATTTGTGTGCTGAATAACTCGGATCTCCCCAACTCTGCACATGGCCAGGAATGACCACTAAAACACCTCGGGTTACAAAAAAATTTCAGCACCAAATTCACAAGTATGAAATTCCCAAATATTGAGAATTGACTGTATTTATCTCAAAGTCTGTTTCTCCTCTGGATCTCAAGGGCAGTGTCCCTCCTCACAGGGCCACTGGGAGCATTAAAAGACACAACACAGACGCGGCTTTCAACACAAAGCCTGGCCCAGGTGAGCACCCACTGGGAAAGGTTGCTATGGTNTATCTCAAAGTCTGTTTCTCCTCTGGATCTCAAGGGCAGTGTCCCTCCTCACAGGGCCACTGGGAGCATTAAAAGACACAACACAGACGCGGCTTTCAACACAAAGCCTGGCCCAGGTGAGCACCCACCGGGAAAGGTTGCTATGGTGACTGCTCTTGTGGGTCTGGTGGTAACCTGGTGGTGGAGCCAGGCAATCCAGAGGTGGCTGGCAGGTGATTGTACAAACCCAGAGGGCGCAGCTGCCGGGCCTGGGTTGCGTTTCCAAGGATCCTTCTCTCCAGGGTATCAAAGACTTGAGCCCAGCAAAAACTCCCCTCAGGAGTCCTGGCAGTTTGCACAGAGATGTAAATGAAGGAGCAGAGTCAATGACAACAGGCCTGGATGGGATTCAAAATCAGTGAGCTGGTCCTCTGGCAAGACCTCACTGCCTCAAACAAAAGACGGGGTGCATGTTGACCAGTGGGCAGCCCTGGGCAGGGCCCCTCAAGATCATTCTAGAGTCAAATTAGGAGTGAAGGCAGAGGAGATGGGTGAAAGGCTTCTCTTCCACCCCCACCTCCCCTCACCACCCCACAAGATCATTTTCAGGGGTGTGTGCTCAGGTTTTGGCTCAAGACCTTCACACAGACTGGTTCAGCTCTAATTTCAAAGGTTTCGTTGAGCCAAGTCTCGCTTTAAACTTTGGTGCCTTGGCCTGCTTCGTGGTTGAAAATCTGGGCTAAGTCATGTCTGCGAAATAAAAAAGGCCCAGCCAACTTAACACAGGTCCCTAATTACTGGAGTTCTGGTTGACTGAGGCACGAAACAGCTTCGACAGCACACGTAACAAAGGCTTTTCCTCCTACCCTGTATTCGTGGAGCAGGGCTACATGAGCTGGCTTCACTCTCTCACTGCCACAGGAGGCAAAGCCCGCAAACAGAGGAACCAACACGAGCCCGAGCAGGTGCGAGCCTGCAACTGAAGCTCCTGCATCCCAGATACAGATGAGCTCGGCCACAGACGGGTGGCTCGGGAAGGAGCCTGCTCCCCTCCTGGGGACCCAGAGGATTCAGATGACTATTTCATCCAGAACCAGCACTAATGAAGTGGAACGGTGGTGCAGGCAGGAGTATGCTCTGCACCCCACCTCCACCCCATCACCAGGCCAGGCACATCTCCAAATCGATGCTGCTGTTCCCTAGACTCTGAATACTTGAAATTCTTCTTCAGATTTCCTTTTCATAAAAGATTGAGCTCCAATATTAAAACAAAAAAGTTAAAAATTTAACAAGAAATTTCCTTTTCACACACTACAGAGATACCCCCTGATCTGCCAAGGCTCCAGCAGAATCACAGAGAACACTGGGACTCTCTTCCTTAACAGGCCCAAGGTCTATCTGCTGGTTTCCTTATTATTATTATTTTTTGATATGGACCATTTTTAAAGTTTTTACTGACTTGATTTCAATATTGTTTCTGTTTTGGGTTTTTTGGTTGGGAGACACGTGGGACCTCAGCTTCCTGACCAGGGATCAAACCAGCACCCCATGCATTGGAAGGCAGAGCCTTAACCACTGGACTGCCAGGGAAGTCCCTCCTTATGGTTTAGATTTCAGATGAAATGAACAACACTGCCTTCTAATCTCTGGGAATGCGAATTTTCTGTACTGTTCTTCAGAATTGGCTAACTCTACATTATTACAGGAGGTCTTAGAATCCAAGCTGCACATCACAATCATGATATCTAAAAAACCAAACCCCTTGATCCAGAAGTTCAAGGGGTTTGAACTTGAACTAGACCTTGCGCTAAGTGGCCCCCTGGGCCACATCACTTTCTACCCCATGGGCAAGAAGGATTAAAAGCCTATCCCACCAGGCTTGTTCCTCCTCAAAATGGAGAGGTCAGCTGTCTCTTGACAGTGAAGGAGCCCCCAGGTCCAGCCCCAGGAGGCAGGGGACAGTAACTGATGCAGCTGAACACAAGAAAATGTTCAGGGTGGAAGAAGAGCGATGATTCAAAGATAAAGGCACCTCTACCCCCTTGACTTTCAAGGAGCTCAAATTTACATCCCCTCATTGGATGGGTACAGATCCTGGGCTCTGTGCTGCCAGTGATGGCCAGGCTGACCACATTCAGCTCACTCTTTCCTCCACTGAACACGTGCATACAAATCACACTGCGCCATGTCCTGGGCCAGGCAGAGTGAACTCACCAAGCATTTCCAGGAAACGACCCTCCTCTGGGAGGTGGCCGAGGGGACAGGACTTCTCAAGCCACAGGGCTGCCAGTCAGGACCGCCGGCCGCACGGCAGGGGAGCGGGAGGTGGGGGTGAGACCTACCTTCACGGCGTAGGTGCTGCCGGGGTCCTCGGAGCAGGTGGCGCAATAGTAAATGGCATCCCCCGAGTCACAGCAGGGCTTGTTACAGGTCAGTTTGAACAGGGACCAATTATTCTCGCTGAAGTGCAGCTCCTTCTTCTGGCCGCCCATGAAGAGGTCCTCGCACCTGGCCACGAGGCGGACCAGGGACTGGGCGTAGAGCCCCCCGAGCTTGGCGTAGGTGCCCTCCTTGCTGCTGATGCTGTTCAGGAGGCTGTGGAGCTGCAGCTGGGTGCTGCCCGCTGAGGCCTGGCTGGACACGCTCAGCTGGGAGGACGAGGCGGAGGAGACCCCTTTGCCCTGCAGGCCTTTGCTGGCCCCCAGCCCCGGCATGGGGCCCCGGGGGCCACTGCCTTTGGAAGTTTTCTCCAGCGGCTCGGAAGCGGAGAAGGCATGCTGGTGGCAGCAGCCGGGGCCGGAGGCGTGGCTGAAGTGGGAGTCCTCACGCGCACAAACGTTAGTCTCCGAGTGGCTGAGGTTCAGCTTGGGACTTGCTGTTCTGGGCTTGGGGGAGCCCTGGGTCCAGAAGAAGCCATCGGGGGAAGAGGCCGCCCGACTCACGAGCTTCTTCTGGGGAAGAGGCGGGGGTTGCAGGGGGTCGCCGGGGGACACATCCTCGGTGGACCCCGAAGGGAAGGGGACGGGGGCAAAGAACTTCTTCCTGCTGTTGGTGGGCGAGTGAGCTGGCTCAGATGATGGACCTGAGAGAGAGAAACAGAAATTCTCAGGCTAGAAATCCATGCTGCTCAGTTCCAGGATTCTCAGTTCCAGGCTTTTTTCCCCCATCAAAGTAATTTATTTTATATTGTTTTTATCTATTTCTTGAAGAGACAACATATGCATATGAACAAACTAAAAGTGCAAAAAAGGTATACAATGCCAATGAGTCTTCCTCCTGTCTGGTCCCTCAGCATCCAGTCCCTCTAATCCAAAGGAAACCACTGCTGGCATCCTTCTGGAGATCTGCCAAACAACCAAAACAAACACACACGCAACATACACACGTTTACACAAAGGAGAGCAAACAGCGCCCACTGATCCCAATATTCCTTCTCTTCATTTGCCACTACGGATTGGAGATGGTCCACATCGGATGATGTCCAGGTGTATTTCATTCTTTTTAACAGGTGCCCCATATTATATCATTTTACGCAAGTATCATAATCTGCTGGATGGCCACTTAAGTTGCTTCTAATATGTGGCAAACAACGTTGCAACAGCAACAACAAACTTGAACATCTGTGCCTTGGCTGGATTTTTTCGAAAAGTCAGTTTAGAGAGGGTAGTGTTTAGCTGCAGTAAAATGCCTCCTTTTAATGTGTAATTCTATGAGTTTGGACAAACTCCCTGATGGCCTGAGGGACAGGGCAGCCCCACAGACATCTTAGAAAGCAAACAATGGTGGTGGTGGTTTAGTCATTAAGCGCTGTGCATCTCTTACGACCCCATGGACTGTAGCCCGCCAGGCTCCCCTGTCCATGGTATTTTCCATGCAAGAATGCNACAGGGCAGCCCCACAGACATCTTAGAAAGCAAACAATGGTGGTGGTGGTTTAGTCATTAAGCGCTGTGCATCTCTTACAACCCCATGGACTGTAGCCCGCCAGGCTCCCCTGTCCATGGTATTTTCCATGCAAGAATGCTGGAGTGGGTTGCCATTTTCTTCTCTGGGGATCTTTCCAGCCCAGGGATTGAACACGAGTCTCCTCCATTGTGTGCAGATTTTTTTTTTTTTAACCACTGAGCCACCAGGGAAGCCCAGAGGGCAAAGGAAGGTGATTTTATAAAAGAAGAAGCAGAAAAGTGAGTGGTTCCTAGGCCCCTGAGTTCCCAGAGTGGTGCACATGGATACTGATATGATTCGGGAAAGTTCCGTCACTGCCCCAGGTCTCCACAGCGCACAGGTACGTCCAGAAACATCACAGAAGGTGAGCTGGATGGCCAATCCAGACAGAGCGAAGACTGGACTTAGTCTTCGTATCACTGCATGAAATGGAGAGTTCACAATGAAACAAGAGTTCAGGTAAAAAAACATTTAACAAAAGGTACTGACATTGGAGACAAGGAAGTGGCAACTGAAATAATACTCATTTATTTCATTCTAAGAACTGATTCAAAGATGTAGCCACTATTTCAATAAAAGCTTTTAGGGGGATTAAAAGAAACCCATTAACTGTATCCATATGTGGTAAAATGCATGCTATTATCCTGAAGGTTAAAATGTGAAAGAAACAGGGGTCTCAGATTTAAGGAAATGGACACTTTATGATGTGCACCCATCATTTTCAGGGGGCCCCCAACCTCCAGGATCTAATGGCTGATGACCTCAGGTGAAGCTGATGTAATAATAATAAAGTGCACAATAAATGTAATTTGCTTGAATCATCCCCAAACCATCTCACCCCCTACCACCCACAGTCTGTGGGAAAACTGTCCTGCAGGAAATCAGTCCCTGGGGCCAAAAAAGCTGGGGACCACTGTGACTGTGCATGTCCCCTCCTAAGGGCAGGGCATGCAGCACCTCTGAACCCCTCTCCTCTCAGCAGGACGACTAGAATGAAAGGTACACAACAAACACAGAGGCCTGAGACACGTGGAGAGAGCCCCCATAGGAAGGCTGCCACTGTTAGTTTTGCGTCACTTCACTCAAGGCTTTTGTAGGGCTGCTTGTGCATATGTGATAGCTGTTCATGCCTGAGTTTCTCTCTGCTTTCTCCAGCCAAAGTGGGACAGAAGTGGCCGGCACCAAGCCTCTCATATTCACATGGGGCAGGGTGCAGGGTCGGGGGTGGTTTCCTTACTTAAGATGCTCCTCCATAGGCAAGAGAGAGCAAGGTGGATGACCACGTCCTCAGGCGTTGATATCTGTGCCCCAGCCTCACTGACCAGCATCAGTGAGCCACAGCAGAGCAAGCCCAGTGCAAAGCCCCGGGAAGGACAGAGGTAGTACACGCAGCTCGTTGAACCCAGGAGCTGGGAACCAGGTTCAGGCAAAGAGATGTATTATCAACACTCAGAAGATAAGGGTGGGGGAGGAGCAGAGTGTGATCAGAATTCCGGTCAGTCAGCCCTGATGTTCACTGGAAGGACGGATGCTGAGGCTGAAACTCTAATNCAAATGTTAAAGGCTGAAGGTTCTAATACTACCCATCAAAACTACAGGAAAGCGAGAGTTCTTTTTTTTAGGAATACAGTTTTCCCTCATTTCCCCTGGGGGAAATGGTTCCAGGAATCCCCTGGGATACCAAAATCCATAGATGTTCAAGTGTCTTATACAAAATAGCAGCAGAGTGCTGTCAGCCTGCTGTATCTGCAGGTTCTGCATCCATTGATTTAACCAAAGATTTAACCTTGGGAACCTGTTTGAATCTGTGAATTCAGAGCCTGCAGATATGGGGGTCGGGGGGTGGGGAGGCAACTGTATACCCAATCAGGACATGTGTGTACATGTGTGATAAATTGCTTCCGACTCTTTGCGATCCTCTGGACTGCAGCCTGCCAGGCTCCTCTGTCCATGAGATTCTCCAGGCAAGAACACTGGAGTGGATTGCTGTGCTCTCCTCCAAGGAATCTTCCCAACCTAGGGATCGAACCCACACCTCTTGCTTCTCTTGCATTGGCAGGTGGGTTCTTTACTACTAGTGCCACCTGGGAAGCCCAATCAGGACATACCCACATATGAAGCCTTAGAGCTTTATCCAGAAGCTCTGGGATTGGTGGTGGTCTAATGAAGCCTCCATGGTTTAATTCAACAAACACTGATACAAACACCTGCTGTGTATCCAAGTAAGTGTGTGCATATGTGTGTGTGCATGCCTGTGAAAGAAAAGAAGAGACAGAGGGTGGAGGGAAAGGGAACTTGGGATAGCCATTGTGAACCAATCCTGAGGATAGAAGTTAAGTGCAGACCTATATATATAATGACTCATTACCCAGGAGTCAGGAGTCTTTCGATATGCTTCCGACCTCCCACCATATTGCCATGTGGATGTATTATGTGTGATTGGAGAGGGAGATATGGGGTGAAGCACCTTGCCATAAATTCAACAGGGAATAAGAATTTCTCTGGTGGTCCAGTGGTTAAGATGCCACCTTCCAATATGGGGGTGTGGGTTCCATTTCTGGTTGAGGGATTAAGATCCCACATACCATGCAGTGGACTTCCCTGGTAGTTCAGCTGGTAAAGAATCCACCTGCAATGCAGGAGACCCCAGTTCAATTCCTGGATCAAGAAGACTCCATGGAGAAGGGATAGGCTACCCACTCCAGTATTCATGGACTTCCCCGGTGGCTCAGACAGTAAAGAATCCACCTGCAATGTGGGAGACATAGGTTTGATCCCTGGGTTGGGAAAATCCCCTGGAGGAGGGGCATGGCAACCCATTTCAGTATTCTTGCCTGGAGAATCCCCATGGACAGAGGAGCCTGGTGGGCTTCAGTCCATGGGGTTGCAAAGAGTTGGANAATGTGGGAGACATAGGTTTGATCCCTGGGTTGGGAAAATCCCCTGGAGGAGGGGCATGGCAACCCATTTCAGTATTCTTGCCTGGAGAATCCCCATGGACAGAGGAGCCTGGTGGGCTTCAGTCCATGGGGTTGCAAAGAGTTGGACATGACTGAGTGACTAAGCACAGCATAGCATATGCTGTGCAGTGCAGTCAAGCAAATAAATAAATAAAAATAAGACAACTCTTACAAAAAAAAACTACTGAGTAGAGTCTATTTTGTGGGGAAAGTGGGACCGAGGCAGTAGGTCTAGCTCAATGCTTCCGAATCTTGGCAATTAACCCAGGCCTGGCCCTCCAGGCTCAGGAGAACCTAAGCCTCTCCATCAAGGTCAAGTGTGTTACCTCCGTCGCTGCAGGTCCTGGAGTCAGAGGCCAGGCTGTCCGTGGAGCCCGTGGTGAAGCTGACATGGACGCCCTTGAAGGACGGGCTGAGGCTCTCGGCAGAGCCCTGGCTCACTTTCTCCAAATCAGAGCTGCTCTTGTTCATTTTTAAAAGGTGCCTGGAAAATGTAGAAACAAACGATAAAAGTAATTAATTTGGTTTCTGTTAAAAAACAACAACAACAACAATCAGCCAGTGGAGTATGAACCTACTATGCTCTTGAAGCCTGACCAGTGCTGGCTTGTTCTGAAAAAATGATTTAGGGGAAGACAGAACAGGGGCTCTTCTGAAACCTTATACACACGAATGGCAGGTGATTTCTTGAGTGTGATTAAAGATAAGTGAGTCTATTAAATTTGGAAAAGCCTCCAAACCATGATTTGGGAGGAACCCCTTTCATACTCTGGCCCTCTCTGCCAAAACATGTATGTCAGCTATTATACCACGTGTCATCTCTACAAAGAAAAATTGACCATTATCATACAAGCCAACGTACAGAGATATACAGAGATTGGGGAGGTTTTGCAAGATCACAGCACAAATGAACTGTGGACCAAAAACAAAAGATTTCTCCTGTGCCTGGTACTCTCTTGATATAGCTTCAAAGGGTCTAGCTTGTTCCATGGAGTTAAAGGGAACATTATTTCAATTTTAACTAGACTTGTAGTGTAATGTTTAGATAGAACCATATTAAACCTTATACCAAAACTATGGAATGAATCTGCCCTTAGGCTTTCTATGAAATCTTTGATTGTGTCTCTAAGACAGAATGACTGTTGCACTGGGGACAGGAATATCAAGTTCAAGAAAAGAACCTCGCCTTGGAGAAAACGGTTCCTTTATTAAGTAGAAGGTTTAGCCGATTGATTTCCCTCTTTCCGAGGACCACATTAATATTCACTCTGACCTGACATTTTCCCCACACAGTGGGAAAGACCACAATCAATCCAGCCCTTTCCCTGTTGGTGGTAACCTAGATTTGTCTGGACTGATATCTCCTGATGACACTCTCTCCCACCACGGTGGATCTATATCTCAATATCTGCTGTAGAAAATACACAAAACAGTATTGATTTGGCATCAGAACTGCCTTATTTAATGCATATGACCTTACAGCCAAGAATGTATTGATTGTTCTTTGTGTTCAGCATTGCCCAGCCCCGTATGGTCCTCACAGGCAGTGGAATCTAGTTCATTAACAGAAAAGTTTAGAGAAAGTTTGCTTCCATGAAACATGTTCTCCAGAAATATGTTTCGCTCCCCACCTCCTACCCCTAGGACTGCATTTTTAAAAGTTTTAAATCTATTGCAACTAAATATGACAGTGATGGCAATGTTACAAGTAATAATATTCTTTACATTCCAAAGTCACTCTAGGGGCCTTGCCGCTGCTAAGTTGCTCAGTCGTGTCCGACTCTTCGCGACCCCATGGACTGCAGCCTACCAGGCTCCTCCACCCATGGGATTCTCCAGGCAACAGTACTGGAGTGGGGTGCCAGTGCCTTCTCCCTAGGGGCCTTGGGGATATCAAATCTTAGAAAGTGCTATGGTAGATTATCTTTATTTTACCCTCTGGCAAAATATCATCATAGAAGGTTTCATAAAATATTTTTATCCATCCTCATCAGATCCAACAACAATGGTTTTGCAGATGAGGCCAAGATATGAAGTTGTGAATAATGACAAGTCCTCAGTCTAGGGGAAAAAAGCTAGGTCTCTCTGGCAATCCAACCACATCAGAGTGGCCCTGCAGTCTCCTGGTCTACAGGCTCAGAAAACTGCCATGGGAGAAATTCCAGCACCACAGCTGCTAAGATGGTGCAGAAAGACACCAGAAGAAATGTATATACATAGAGAAAACAAAACAAAAAGTAAATGTGGTAATGTGTGAGAACATACACACGATTATTTAGTATAAAGTGAAGCATTAAAAGAAAGAAAAGTGTTCAGCTGCCAGATGCAAAGGGAACAAAGATATTAAATGACTGGTAGTGAATGAATGGCCAGCTCAATTTTGTGAGTCAAGGCAATTTAACGGAATAGACCAGGGGGAAAAAAAAAAAGAATGAAAAGAGTATTTGTGAAACTTTTGTTTCAGGTGTGTGTGTGTCTGTGTGTGTGTATTGGATCACAGTATTAAATATAATTCTTAAAATATATTTTAGAAACTTAGTTTTAAACAGGTTAAAAGTCATCGCTCTAGAATAGGGATAGACAAACCTTTCCTTAAAGGCCAAATGGTAAATATTTTAGGCTCATGGATCATATAGTCTCTGTTGCAAGTATCAGCTCTGCTTTTGTAGCAGGGAAGGAGCCATTGACAATGCGTAAACAAATGGGCATGTTTTCTAGTAAAACTTTATTTACAACACAGATGGCTGACCTGTGGGTGGTAGATGATGACTCCCGATCTAGAACAGTCTTGTTCAATAGAAATATAACACGTTATGTACACATATATAAAATTAAAAAAAGATTAGTAGCCAAATTAAAGGTAAAATTAATTTTAACAACATATTTTACTTCACAAAATACATAAAATATTGTCATTTCACTATGTAACGAATATAAAATTAATGAGATATTTTATAGTTTTTTTATTCTAAGCCTTCAAAATCTGGTTTGTATTTTATATTTATAGCACATTGCAATTTAGGCTCCCACATTTTAGCTAGTGGCTACTGCACTGTGTAGGGCAGATTTAGAAAAACTCATACATGGGGAAGACTGTTCACAGTGTTACTAACAGCAGAAACAAAAATCATAGGCAGTCCAAGGGCCATCAGTAAAGGAATGGATACACTGTATCAGAGTACCATATAGCATTCAAAAATAAATAAACTTGATTTAAATGTACTAGTATGAAAAGAATTCTTAAAACTCTGACTATTAAAAGTAGCTTGCAAAAGGCTCAAGTGTGACACCATTTATATACAATTTTAAAACACATTATGATTCTATGTATTTGTTACACATTTTACCATATATAACTGGTAAAATGGAAATGACACTCAACTTCAAAACAGTGATGACTCTGGGTAGCAAGGGAAAATTGAAACGAAAATTGTATAGGGAGGGATATTCCACTCTATCTGTAATATTTCCTTTAAAAAAAAAAAAACCCACACAGAGAACAAAATGGTTATTATTTGAAAAACCTTGGACACGTGCGTGTAAGTTACTCAGTTGTGTCCGACTCTGCAACCCCATGGACTATACAGTCCATGGAACTCTCCAGGCCAAAATACTGGAGTGGGAAGCCTTTCCCTTCTCCAGGGGATATTCCCAAGCCAGGGATTGAACTCAGGTCTCCCTCATTGGAGGTGGATTCTTTACCAGCTGAGCCACAAGGGAAGCCCCTGGACACATGGAAGTGAGTTTAGTCACTCTCTGAACTTCACTGCATGCTTGAAAAACTTGGAAATGAACATTCTTAGAAAGAAAGAAATCACTAGGGTCTGACTAAGCCCAAGGATGGCCACTTCTATTGACCTGCTGCTGAGCCTCTGAAGGGCGAGGAACACAGAGATGACCCAGTGAGATTTCAATCAGTCCTCATGGGACAGACAGGCTCTACGAGGGTTGATTCCACCACAGAAAAGCCTCATGGATGGAAGTTATTTTTCAGTCCTAACAACTCATCTGAGACTGTGAGGGTTAATTTTTCTACATCTACTCAATATGAGAAGTCACAGTTTTAAAGCCCCACCAAGTGAATGCAGACAAAATCAGACTATTCTAGTGGCTGCAGGATAAATTCTGTGTGTGTGTATGTGTGTGTGTGTAGGGAAGTGGGAAGCCTCCAAATGTAGACCTTGGTAAATCTTAGTATCCAAGCCACAGATGGAATTTTCAAGGCTTCTGGGGATTTTACTACTGTTTCTCTATCAAAAAACCCTCAAGAAGTCCAGGTTCCCAACCAGTAACTAAAACCCCATAGGTAGCTAGGATGCTTAGATGTAAATAAGGAGGAAAGGGGTAACCCTTTTTTAAAATCTTTGATATGAACTGCATCAAATATCATCCACCTTGGAAACCTGTACGACCTGTTGTCTTAGAGAATGGCCACTTCAATTATCAAAGAAACACAACCACACCAGACTTGAAAATGCAAAGGGGGAAGCTGGCCATCAAAGTGGGGACAGACAATCACATCGTTTCTGTGTCTCCAGTCTGTGTGTGCAATAGATTTCTCAAGAATCCTTGCAAAAGGCTTAAGATTCCAAAGGTAACTTTTCTGGGCCCTAATAGATTGTTCCATCAGATGCAAGGCCGGATGAGAATCCAAAGGCACTCAGCAATACACAGCCAGACTATACTTTTTCTCTTTTAAAGGCTCTTTTCTTTCATTAATGATAGTTTAACTTGCCTTTCATAAAACTGGTGCAAACCATCTATGCGATGAACTCTGATGTCACGTGATTTAAGGAAGTGGCTTCATGAGGCCAAAGCCACATGCTCTAGTCTTTCCTCTCCGGGTGGCGAATACGACTCTTATCAGCTACAGTGAGAACACTGCCTGCACAGATGTCGTTGCTCTGCACTGTGATAAATGACTTGTTCTTGCTCAGACTTCCTTTCCTACCTCCCCCCGTGATTAGACATGGTCACAGGAGAGCAGTGTGAGATACGCAGCCAGTGGCACAGCGTCCTTAGAAATCTGTCTGAACCCTGCAGCTGCTGCTCAGTGTTTGCAGAATGGCTTTTCCCCCCATTGTCCTTAGAGAAAGAAGCGTTGCCAGAGTTTTCTCCCTACCGTATTAGTAGAAAGCTGCAAAAAAATAATAATAATCCAGCCGGAAGAGCCATCTGCCAGACTTCCTCATTCATAGGAAAAAAAAAAAACCCAAGTCTAAAAATACCCCCGAGTTTTCAGAATGCCCAATATTCTGAACAGATACCAGACCCTAGTGGGGGCAGAGACTGTCTCTCAGACACGGCGGCTAGAATCCTCATACGCAGCACAACTGAAAGCGTGACTGAGGCAAACGTTCATTCTCACAGCTCTGAGTCTGGGTTAGTTCACATCTATCTGGCTGAGAAATTTTTGCCTCCGGAGCGGCAGGTAAGAAAACCCGCGCTGCACCAGTGTGCAGTTTTGCACTAGCTCTCCAGACCCCTGTACCGTTCTCCCCAGGCTTTGGATGAATCTAGTTCAGTGCTATGTCTAATGTTTTGGGGAAGCCCTTTCAGGTAGCTCAGAAAGCACAAACATGTTCGAAAACTCAATAACTTAAGTTACCAAGAAGGGAAAACAAACTGGCTACATGCAACTAAACCAAGTCATGCCTTAATCAAAGAATGAGAGCCTCTTACCATCCCAGACTCCAGCCCTCGGTGCTGTGATCACCCGGATGGCCTCCCAGAGCCCAGAGCTGGGCTGGGCCGGTGCCGGCGGGGTCCCGTGGAGCAGCCCTGAGGATGAAGGGCCAGCTTCAAACGCAGCCCCGAGTGTGCCTTGTCAGCCTGCTGTGCATTCACCAGCTCAGAGCTCTCCGTTTCCCCTCAGTTCCTCTCTGACTTTTCTATAAAATGCACTTCCTGCGAAAGCACAGGAAAATAGGGACGGCTCTGCCTCTGCGACCTGCGGCTTTCAATCTCCAATTGTCCTGTTGGGCTGCATCATCAGAAGCCATTCAAATACCCTCTCAAATACACTCAATTTCACCCTACTTCATTCTCTACTATTTGGCCAGATCCTAAAGTCAAAATCATTCAATGATTGGAGCTGAAACACTGGGTTAGCTTGGTGAATACAAGCACCCCATTTTTATTTATCTTATGCCTGTAGGACCAGCAGTGCATTCCCCAATCCTGTCTTTTTTGAATACCATTCTCAGATTTTCCAGTAAATAAATACTGACTGCCTGCTCTGTGCCAAGGCACTGTGTCAGGTTTTGTGGATACAACAGCGAGGAGAGGTGACACCATCTTTGCTTCAACAATCTGGTAGATAAATATTGATCAATCGTCTCTAAAAAAGTATGCAGAGGGCTCGAGCCATGGTCGTCAGAAAACATCTGCAGCCTTGGTCATTCTGACTCAAAATCTCTCCAAAATCCTTCTCTCATAATGATGGTCAACCTTCAAGAACCCTACACAGAGCTCGTGCAAGTATTCTTGACCCTTGCCGCCACACCAAATCAGCTGTGGCCTCTCATGGTAACAGAAACACACCTCCAGATTGTCTTTGGTTTCAAATATCTCCCTCACCCCACCCCTGCACCGCATATACATTAGAACACATGCCTAGCATTCTGTTTGGAAAAAAAATTATCACCATTTTGGTTAATCAATATCCACTACTTCTGCTCATATATACCCTGCTCCGGTGGGGCGAGTCTCTCTCATTGTCCCCAAAGCACCCTGCATTCCTGTTCCTGTCCCATCTTGGCAGAGAGGGAAACATTCTCTCTCCCCTCCAAACCTTTTCCATACCCAAGACCTAGCAGCAGCAGCATCACTTACCTACAAACCTTTCCCAAGCCATCTCAGTCTTCTCTGACTGGTCTGTGCCCTCTGGAACTCATACCAAACTGAGTCTGATTTACATCACTGAGCATTTGGTTATAATCCTGGTTAGATGATTCGGTTTCATGTGAAACAGGCTTGTTACCACCACAATTATAAACTGTTTTGAGGAGCTGTGTCCTAGTCAGGACATGCTGGAACACAGAGTCATTATTAAATACTTCTTGATTAAGTTTATCTGCCTCTGTTTCAATAACTGGGAGGCATCTAGGAGGATAAATGTTTCTTTTAAGAAAAGAATCACACTTGCCCGGCTACACTTGCCCAGGAAAACTTGCAAAAGGCAGGAACACTGAGTGAACAACAGCCCTCCAGAAAGCTGGACTCAACAGCTGAGGCTTTTTCATATCTACAAAATACCACAGTTCCCAAATATCCTGAATTTATACAATCTAACAATCTTATAATTTAAAAAATATTTTTTTTTCAAGAGATGGGATGAGAAAGATCGCTAAGCTGGAAAGGTTTTTATTGTTTTTATCCTTAGTGCTCTTTGATGAAGATGCTATGGGAGTTATTCTGCAGAGTCTAAGTGCCAAATGAAGGAATTAATGGACCCAGTCTGCTCTGGTGGCAGGCTTCCCCGCTGACTTATTAGCACATATAAAGATAGGAAATCAGTTTCATTTTGGGTCAGATGACCTTTACTGTCCCCATAGTGCAGGCTTTTTAATTTGCATTTGCAGTTAATGCACTGGTGACTGCTGGGGCACCTCAAGTTGAAAAAAGTCTTTGGTTTAACCCCAAAACGAAAGCACTTTGCATTCAGTGGAAACCATTTAAAAACAGGAATAAAGCCATGCTTATTTTTAAAGACAGCGGTATGCACATGCATGCACGCAAACCTGCACCTACATACACATCTTTAGGTTACTAGTTAGCTGGTATAAAAACGGATAAAAACGCTTCGATCGGTCAAATGGAAATTTGCAGCCATTTGTCCTAACTATACACAGATATACTTTGGCACTGAGAGATACAAATGGCTTTAAAATATGACCTTTCTTGTCTCAGAAAATCAAAGTCTCTTATTTGTGGCCCCCAGTCTGCGTGGCTATGTCCTTTCCCAAAGAATTTCTGGTGCAGGAGAGAGGAAGGCAGCAACTCCCTAGTGTGGGAAGGTTTAAGCCCAGGCTGAGGACAGAAGACTGGCTATGAAAAGCAGGTAAGAGGGTGCAGAAGAACTCGGTGGCTGGACCCCAAAACCTGGTCCACTACACTTGCATCTCCAATCTCATCACCCAAGAACAATGAGTCTCCAACTCCTGGCCTGTTAAGGAAGAAACGCTACACGTTCAAGAGCTTGATCATCTGTTCACAGAGGGGCAGATGGGAAGAAGTGAAAAGGCAATGAATGACCAATGGATAGTAAAGACTGAACTACAATCCACAGATGGGGCCCTCCCACCAGCTGCCCTGCCCACAGGTCAGCATAGTGTGGAAGAAACCTCTAGAGCCTTTGGGAAAAACAGCAACGAAAACATCTGAAAAACTTCCCGATGAGTTTTACTCTTAAGAGCATGGGCCCTGGGGCATCCCATGCACAAAATGGAGATAATACTGCTACTTGCCTCACTACGGGGGTGGGGGGTAGGTGGTGGTTAGGAGGAGTTGATGACTTAATATTTAATAAGTGCTAATATGAAAAGCAGTATGTCAAGGCTGTATATTGTCACCCTGCTTGTTTAACTTATATGCAGAGTACATCATGAGAAACCCTGGACTGGAAGAAGCACAAGCTGGAATCAAGATTGCCAGGAGAAATGTCAATAACCTCAGATATGCAGATGACACCACCCTTATGACAGAAAGTGAAGAAGAACTAAAAAGCCTCNAGGGAGAAATCATCCGTGTGTCGATTAGCACACAGCTAGGACCATGGGCTGAATGCCCGAGTCTTTGAGGTGCCTGAGGACAGATTGTCAAGTGTGAGCCACTCAAAACCATCACCTAAAGATTGTCTGGAGCCTCCCAGGTGGCCTTAGTAATAAAGAACCTGCCTGCTGATGCAGGAGACGTAAGAGATGGGGGTTCGATCCCTGGGTCAAGAAGGTCTCCTGGAGCAAGACATGGCGATCCACTCCAGTGTTCTTGCCTGGAGAATCCCATGGACAGAGCCTGGCGGGCTACAGTCCAGGGTAACAAAGAGTTGGACATGACTGAAGTGATTTAGCACTCTCAAAATGATCATCAGATGTGTATAAGAGACAGACTCAATACTTCAAAAAAAAAAAGAAGGATTTATTTTTCTCAGGCCTTTGAGAGGAACTTTAAATTGGCAGGAGAAAACGGTGAGAAAGCTGTGAGTGTCAGCACGCTACCGTGAAACTATATATATGTATTTTTTTCCTCTAAAAACCCACATCTGAGAGTTCTAAAACATGTGTGCCTCCTACAACCTGCTTTTGCCCGCAAGGTCTAATCACCATCATGGCTACAATTTATGGAGCACATTGGCATTGCTCCTTTGCCTGCCCATCTCTTTGCCTCACAAGATTTTGTAGCATAGCCTCCTGGAGCCTTCATCTGCATGTTTAAATAAATCAGGAACTTTAGGATTTGGGTGGGGGGAAGTCTGCTGAAGACACTTCAGAGAAATGGAGAAAACAAGGACACCCAAATGATAAGAGGATGGGCACCAGCCAAGAGTGACAGCCTCTCAGTGCTTCTCAGAAAGACGCCAGATGTGTATAAGAGACAGGCCAGCGACTCTGCCAGGGGCCCCCCGCCTGCCACCTGCACGTCCGTCTTGGAGCAGAGGCGGCCCCGGCCCCAGGCCGGTGCCTGGAGTCGCCAGTGCCGGATCGAGGAGGAGGATGAGGTGGAGCAGGACTTGCTGAGTCAAAGCTGGGGGAGAGAGGTGGGAAATGGCCCCTTGGACCCGGCCAGCTCCTCCGCCTGGCACCGTCTTTGCCCCACAGACGGCTCCTCTGGACAGAACAGCAAAGCTGGGACTGGGATGAGCAAGTCGGCCTCATTTGCCTTTGAGTTCCCCAAGGACAGAAGCGGGATTGAGGCGTTCTCTCCTCCCCCACCACCTCCAAAGTCACGGTAAGTAGGGCTGTGTGTGCGTGCAACTTGGTGTCGGGGTGGGCCTGGAGGGCAGCAAGACGGAGGCGTCTTCCAGAAACGAAGGTCTTTGCTGCCTGCAAGACATCAGGCCAAGGTTTGGGGCCTGTAGGCACGTGTGCCTTAGTGTGAATTTCTCTAAGGTGCTCAGCACACAAGCCTAGGAGCAGTGCCCTGCTTGGGATTGGCTGTTGGGAAGGCGTCTTTCTGAGAAGCACTGAGAGGCTGTCACTCTTGGCTGGTGCCCATCCTCTTATCATTTGGGTGTCCTTGTTTTCTCCATTTCTCTGAAGTGTCTTCAGCAGACTTCCCCCCACCCAAATCCTAAAGTTCCTGATTTATTTAAACATGCAGATGAAGGCTCCAGGAGGCTATGCTACAAAATCTTGTGAGGCAAAGAGATGGGCAGGCAAAGGAGCAATGCCAATGTGCTTCATAAATTGTAGCCATGATGGTGATTAGACTTTGCGGGCAAAAGCAGGTTGTAGGAGGCACACATGTTTTAGAACTCTCAGATGTGGGTTTTTAGAGAAAAAAAATACATATATATAGTTTCATGGTAGCGTGCTGACACTCACAGCTTTCTCACCGTTTTCTCCTGCCAATTTAAAGTTCCTCTCAAAGGCCTGAGAAAAATAAATCCTCCTTTTTTTTTTTGAAGTATTGAGTTGTGCATGGAATTCAGATTCTGAGGTGGGAAGGGGGAAGGCGGGGAATGGCCCTCAATTAGAGCAAAACCGATTCCTCTCCGGGAAAGGAACAGCCTGCTGTTTTTCAAAAGATGACAGCCCTTCTGAACCCTTTCTTTAGTCGTGTCATCTCCAGTGGTTCTGTTTCAGCTCAGGTGCCTCCAGGTTGATGTCAGAAGCAGGGAATTGACCACAGAGGGAAGCTGCTGTGACACTTGACTTTGAACATCAAGGCGTCTCCGGCTGTGATGCGTCCTGACGTGGGCTTTTTCTGGGACCACTGCTTAGTTCTGGTGTTGAGCTGGCCTCCTGCCATGCGTAGTAGATAGCCATCCTCCAGATCCTTGGAGGAGCGCAGACTCTGGGCTACGGTTTTTGCTCACTGACTGAATGGGGGTTCCTCAGCTCAGAAGAGCTGCCACTTTATACAGCACTTACTATGGGCCAGGCATGGAGCTAAGGGACTTAGACATATTAACTCTTTTGATGCTCAGAGCAGATCTAGGAAGTAGGAATTACCATCCCCAATTACAGATGACAAAACAGAGAGCTGAGTAACCTGTGCCAGGGTCACATGGCATACTTGGCAGGAAGCCTCCATAGTATGTGCTTCCAAACACTTAGACACATCAGTGTGTGGAGGAGTGGGCAGGGCATTCAAATAAAACATGGGCATCATGTCTGTCTGCCTCAGGCCTGGAGGGCTTAGTAGGAAGCACGGGCTTTGGAGCCAGAAAACTGAGTTCACGTGGCGTCTGCCTCACCTACATGTTAAGTGATCTTGAGCAAGCCACTCACTGTGACAGAGCAGCTTCAAGCTCCTCTCCAAAATGGGCTAATAATAATAATACATTTGTAACACCCTGTTGTTGAAAGGCTCAAATGGATGAACAGAATCTAATGCAGAGATTAATTCTGTAGGCAAAAGCCACCCCGATCTGTCAACAGTAGCAGGGATACCCACACCTTATAGAAATGGGACTGGCCTGATCCGAGGAACACCACCTGAGCCTTGGAGAAGGAACTAGAACTTTCTTGGGTAAGAATCACAGGGTTTGGAATAACACCAGTCACCATAACAATGTGACTCAAGTGGAATCCTTCGTTAGCATCTAGGGTGAGATCAGAGTTTTGGAGGCCGGTTTGTTAAAAAAACAAAACCATTGGATTATATACAATTCACACCAGGTGGGAATCTCAGAGGTTCTAGGTGCTAGCGCTTTAAAAAAAAAAAAGTTTTTATTTTCAGAACTTTGGGGAGAAAAATATAGGAAATAAAATTAACTAGCTTAAGAGAACACAGAAAAAAAGGAAAGAGCATCTGGTACTATTTAAAATAAATTGAACTAGTATATATGTATATATTCATTTGGGGAAGATTTTTCAAGCATTACCAGCATCCTCTTTTGAATCATTGCACATCTCCCATGAGGATATAAGAGGGCAGGCCCAGGGCCATGAGTTCAGTTCAGTCACTCAGTTGTGTCTGACTCTTTGCGACCCCATGGACTGCAGCACACCAGGCCTCCTTGCCCATCACCAACTCCCGGAGTTTACTCAAACTCATGCCCATTGAGTTGGTGATGCCATCCTAGCATCTCACCCTCTGTCATCCCCTTCTCCTCCTGCCTTCAATCTTTCCCAGCATCAGGGTCTTTTCCAATGAGTCAGTTCTTCATATCAGGTGGCCAAAGTATTGGAGTTTCAGCTTCAGCATCAGTCCTTCCAATGAATATTCAGAACTGATTTTCTTTAGAATGAACTGGTTGGATCCTCTTTACAGTTCAAGGGACTCTCAAGAGTCTTCTCCAACACCACAGTTCAAAAGCATCAATTCTTCAGTGCTCAGCTTTCTTTGTAATCCAGTTCTCACACCCATACCGTAAACTGACCATAAACCGACTTTTGATTCTAAAACTTGGTACTGTACTTACTGAGGTGGGTGCCAGGAACCCACAGCCTTCAAACCTAGTCGGTCTGGGTGATGGCAAATCATAGTATTGACCAGAGTATAGCCCATGGTTGATTCAGTACCACTGGTGGCTGTGACAGGCTGATGTCAGTTTTCCAAGATGGGAAAATGTTGGAAGGTCTTTGAGCAACATCCAATGTTAACTTCATTTCTCCACATGGGTCATCTGTTCAATGGGTTTTATTTCTATGGCTCAACCTCACCTATGAACAAAGATAACAACTGTCATGGTGGGTATGAGGTCCACTCAGGACTCCAGAGAGAGGGGCTGTTCCATGCAGAGTAGTGTTACTTTTTACTAACAGGTACTTAAGCAGGTAAGTTAGTGCTTTCTTGGGCCACTATAGAACAAAGAAATCATATGCTGGCTTTGCTATGGTCCCATTTTACAAAACGGACTGACTCGGAGGGGAAAAAAATAGATGTTAAGAGTGACCTGGCTTTCCTGTGGTCTTGTTTTGAATGTTTGGCAGTAGCTTTTCTGTTTTCTGAGATAATTGTCCTCTGCAAACTCCCATCAGGGTTCCTGAGAAAACTCTTGCTGCAATACCATGTAGGATGAAGATTCTTAATACTCATTTAATGCCTGAAAGCCATGTAGAGGTGTTCAAGTACATGTTCAGCCTTCCTCCCAGGCAGGTGAGGCGGTCTGGGTCTTTTACCTGCTGCCGCCAAGGCAGCCTCCTACCTGTGTAAGCTCACACCTGCTCAACCTGACCAATCCCACTGAGTCTCTGGATCACCCCTGCTCCAAAATAGGGCAGACTTAGAAGGTAAAGAGCAACAAATACTGCTGGTAAAAAAACAACTTTCAAATGCTTTATTCTTGAGGCACCTCTTACTGTAGTGGATTGTGATGGGATGGCAACAATTGACCAGGAAATCCCACAATCTTCATGAATAACATGCTTTTCTCAGTGGCGTTTTGAAAATCACAGTTTGTATCAGAAAGCATTATATGCACTTCAGGAATCTTCTCTGTGTTTACCTTTTTGACAAAACTGAAATGAGTCTGCTGGAGATTGAGTTGCTTCGGTGAAGACTGAATACTGGGCATACTTCAGGGGAGAAACCGCCCCCACTGCCCCGCCACATACACACACACAGTTTGGCAAAGCACACATATCAACAATACAGTTTTATATCCTGCTCCATGCCAGGAAATTTATAGTTGGCCTCTTCCCTTGAGTTTGTGGATAGAATCTGATGTAGGACATCTAGTGATGCTGAAGCAGGGAGAACTAACATTGATTTCTATCTTATTCTGTAATTTTTTTTTTAATCACTAAGTGGAACAGTAGCATATATAAAATATTTACAGCATTCTCTCCATTTTTGAGAAGGCATCCATGGTGAAGGCTTAGGGATTAGAGATTCTTTAATTCAACAGATATCTACTAATTGCCTACTTTCTGTGCAAGGTGCTAAAAAAAGCCAGTTATTGGAGTTCCACCCCTTAAGGCCCCTGAGGGGTGACTTGGTAGGAATTAAATCAGCAGATGTGCAAAAGGACCGCCAAAAGTGCACTCCTGCTTTGATTGCTTTTGTTGAGACTGGTTATCACAGCACCTGGATTCTCAATGAATTTCCTGTTCTGCCCAGTAAAGCTAAGATAAGCTCAGCTTGGTGTCCGGGAGTAGTGAAATAACAATCCTTCCTTTAAGGTCTTTTGACCTAATACAAATCACACTTAGTACAGGCATGTAGATAGCCATCTATTTATTTAAAAAAAAAGAAAAAAAAGATGTTCCTTGAAGGTAAGAGACATTCTTAACCATCTATAATTTCAGAATATCCTGTTTAATGCCTGGCATATGTAGATGCTCTAGAAACTTTTATTCAGTTGACAGTAGTAGGCAGAGGCCATACCCTATTTATTTCATTTGGGCCAGAAGCACCTAACTCTTATGTTTTACACATGAAGAAATACTGAGAAAGGAGCAAGTAGCATCATTAAATACTTATATCAAAGTGTCTTTCTGATACCCAAGTTTCAGATTGACCCCATGCTCTGTTCTTGCCTCTCTTTTGGCTGTTAACACAGTGTTTTGAATTAAACTCCNGAGCAGAATGGTCTACTCTCTAAGGATGTAATTGTCTTTAGTAATCCCAGATCAAAGGTGGAAAAATCCAAGCTTCCAAACTGGAAATATGAACACTGGCTGGGAATTGGATGATATCACGGAACTACTGCTGACATTTTTAAGTATGATAATGATATTTTGTATAATGACTTAATTTTTTAAGGAGATACAATCATTATACAATACCTGGGGTTTGCTTTAGGGGAAAGGAGGGGAAGGGAGAGTAGGAGCAGGGATAAAGATGGAAGGAGAGTGTTCATGAGTTGATCACTGTTCAAGCTCTTGAGGCAGGGTGGTGGATGGATGGGATTTGTTAAGCACTTCTTGCTAGTTTTGTACATATTTAAGATGATCTCTAAAAAAAATGTTTTTTTTTCACTTTTTAGAAAAATGCTTCATTTTAGTGGCTATGTCCTGATACAATTTCCAAATAAACTTGGAGGGACTGTATTCATGGTTCTTGGCCTGAAGGGACCGAGAGAAAGGAGGGCAGAGAGGCAGCAGTCAGCAAGGAGCAGTCTAGGGCGAGCTGCCTGGGAAGCCAACCCGCAGGAGTCCTGCCGGAACAGCTCACCCTGGCTGCCCGCCAGTCACAGCGGCCTTACAACAGGAGCAGCCCCTGTAAAAATACCATGGGGCTGAGTCAGCCTCACCTGTGCGACGTCGGCACTCACGCCGGCCTCTGTCCACCCATCGGAGGCCTCAGAGCTCATCATGGTGGGCTTCACGGCGATGGTGGGCTTGGAGTAGGGTGAGCCGCTCAGGCCGTCATCTTCCGGGCGGCCGCTCTCCGGCCTGGGGTGCAGGCGAGGCGGAGGAGGCAGGCAGCCAACTCGGGGCTGGGGGCGGCCAGGCACCAGCTGATGGTCACTGCGCAGGCAGAAGCAGTTTTTGCAGGACCCGGGCTTCCAGATGTGCTCCACAAAGTCACTGCACGCAGACATCTTTGGGCTCTCAGGGTTCAGTGGAATGGTCTCAAGCATCTTGAGCAGCAGACAGGGTGCTGGTTCATCTTGCACTCGGCTTGCTGGTGTGGTCTCCAGGAAGGTGGAAGGGGCTCACTGGGCAGCTTCCTGGAAAAGCAGAACACTTGCCTGATCAGAGATCTCCCCTGCCGGAGGATCCCTTAGTGTATCTTCAGTCCTGTCTGACTCTCTGCAACCCCATAAACTGTAGCCTGCAAGGCTCCTCTGTCCATGGGATTTTTCAGGCAGTAATACTGGGGTGGGTTGCCACTTCCTATTCCAGGGGATCTTCTCCACCCAGGGACCAAATGCCCATCTCTTTGGTCTCGTGCATTGCAGGCAGATTCTTTAACTGCTGAGCCCCTGGGGAAGATGGGTCATGATCAATCAGTCTGATGATATGACTATGGAGCAGAAGGGGAAGAAGAAAAGAGGTGAAGATGACTATTCTATTTATTCCAAGACCCTCACCCACTTGTCATGAAGCTCTTAATCCCTTTCCAGTGGGGGGTGGCCTTAAAAAGCTGTAAAATCTAAACACAGCTCTGTTGCATGTGTAGGTGTGTGTGTGTGAGTTGCTCAGTTGTGTCTAACTCTTTGTGACTCCACGGACTGTAGCCCACCAGGGTCCTCTGTCCATGGGATTCTTTAGACAAGAATACTGGAGTGGGGTGCCATTTTCTTCTCCAGGGGATCTTCCTGACCCAGGGATTGAACCTGGGTCTCCCACATTGCAGGAAGATTCTATATCACTTAAGCCACCAGGGACGCCCCGATGCATGAGTAGAGAGTGTAAAAGATACTTCAGTCCCCTAAAATCCTGAGCACCTGGAGGTTCTGGGGGCAGTTCACAGGAAGAAATCACACGGGGCTGGAGATGAGAAGCTTGTGACTGATCTGTGCATCCCCTGCTGCTATGGGGCCTAAGGCCTGGGACTTGGCCCCAGAGAAATGAGAACTTCCAAACAGGACAGCAGGTAGAAATCGTGGCTTCTGGAAAATAAGCCACAATTTTTAACCGAGAATGATATGAGAGGGGAGGCAATCCTGGGCTCTGAGATCAACACTGCAACAGATACTTGTGAGGAGGTGGAGACAGAAGGGGTGAGAAAGTGGAGAGGTGTGGTCTCAGCTGCTCCTCAGGGGGTCCTGGTTGGGAGGTCTGGCATCTTGGGAATTCTCCAACCCCTCTACTTAATATGCCTTATTCAGCCAAGGGCTCAGTGAAATCAATAGACCTAGAGCGTCAGGCCTGGGGGAAACAGAAAGAGAGATTCATGGTCATGTCAGCCCTGTGGTCTAGGTCTGGATAGACTGTACCAGAAGTAGTTGTACAGTAGACTCTACTAGAAGAGTCATTGCTCACAATGATCTTCCCTATAAGAACCCTAAGAAATCCTAAAGGAAATCAGTCCTGAATATTCATTGGATGGACTGATGCTGAAGCTGAAGCTCCAATACTTGGGCTACCTGATACAAAGAGCTGACTCACTGGAAAAGACCCTGATGCTGGGAAAGACTGAAGGCAGGAAGAGAANATCCTAAAGGAAATCAGTCCTGAATATTCATTGGATGGACTGATGCTGAAGCTGAAGCTCCAATACTTGGGCTACCTGATACAAAGAGCTGACTCACTGGAAAAGACCCTGATGCTGGGAAAGACTGAAGGCAGGAAGAGAAGGGGAGGACAGAGGATGAGATGGTTGGATGGCACAACCTCACTGACTCAATGGACATGAGTTTGAACAAATTCCGGGAGTTGGTGATGGACAGGGAGGCCTGGTATGCAGTGCATGGGGTCGCAAAGAGTAGGATACGACTGAGCGACAATGAGAACCCTGGAGGGGAGGCAGTCAGCTTGCTGAAAGTTTACTTCCTCTGAAAGTAAAACTGAAGGCGGAGAGTTTGCACCACAGAATTCACTCAGTAAATTCACCACTGAGGGGGAAAACTCGAAGGATTGCAGACTTTAACCAGTTCACCCGAATAAGACCCGTCAGGTAGCTGTCACCTCCATTTTACAGATGGGAAAACAAACCCAAGAACATAAACTGAGGCATGTCCGCAGGCGCAGAGTACGCAGGGGTTCCTCGGAGAGAAGCCAACTTGACTGGCAGCCCCTCATGTCATCACCTCACACGTTACACTGAGTCACTTGCCATTATCTGTTTACTGCTTTTTGCTCTCCTTTCCTCACTTAAATGAACTGACTTCCTCAGAAGGACAGTGTTCAGGAGAAAATCATCCTGAAGAATCTACAGGGAACAGACTCATTAAATAGAGAGGGTTTGGCCCCAGGGTCTGCTTTCTGCTTTCCTCCCGTGAGAACTGGCTCTGAGGTTGCTGCTCTCCCTACCATCAACAGGACTAACCAGGTGGGATGAGCCAGGAGCCCCAAAGATCATTCCAGAATCTCTATGGGAAGAGCTCTCTTTCTGGTCTCCCACACTCGCAGACCAGGGTGCCTATTCAATGAGAGCTGAAGCTACATTGGGCCTCTTTTTCCCTCCAAAGCTAACCAGGAAGCCCACTGTATCTTTAAGCTAAATGAACTCTCTGAAATAAAGACAAGTATCTGTCTTTCGTGGCCATTGTTAGGATCTTCTGCATCAAGATGATTACAAGTTGGGTTCTTCTCCTCCTATAAATATACCCAAGTGGCAGGTTTGTTCCTTGCCAAGTTCCCCAGAAGAGGTCACTAAGCTTCAACAAGCAGAGGATGAAAGCAAGGGTATTTCTTACAATCCCACACCGGGGAGGATTTTGGAAAGAGGAAAAAGTAGAGGAGGTATTTTGTTGTTCAATAAGGCAAAGCTCCATACCCTGGCCCTGAGGCGGGGAGAGGTCCTTTCCTGGGAATCCTGGCCCCCTCTACTGCAGGCAGAGGCTTCCGCACCCCAGACAGGATGGAGGGAGAGAGCTTGGGAATTGGGAATCTGAGTGGGCTCACCTCCTTCCTGCAGCGCCTCACAGGGCTGGGCTGTCTGAGGAGTGAGGCATCCACAGAGGGGGGCAAAGAAAGCCACGTGGGGTGGCCACACATCATTTCCTGCTCAGATAAACGACCCAAACGTGTCATGGTCGCTTGGTGCCAAAGGTCCCCTCCTGTGAGCAGATGGCTCATTCCAGTCCTGGGACTTCTGGTTGGATTACCAACATTCAGGAAGCTTCCTTCAGAACCCCTCACCAGTTCCTGAACACCCTCCTCGTTCCCATCCTCAGCTCTGAAATTCTCCGACGGTGGGTACAACTTTCACTATGCCAACCGCTCAGAGACTGGAAAACGTTTTTCAGGGAAAAAGAATGAAATGAAGCCCTGGGCTCCTTACCATCACTGACTCACTACACATCCTGTTAAAACTGGTTCCTCAGTCATAGCAAACAGAATTTATCACTACATCAAGCCAGAAAGGATTCTGTCTGTCTAGAGAGGTTCTGGGCTCGGAACTATCTATTTATTTTAAGTCAAAAGACAGTGGAAAAACTCAAGTGGCACTCACCAAGCATGAGCGTTGCCTGCCTCGCGGTGCCAGCTCTCCACCGCCTGGGAATGGCACCTTCCCAGCCCACATTCCTTACCCCCAAGGGCAGGCAGCCCTCAGAATTATGCAAATTCCCCCATTTCAGTGGGAGGCAGCAGTGTAAGATTAGAAAAAGATCTCAGCATTCTTTCTGATCCAAGTCATGATAAAATATCTTTGCCTCTGCAAACTTCTGCACCAGTCGTGGCTAAAATGTGCAAGACTGAAGCTGTCAGATACACACCCACATCATAGGAAAAAGAATCCAAACAATGGTGACCAGATCCACAAAATCAAATCTCTGGGCTCCAAATGCCCTTCACACTTGCACTGAAACTTGCTCACGCCTTACCCTGAAGTGAGAGAATTCCGGAAAACAGTCATCTAAAAAAAAATTATCTACTTTTTACAATTAAATACATGTAAATACAATTAAATGAATGCAAAAGAGGTATATTTATGGAAATTTGTCTGGATTTCAACACTCCATTGACAGGGGCTGCCCAGGCAGAAAGGAGTAATTAACGGCCTTACCTCCTGCCTCCCTCCACCACCCACATGCACGTAAGTCATGTTACTCACCCAACTTTTTATTTTCTTTTTTCCTTCTCCAGCGCTGTATAATCTAATCTCAGCAGCAGGAATGTGGTTTTTGTGGGTTAGATCCACTACAATCTAAACCAGTAAGGAAGATACTTGCATTCCACAAGACCCCAAGATAGCGAAATAACCGCAGAATTCCCCAGTGCTTCCTGTCAAATTTCCGGCTCAAAAGGGGAAGGGGTTTTTCAGGCCAGTGATCAATAGGGCCTTCCCAACCCGACTCTGGGCTGGATGCCCTGCAAAACTCCTCCCTCCTAGACCTTTGGGCTTTGCTAAGCCATGTGCTTGCTGGCTGAGCTTCCACCTGAGAGAAATACACAGTTAGCCGGCCCTGCCGACTCGCGTTCTCACTGAGGACCGGAAAGTGGAGAGATTCTATTTTCTGTGTGTGTGTGTGTGATTCTATTTTGTGTGTCTGTGGCGGGGGAGGAGGAGGCAACACAAGCAAAGGTTAACAACGTGCCTACGGTAGCCTCTCAGAGCGCTCCGCCACCGCTCAGGAAAAAGGTATCGTCTAGTTCCCCCTGGAGACCCCCAGGCTGGCATCCAACTGCGGGCTGCCTAAGAGGCAGCTACTAACCTGGCGTCCCAAAGCATCACGCCCGGGGTCCCGATCCGAGCCTCCGAGCGGTCTCTCCCTCTCCGTTCCTGTGACAATCCTGCAGCCGCGGAACGGCAGTCTCCACAATAGCAATCCCCAAAGCGCTCCGGTCTCCTGCCCCAAGTCCAGCAGCCAGACCAGCTAGACCAGAGCAGTCGGTTCCGCTGCCGGAACTCGAGGAAAGTTTCCCCTTCCGAAAGAGCGCGATTCTCGAATGAATCGAAAACATACCTCTGGCTCCCTGGTCCTTCCCCTCCGCCCCTCCACCCCCTAGCCCGGGCTCGGCGCTTCCACCTCGGGCGCAACCCCGGGCGCACGCGGTCCGAACGCTCCACCCTCCTCCAGAGACCGCCTGTCACCCCCGGGGGAAGCCGACGGGAGTCGCCTGCTCCACAATCGCGGCGCTCCCCCGGAACTCCCCGCTGCGGCCACGTTTGCCAGACAAAAAAAGAGGCCGACTTGGGAGAAAGCGCCGCGGGCTCACCTCGGGGCCGCGCTCCCCCGGCCTCGCCGCGGGTCTCCGAGCCGCCAGCCGCCCTGCTGGGCGCCTCGGAGCATTGTTTGGAGAGTGTGCGCGCGGTGCGTGCCCGGCCGCGGGCGGCGGC